>JXTB01000174.1:175119-208950 GCA_002914805.1 Parasponia andersonii
TGAGATACTTTGATGTTTTATTTATTAATCGAGAGTATCTTAAGTTAGTTAATAATTATGTGACCTATCCTACAAGAACACTTAATTAGAGAAAATTAAATTACTGTGGAATTAGTAATTAAGTTTATGTGTTTACTTTTATTCATCATGCATCGCGCTTACTATTCTAAATTCTTCATGATATTTATTTCAATTTATGTTGAATGTTATTTTGTTTATTTACTTTCAGCAAATATGTTAACCTTAAATTACATTATCACTTTAATCATAAATGAAAAATTAATTGGAGATAATTTTATCTTGTGGAAAAGTAAGATGAATACCATGCTTCTTAGTGATGACTACAAGTTTATGCTTACGGAAAAATGTCCTCAGTAACCTTCTGCTAATGCTACTTATGTTGCATGAGAAAGCTATGCCAATAATAAAGCTCATTGTTATATGTTAGCAGGCATGATCGACGTATTTAGAGCTAAGCATAAAATAATAGAAACCGCTTATGAGATAATAGAATCCATCCAAACCATTTTGCAAAGATGAAGAAAGGAACTCCAATAAGAGATTATATTTTGAACACGATCAATTACTTTGGAGAGACAGAAGTTTCTGGAGCAATGATCGATGATCATACCCAAGTGAGTATGATTCTAGAATCATTATCACCTGATTTTCTTCAGTTCGAGAGCAACTATATTATGAACAAATTGAACTATACAATGACTTAATTGCTCAGTATACTACAAACTTCGAATCGATATTGAAAGATAAAGGTAAATAAGATTCAACAACTGTTGCTGAAGCAAATATTACAGAAGAGAATCTCTCTATCTTTAAAAATAAATAAGAAGATAAAGAGCAAGGGTGCCTCTTGGTCTAGGGATAAAAAGAACAAAAAGAGAAAAACAAGCACCATGAAGAACAACTTCAAGGAGAAAAAGCCTAAGAGAAAATATTTTCATTGTAGAGTTGAAGGGCATTGAAAGAAAAAGAATAAAGATAAATATAATTTATTTATTTTAGAAGCGTGTTTAGTGGAAGAAAATTTATCTCCCTAGATAGTTAATTCAAGAGCTACTAATCATATTTATTTTTCTTTATAGATGCTTAGTTCTTCAAGAGAGCTTGTCGACGGGAAATTCACAATGAGAATGAGTAATGAAGCTAAAATTTCGGCAAAAACAATGAGAGTTGTCCGTCTTCATTTTAGGAATAAATTTTTGTTATTAAACAATGTTTATTTTTGTAATATTCTGAATTTCTTAGTTACACCATGCTCCTCACATGGTTAAATGAGCCAATAATATTTCACAACATCTAATATTTATGTTGTATGTGCGTGCTGTTTTAATTATTAATTGTTATTTTTACTAATCTTTGTTTGTTGAATTATTTTACAGTGAAATTCTCAAATTAAGCTTTTTGGTACAATTTGACAGATATTAAATTGTCTAATAATGTTACAGAAATTTGCATATTACAATTCATTATGTTTTATTCAATTTGGCTATTATTTGACTAAGCATGAAATTCTACAAGATTTATGTTTCGCTGGTATGTCGTTTTAATTACACATTATAAAGCTTGGTGATTCATATTTTTGGACTCTAGCTTATTTATACTTGCAGTTTTGCATATGTGTATTTTCTTTGCAGTTTATTAGGCATAAAAGTCATTATTATATAGTTATGTGGCTGATTACTTTCTTTTTTTTTTTTTTCTACTTTATATCATTGATGTAAATATATGTTCATTTATATGAAAAAAATAAAAAATATCTGGAGGCTTCACGTAAGTTGGCAAGCTTCTTGAAATATCAAGATATTTTTATATATGATTGAGAAACGTGGCCATTTCTTACGGTTTCCACTAGCCATCAATTTTTGTCCTCTATTATCTTATCATTGTTCAATTTTGTCTATGCTCTCTGGCTCATAAAAGTTGGTTCTTATCACGTAGAAACTGATATATATATATATATATATATATATATGGCACCAATCCAGTAGGTTTTTTTTTTTTTTAACCTATGTATAGGTATTAATTTAGCCAATGAAAATTTATCATGCACATTTTTTTATTGTAAAAAGTAAGAAAGAGAAAGAGCATTAATGATGCATGTCTTTTCATACACTTCATTATAGTCATTGGATCATCATTAGATTGTGATTCAATGGCTAAAAAAAAATACCTATACATAAGTAAAAAAAAAAAATACATATTGAATTGATAACCTATATATATATATATATCCATAAAAGGCCACGTAATCCTTTAAGGAACTAATTCTGTTCATATTTTAACTAATATAAATTATATTTTAATTAATTTATATTAATTAATGATTTATATTGATCATTAATTAAAATATAATTTATATTAGTTAAAATATGAACAAGATTGATCCCGCGAACTGGACTACGTAATGCCCCTAAAAAACATATATTCATATTTAGTACTTTATTTTAGATTTTTCTATCAGTCAACCACTCTGTCAACCACTCCTCACTCGAAATCTCTTCTTTGTTATATTAACATTAAAAGTCTTTATATTGTTTTGATCAAGAGTGTTTCTCCACCGCTATCAACATTCCATTTCTTATTAATAACTCAAGCCTTTTTCCTTATAGACTGATCTAAGTTAAAATAAAAATAGAAGGAACATATTTTCTTACAAAGTAGTCTAACCATAGAAGTAAAAGCCACTTAATATGTTACTTTACGGAATTCAAGGCTCAAAGTGATTTCTCCTTAACTATGCTTTGAGACTACTTCTTTAATATTAATTATTTGATTAGTCGTTTCTGCATTTTGTTTGTTTAATTTCAAGAAGATAGTTATACTTGTATTATTAGGTATTGTGTGCATAATTAATATACAAAATTTTGGTGGATAGATGTTATTTGTTTGTTGTTGTGTACTTATATATTTATCGATATAAGAATTGAATAAAAAAAGGGGGGTATTCGGTTAGACTTTGTATAATTATTGTTTGATTAGTTTCCATTACCTTGTGTAGTATTGTCTAATTTTATAATGACGGTGGAAATTAATTAATTTAAAAAATATTTTGTTTTGTTTATATGCTTATCCATGAAACTAATATTTATAAAAGAAATATAGGTACCTATGACAAGAAGAATTGAAACTGTCTTACACATATCAAATATTTTAATTTCTTATTGAGTGCGTGCTTACAAATGTGATGTGTATAAACCATCAAAATCAACCTGACACTAGTCTATACGTGGTACACCTAGCAATTTGGGCCGGCCAGCCCACTACAGTGGCTCGCAGGTCGGCTAACTCGATCTATTCATTTAAGGGTTCAGGTCAGGTTCGGTTTAGGAATCCAGTCCATTTTTCTTAGGCCCATAATCGTCTGGACTTTTATTATTATTTTTTTCCTTTTTTTGGCCTCAGACTTTTAAAACCAAAAATTCCAAAGGTCATTTTCATTATTGTTGTGCCCAATGGTAATATTATCGTTAGGTTTTTTAGATTGTTTTAAACTATTTTTTTAAAAAAAATATTTTCTTATATTATAAATATCTTATTTTCTCAATTTTTTTTTCACACTTATAATTTTTAAATACTCTTTTATTCCCTCCATCTTTCTCTCTAATTATATTCTCAGTTTTATTGTTTTCTCTTTTATCTAATTACTATTTAGTATTTACTAATTATTAATAATTAGTAATTATATTTTATAGTCTCCACAACTCATAAAGCTCAATTCAAGGTACGATTCTATTTATCACACTTTTTTTTTTGATTTCATTAATTTGTAGTATATTTAGTTGCTTACTAGTATAATAGTTAGTAATTTGTAGAAATTATTTTACAATATTATGTTTTTAATTTCAATTAATTTGTAATTATTTACAATTAAGATAATAGTTCATTAGATTATAGTTTATAGAAAGTTTATTATGATATTATATTTTTAATTTCAAGTAATTTGTTATTTGTAGTTTGTACTTATTGGCAATTAAGTTAGTAAAAAGTTTATTATAATATTATTTTATTTAATTTCAATTAATTTATAATTTGCTGTTGTTTGCAATTAAGTTAGTCGAAAGTTTATTATAAAATTATTTTTTTTAATTTCAATTAATTTGTAATTTGTAGGTGCTTGTTTACAATTAAGTTAGTAGAAAGTTTATTATAATATTATTTTTTAATTTCAATTAATTTGTAATTTGTATGTGTTTGTTTACAATTAAGTTAGTATAAAGTTTATTATAATATTATTTTTTTAATTTCAATTAATTTGTAATTTGTAATTAGTTGTTTACAATTAAGTTAGTATAAAGTTTAGTATTAGTATAAAGTTTAGTATTAAATTATGAATTCAAAATAATTAAGTAACATATTAATAATATGTTTAAATGTAGGATATGGATATATCAAAAAATATCCCTATTGATTTAGAAATGGATGAAGACCAAATTCTTATGGCTAAAGAGAGTGATCAAGTCCCTAAAATACAAACCAATCCGAATGCTAGGGGAAGTTGTTCTCAATTTCAAGATAGTTGTTCACTAAGCACAAGCACGACTTTCAAACGTGCAAGGACAACTTCCAATGTGTGAGACTATTTCGATATGGAATTCAAAGATGAGGTCGATGGTAAGAAGACAAAAATAGCGAGATTTAAATATTATAAGAAATTATTAACTACTAAACCATCTAGTGAGACCACTTGTCTGAATAGACATAATGATGCATGTATCAAAAAACATAAAAGAGACAAGGATTCTACTTAATCAACATTTCAATTTAACAAGGATTGTTCGGTACGTTCTTAGAACTATGATCCTTTAGTAGTTAGGGAGTCTCTAGCACTTTTAATTGTTATAAGGGATTTACCATTAGGATTTGATGATTGTAATAGTTACGAAGATCATATTAGAACATCTTATTATCCAAACTTTAAAAGAGTTTCTAGAAATACAATTAAAAGTGATTTGATTAAAGTTTATGAAAATATGTATAAAGAATTAATATCTAAATTAACTTCATTAAACTTTTGTATTGTATTAAAATATGATATTTGGGATGCTAATTCCAAAGAAGATTATTTAAGTATAGTTGCACATTATTTAGATTCAAGATGGATAATATAAAAAAGAATAATTGGTTTTAGAGTCGTTGCTAACAAACATACTGCTGAAATTATTAGAGACAGAATTTTAAATATTATTGAAGAATATGGCATAGCAAACTGCATTATTTATAGAACTTTAGATAATATTACTGCAAATATAAAGGCCATAAAATTACTTAGCAATTTGGTAAGTTCATACACTAGAGGATTCTTACTGCATCAACATTGTACATGTCACATCATCAACCTTACTGTTAAATTAAATATGGATGTAATAAGTGTGTATATTGAAAATATTCGATTTGTTATTGCTTACATTTATACTTTTAATCCTCGTATTGCTAAATTTAAAATATATTGTATAGCCCAAAGATTAAAACCAAGAAAATTCTAAGTTGATGTATTCGTAGGGTGGAATTCCACTTATTTGATGTTGAAAAATACATTATCATATACAATTCTAATTACTATATTTTACAATTCAAAAATGAGTTCATTAGTATTGAAAGATAAAGATTAGTTTATTTGCAGAAAATTTGTTTACTTTTTAGACATTTTTTTTATGAATCTATTGTTGCTTTATATAGTATTTATTGTCTTATTTCTCCAATTATTTTACGTCATATCTTTTTTATTGTCAAAATATTTTGTAAGGAAATATGTGACCCTATATTTGAACTAATTATAACATGTATGTAAGAAATAATTTTGAAATATTAGTTTCTAATTCCCTTATTATATTCATTTGCTTTTATTTTAGATCCTAAGATAAATTTAATGGTCTTTCTAATTTTATTAGCTACATTGCTATATGTTTTGAGATAAACTATAATTCTAAATATACAAATACCCATGACAAGTTTTTTGAAGTTTATAATATATAAAAGGCTAAGTTTAATAGAACATATAGTCAATAGCAACACATTCTAAAACAAACTGAAGAACAATCAAAGAATAAATCTTTTTGGAGTATAATAAATTCTCATTCTCAAGGGTGTAGTCGTGACTCATCATCAAGTTCAATTCAATTATTACCATCAACGAATCTACTGCAATCTTCTGAGCTTAACCAATATATTGAGCTAGATTCCGACATCGACCCCTATGATAAGAACTTCAAAGTTTTGGAATAGTGGTAAAGGTGTTAATCAAGATTCCCGATGCATTCACGATTAACGAGTGACATTTTAACTATTTGAGTATCTACAATTTCTTCAGAATCTGCTTTTAGCACGACTGGGATAATAGTAGATGAGCGAAGGACTTCGTTAGCCTCTGAAATGGTTGAGGTACTAGCATGTGTTAAAGATTGAGAACAAGTAGCCAAGCAAAATTATGGAACTATTTGTATTTGCAATAAAAAATTGACCGAAAATTTCAATACCTTGTACATGAACGATGATGATGAGTCATAAACTCATAATTAATGATATACCAATTTTTTTTATATAATAATTTGAATTGTAATCAATAATCATCAATAAAATCAAATTTAAAATTTAAAATTCATTTGTTTCTTTATTTTTTTAATATTTTTATTATAATTCTAAATAATTTTTTTAATGGTTTTGTTTTAAAACTTTTTTAATCAACTATTCAACTTATATAATATATCTTATTTAATTATTATTAATTTTTAACAATAGAAAAAAACATAACATGTTTAGTTTATGCTATCTATTTTTTCAAAAAAAAAATTCAATTAAAAAGTTTAAACTTAACATGTTAAAAAAAGTTGAAAAAAAAATGCAAAGAAAAAAATGGGACGAGCATGGACCGGTCCAGCCTTGGCCCGTTAATAAGCCCGACAGGCCAACGGGCCCGAGTTGGGACCTATTTTCTTTTTTAAGGGCCCGCCTGACTCGACCCGATTTCTCCCTCAGGCCCATTATGAGCAGCCGAGCCCGACCTGGCCCGCACATTTTGTTGTCTCTAATATATGGTAAGACTAATAAATTTGAAGAAAAGCTTAACATTTCCTTGCCGCCGTATTATGTACGATAATGATTTCTTTTAAGAAATTCAAACATAGTTTCTCTAAATGTGTAGTCATTTGGAAGGATAAGACATATATATCATATTGTCTCCTTTATAGCATGGATAGATTTTGGATCTCATAATTTATCTATCCTACTAGTTGGTGATAATTTCTTTGAACTCTTAGCAGATTTTATTTGAATGAGATGAGTATTTTATGAGAACTTAGAATTTCGAAAATCTATAATAAATACTTACTACTTTTTGTTTAATTTGTTTCAGTTAGAATTATTTAAGAGGTTACCTATATTTTTAGTGCAAGTTGATGTATTTCTTCGTATAGTATTACATGTGTAATAATTAGTTGAATTTGTCATCACTTAAATAATAGAGACACGTCAATTGTACAAAGAGTGAAGAATATTTCACATAGAAAAATACAAAGAAGCTCGGAATCATAGTAAATAACGTTATATTTGTAATGTAAGAATAATCTGTTTAATGTGAATTTATGAAATCCTTGAATTATGTGTATTTGTTTCTATTATTCTGTTATGCCTGAAACATAAAAATATAAATCTGTTATATATCATGAAGCATGAACATATAATGTATTTGTACTGCTTATAGAGTACTGGTGAATAGGGTGTGATGGGCCAACACTCAAATATCTGGTTCCTTTGAGGACACTACCTAGTTCCTTCTGGGACAATCTGGTTTCTTCGGAAATACTCTGACAATGGTATAGGGTGGACACCTCCATATCGCTCATAATATGTTATCTGTTATCTATGTAGCTCAGTTTGTGATTTACGGTATTGTCAGAAAATACAATATACACAGGGATCCTAATAATGTGACTATCTCTTACCTCTTACCTGTTACATGCATTTTGCATTTGTATTCATTACTTTCTGAGTTTTTATACTCACATATATTTTTCCATTGTAAATAATATTGTTAATATATGAGTTTTAGAGTAAGAGTGTCGTCTTTCTGACCTTGACTTGTGTATATAAGTATTTTGATGCTATGGTTATCTGATAGTCTATTTCGCACCAGTTTTTAAATGTGTTTAATATAAATGACAATTTGAGAAGACCATTATAAATATTTTTAAGTGTGTAATTATATATTGTAAGTCGAAAGTTAGCTAACCCAAGAGGGGAAGGTGAATTGGGTTTTAAAAACTTTTGCAAACTTTTCTTGAAAGACAAGTAGATTTAGCAAGTAAAAGTTACAACAAGTGAAAATAGATAAATTTATGCATAAACTCAAGATAAATAAATTTAAGGAGATAGGAATAGAGAAATACAAACACTATTTTTACGAGATTCAAGAAACACAGTGGTTTGTCTATGTCGCCAGCTCTTGGCAACTCGCTTCAAGCTATCCATTATCGAATTAAGAGAATGGGTTTAGGCACACTCACGCCTTTATAATCGCTATGAATCCAGCTTTATCACGCCTAATATAGATTATTTAAACTCTGGTGTCAATCTCACCTAAACCGAGTTGTTTATGAATCCAGTCTTAACCTCACCTCACAAATACAGTTTTGATTTTGATTGTTGATATACTCAACTAAAATCTCTCAAAGGAATAAAGGTGATACAAGGTAAGCCTAGAGAGAATAAACGATAACATAAAATATGATCTAGTTTGGCTCAATTGACTTTTTAAAAAAAATAAATTTGAAAGTTTGATTCACAAAAAATGATTTAAACAACTTGAAAATATACATAGAGCAATATAAGAATGTTCAAAAGTTGTTTCAATTGTTAAAAGGCTTTTATTTAAAGACTAGAATGAAAACTTGCCATTTTAGAACGTTTGACAGACAATCTATTATTTTGAACAGACTAAAAGTTCACTTTCGGTAGACCGAAAATACTAGCCATTGAAAATGCGGTTCTAATGGCCAGCTTTTAAAAAGTCATTGAAAATGGAAAGTAGAGGAATCGGTCGACTAATTCTGGCTACCAGTTTGCCGATTCTATCTGAGAGCAATTTTTCAATTTTATTTCAAGTATTTTTCAATTATTTCCAAAAAGTAACTTTATAAATTGATTTAATATGCAATATAGAGACTATAGAAATTTATAAATAAATTTAAAAGCTTGTATAAAATAAATTTTATATTTTAATTGGAAATAAATAGATTTGACAATTTTTTTTTAGAATTTTTAATTTTATGAAAAATTTGAGCCATTAAAGATCATATAATGTATAGACAAATATTCAAGTACAAGAACTAAGTATGTAACCTATACTAGTCTAGGTCTTGTTATCTTGATCTTTGTTTTCAAGCTCTTTTCCATAATCCATCTTGAATGTCTTATGATATTTTTGATTTAACTTGTTATACATACAAGTAGATTATTAGTTCTTAATCATATGTTTATTAATTTCAAAATAAGAGTATATGATTGATGATACAAAGTATGACTCAGCATATATTACACTACATCTTTAATTATGAGTGGATTTTCTTTATATTTCCGTTTATTTGAAATACAAAGTTCTAATTCTAAATTATTTTATCTATAAAAACACGGATTTTCGGGAGGGTAATTTGGACATTTTACCAATTTTCTGGATATTATATTAGAGGGATTAATTTGCAAAATTTTTATGTAGAATGACTAAATTACAAATTTTAGGGGACTAATTTGAAAGGAATTTCAAAAATTGGGGATTGTTGTGCAATTTTTAAAAATTGCACAGTCCCATAAGACAGGGTCACATGACCCTATCATTTTTTCTCTCTTTCTCTCTTCTCTTTCTCTTCCCCGACGCCTCCCCTCGTTCTCTCTCTGCTCACTCTCGACCGAAGGACCGAAGAGGGCCGCGCCACTGCCCAGGTCGCCGTCCGTCCTCCAACCCACCTAGCGCAAGCTCGCCATGCCGCCAAGAAGCTCCGCCGGCCGTCGCTAGCTGTTGCCGATGCCCACTCGTCGGAAAACGCCATTTTCGGCCGTTCGAAGCTTTTCGTCATCGACGTCGTTTCGGGTCGTTTCAGCTCACATTCTTAGGCTCGTTGGATTCGTCTCGTCGAGAGGAAGCACAAGATATATATATCTTAACCCCATTCTGCCCGAATCAAAAGTTGCCATTTTTAGAATATTTTGAGCTTGAGTTGACTTTTTGATCCGGCCGTTGGATTGGGTTTTTGTTGTCATTTTTGGATTGTACTCAGAAAATTGGGAAGTTTAATATATATATTGCCTATGTTTGGTGATCGACACGAAAATTGAATCGGACAGCTAAGATTTTGCCTCGATTTACGTGCCACCGGTCCGGTATGAACCTGGACCTGAATTGGATAAGTTATATGTCTAACCTAGCTATTTTGGATGCTAGAAGTTCAGTGAAGAGATCCATTTGTGGAATTGAAGCTCTGTTGAGAAGTTAGTTTTTCGCAAGAGGACGATCGAGGGCTTAGAATTGGTTCCCGACCCTCCGGACGATCGTCAACGATGCCTTGAGGATTCATTAGTGTGGTATCGCTATTCTTGTGAGGTAGGGATTCGGTTACCTTCGTTTTATACTATTTTCGAATAAAACTTAATTTCTGCAATATATGAGAACAAATGTGGTTTTAATTTCTTGAATATATGTGATGCACTGTGATGGTATGATATACATATATTCTGTATTACTCTTGGAATTTTCTGAATGCAGGTTATTTTAGATATATCAAAAATAGGAATGTTGTGCTGTCCGCTTTTCTATAAAAATCTAATATACTTATTTTCCTGAAAAACCAGAGCACGACTATTTTCACATTTCAGTTCTGTGTTGCGCGTGTCATAGGATCATACATAAGATCGTGTTAGCATCGTAGGTTTACAGTGTAGCGCTGCGTGCCCTACCGTCAGTATAGAGTCTATAAACCTGCGCGAGGTTTTGTTACTTCTGATTACCTCCCCATTTGGCAAGCGTAGGCAATTCGTTTGCCCCTCCAGGTTTGGAAGGCGACACATAGGTGTTCCCTTCGGGTATAGGCTTAGGTGTCAGACAAGCTGTTAAGTACACTTAGTTCTATCATTCTGGGTTTCCACAGATGAGAGGATGTAAGCTCATGGGTATGGGTTGACTTGTGTCATATGCATTTGAATTGAATGGTTTTGATTATATTGATTTATTTATACATATATGTGACGATTTCCGGCTTTGGATTATCATATATGTATATATTGGATTTAAACTAACTATGCAGGAGTTTTTCATCACTAAAATATTTTTGATCGAGGTGACTATTTTTCCTATTGGGTATTTTATGCTCACTCTTTTCCTCAGGTGGTGTTCAACGCGATTTTAGAGAACAAAAAGTGTAAGAGGCAATCGAGATTGTAGTTCGTTATCTTGGTAATACTTGAAGCATGTTGTTGTGGTATTTGGATTGTTTGAGTTTTTTTTTAGTATTGAACTAAGATTACTACTTCCCATTTTTATTTGTGAACTCATGTATGCAATTCTGGCATTTGTTCTGACGTGGATGATGATGATGCTTGAATATATATTTGATTTATGTTCTTTTCGGTATATATTCGATCTATATTTAATGATGCATACGAACTATGTGAGAGGTTCACGGGATGGAATTCTAAATATTTAATCTAAAATGGATTGTTTTATAAAACTAAATCTTTTTAGACATTTTTCAAATAAATCAAAGAATTTTTCATCATTGTAAAATTCTCCTTCTACCACTCGCCCGGGTTATGGGTTGTAACAGAAATTATGGTACCAGAGCTTTAAGTTTAACAGCTTGGACGTATCACCATTAAACTAGATTGAAGTTGATTTTATGACAAGCATTCATCATTATCGCATTTACAGTTTGGCATATTGTTTCAGACTTTTAAGAATACCTCCAAGAAGAGTTCTGAGGCACCAGCCAGTTGCCGAACCTCCTCATCCGGATTTCACTCATCTGATCGAGGCAATACAGTAGGCATTTGCCCAGATGAGCAATCCAAACTATCAGCCTCCAGCTCCGAGGGAACGTCAGTAGGATCAGTCTGATCATCTCCAGCAGTTCATGCGTCTCCATCCAGGACAGTTTGATGGTAGACCAGGAGCTCTCACGGCAATTGCTTGGTTGCATGAGATGGAGAGGCACTTTCGGGCTCTTAGTACTCCGGTTGAGTTTTGTGCTGTGTTTGCTATTACCCGCTTGACGGGGAGTGCCATTTGCTGGTGGGAAACAGTAGAATGGATGCAAGATGTAGTGTGTCTGACTTGGGAAGACTTTGAACGGATTTTCAAGGCCCAGTATGCCAATGAGGATCAACAAGATGAAGTGGTGAATCGGTTTAAGACGTTGATTCAAGGTAACAGAACAGTGAATGAGTACCTGATAGAGTTCACTGAGTTGGCAAGTGTTGCTCTTAGACTAGGTACAAGTGAGAAGTACCGAATTGCTAAGTTCAGAAGTCGTCTAAATCGGAACATTTTCAATTGAATTGGTACCTAGACTTTCCATACTCTTCCTGAGATTACAGTGGTTGCCCAGCGGGCAGAGGCTATCGAAGAAGGATTGGATTCCGAGAGGAACCAGCGGGAGGTAATAACAGGAAAGTTACTAGAAGGATCCAGGGGCGGTGGTAAGCTAAAACACTTCGAACAGTGGGAGCTCGAACAACAGTGGTTCTTCAGGGGGTGGCAGAGGTAGTCCTATGGAGGATGTTTTATTTGTGGACAGCAGGGTCATCGGAAGAAGAAGTGTCCCAACCGTCTGTAGAAATCTCCTCTTTCTCAGGGAGGATTCAAGCAAGGCCGTAACAGTCACAAGGTGTTTCGCAGACTTTTACTTCCCCGTAGCCTTATCAGCATCAGTACTGCCTCAGGGTTTTACTCAGAGTTTTCTGACTCTTCAGGCCTTAGAGAGTTAGGATGGACGCATATATGGCAGTAGTGGTCTGGGATCTAGTAGTAGCCATTCGGGCCAGGGAAGAAGCAACAAGGAGAAAGGAAAGATGACTGGCCAAGCCTATGCTGTTACTGAGGCAGGCGACATTCAGGATTGTACCAGGCGAGGTGTTGTTGATGCTATGATTCTTCTTTCACACTCTTGGGCATATGTTTTGTTTAATACTAGTACATCCCATTCATTCATATCTTTATTGTTTGCTCAACTGTTGGGGTTAGAATTTTCTGATTTGGATTATGTATTAACATTGGGTATACCTTTGGGAGGATTAGCCAATGTGTCTAGTGTGTTTAAGTCTTGTCGGGTTGTGGTCGGTAGTAGGAAGCTTCTTGCTGATTTGATTGTGTTGCCAATGGGATAGTATAACATGACACTTAATATGGATTGGTTGTCGAAGTATCGAGCTATTGTAGACTATTATAAGAAGCGGGTGACTCTTTTTCCTATTGATGGGCAACCTATTGTCTATTAGGCTAGAATGAGTCCGTTGAAGCATACTCCTATTCTGAAAACATGCATAGGTGGAAGGAAGAAACTCGAGTGTTATGGGAACTTATTTGTCATTGATGGCGAGATGAGGACAGACGATCAAAACCTATGGTTTCTGGTGATTAGTGAGTATTCAGAGGTGTTTCTTGAAGACTTACTAGGGTTACCACCAGATAGGGAGATCGAGTTCTGTATTGAACTAGTTCCAGGAGCTCAGCCAGTTTCTATTCCAGCCTATTGCATGGGTTCTGCTGAGATGGAAGAGTTGAGAGAACAGTTGGATGACCTATTTTCCAAGGGCTTTATTCACAGTAACACTTCTCCTTGGGGTGCTCTCATTTTGTTTGTGAAGAAAGCTGATGGTTTATTGAGATTCTGTGTGGACTACAGGAAGTTGAATCAGTTAACACTGAGATCAAATATCCTTTACCAAGGATATATGAGTTGTTTGATCAACTCGGTGGCTCTAAGTTCTTCTCCAAGATCGATTTGAGATCCGATTATAATTTGTTAAAGATAAGGGAGGATGAATATCTAAGATAGCATTCAAAACTCGATATAGTCATTTTAAGTTTCTGGTGATACCATTTGGTTTGACGAATACTCCTGCAGCATTTATTGGTTTCATGAATTGGGTATTCAGGCCGTTTTTGGACCATTTTATAGTTGTGTTCATCTATGACATTCTGGTGTATTCTAAGACTCAAGATGAGCATGCCAAACATCTGGAGATAGTACTTAAGACCTTGAGAGATCATCGGTTATATGCCAAGAATTAAAATGTGACTTTTGGATGTCGGAAGTGAAGTTCTTGGGGCATATGATTTCTTATGGAGGTATTTCAGTCGATCCCGCTAAGATATAAGCTATTCTAGAGTAGGAGAGACCGAGAAATGTGGCAGAAGTACGGAGTTTCCTTGGTTTGGCAGGCTACTATCTTCATTTTGTGCAAGATTTCTCGAGTATCACCTTACCTTTGACGAAGTTGACTAGGAAGTATATCAAGTTTATTTGGAATCACAAAAGTGAAGAAGCTTTTGTCAAGTTGAAGCAGAGCTTGACCACCGCGCCAAGTCTTACTATTCCTGACAGTAGCGAATCTTATTTATGTATACTAATGCTTCAAATACGGGTTTGGGATGTGTCTTGATGCAGAATGGTCGGGTTGTGGCTTATGCTTCTCATCAGTTAAAACCACATAAAAGAAACTATCCCACCCATGATCTGGAGCTTACAGCAGTGATCTTTACGTTGAAGATTTGACGATGTTACTTATATAGTGTGAAATTCGACATATTCTCTAATCATAAGAGTTTGAAGTATCTCTTTACTCAGAAGGATCTGAACTTGAGACAGCGAAGATGTGTTGAGTATATAGAGGATTATGACTTCGGCCTATAGTATCATCCTAGTAAGGCTAATGTTGTAGCTGATGCACTGAGTAGGAAGCCTCGCGGTGTACTAGCTGCACTGGTATTTGAAGATTGGAGCAACTCAATTGTAATTAGTGACTACAACTTGCAGTACTTCTAGAATGAAGGGGTTGTTTGCCTGAGCAATATTATGATTTTACCATCACTTCTCCAGACTATTCAAAAGAGTCAGTAGCAAGACAGGGAGTTGAGGAACCGACTTCAGAATGGTGAACAGTTAGATGGTTGGAGCACTAACAGAGAAGAATTTTCATTTTTCAGTGGGAAGTTGGCCGTAGCTAATAACCTTAATCTTCGAGAAACCATTCTAACGGAGGCTCACAAATCAAGGTTCATCGTACATCTGGGTAGTGATAAGATGTGTCGAGACTTGAGGAGGCAGTATTGGTGGAAAGGGATGAAGAAGGATGTAGCTACCTTTGTGGCTAAGTGTTTGACTTGTCAGCAAGTCAAGGTGAACACCAGAGGCCAGTTGGATTACTTCAGTCGTTGCCAATTCTGGAATGGAAGTGGGACAAGATCACGATAGACTTCGTGACCCGTTTGCCAAAGACCTTGAGGAAGAATGACACAGTTTGGGTGGTAGTCGATCAGTTAACGAAGAGTGCTTACTTTATACCGATCCGGATGGACTACTCACTTACTAAGCTCAGTAGACTGTATGTGGAGAACATCATATGCTTGTATGGTGTGCCTTCAAGCATAGTCTCCGACCGAGATCCAAGATTCACTTCTAAGTTTTGAAGAGCCTTGCAGAAAGTATTGGGTACGCAATTGGATATCAGTACGGCTCACCATCTGGAGTCAGATAATAAGTCTGAAAGAACCATTCAGATTCTTGAGGACATGCTACGTTGTTGCATACTGGACTTTGGTGGGAACTGGGATGATCAACTTTCTTTGGTAGAATTTGCTTACAATAACAGTTACAAGACCAATGTGAGTGTGGTTCTATATGAAGTCTTATATGGGAGGCTGTGTACGTCGCCTTTGTATTGGGCAGAGCCTGAAGAGCATGTTACTCTTGGACCTGAGCTGATTGAGGAGACTACTATTGTGCTGCCCACTTTTCTATAAAAACCTAATATACTTATTTTCCTAAAAAACCATAGCACAATTATTTTCACACTTCAGTTTTGTGTTGCACGTGTCATAAGATTATACATGAGCACCGTGTTAGCATCGTGGGTTTACAATGTGGCGCTGTGTGCCCCACCATCGATGTAGAGTTCGTAAACCTATGCGGAGTTTTGTTACTTCTGATTACCTCCTTATTTTACAAGCGTAGGCAATTCAGTTACCCTTCCAGGTTTGGTAGGCGACACATAGGTGTCCCTTCTGCGTATGGGCTTAGGTGTCAGACGCGCTGTTAGGTACACTTAGTGCCATCATCCTGGGTTTCCACAGATGAGAGGATATGAGCTCATGGGTATAGGTTGATTTGTGTCATGTGCATCTGAATTGAATGATTTTGATTATACTGGTTTATTTATTTATACGTGATGATTTCCGGCTTTGGATTATCATATATGTATGTATTGGATTTAAACTAACCATGCATGAGTTTTCTATCACTAAAATGTTTTCGATCGAGGAGATCGTTTTTCCTACTGGGCATTTTATGCTCACTCCCTTCTTCAGGTGCTGTCCAGTGCGATTTTGGAGATTAAGAGGAGTAACAGACCATCGAGATTGTAGTTCATTATCTTGGTAATGCTTGAAGCGTATTGTTGCAAAATTCCCCTTCTGCCACTAGCCTGGGTTTTGGGTTGTGACATTATCAATTTTGATTCGAGTAGCGTCTCTTGACCTCATTAAAAGCTTGATAAAATAACCTATATGAATGTGTGTGAAATTGGGGGATGCTACGATTTTATTCCCGATTTTCGTAGAAATCTGATTTCTATTTCAAGACTATATGAATAAATATTTGTTGTTCCTTTTATTAATAATAAGATTATTATTTTTAGAAATAGTTTAAAAATTTGTTATGTGAAAATCCAGAATGAACTTTATATATTAAGACCAGATGAACAAACACTGCTAAATACTGAAATGTTTAAAGTAGAACTACCTAAACTTAAAAAGCAAAAAGTTACTCATGATGACAATACATATCTTTGGAACCTCACGATAAACAGACTAAGAGAGCTAAAAATTGGCACTCCACTAGTTTGTAAATCTTTCCTAGACGAAAAAATGACTAAAAGACTTTTCTCAACAAAGTAGGAGATTGTTGGGATTTATATCCTAAAAGCATGTAATTTTAAATATTTGTTGATTTAATAAAATGACATTTTTCTATTTGAATTTGTGCATAATTTGCATAGTTTTAAATATCAGAAAATCCCAAGTTTATTAATATCATCACAAATTTTGTATATAAGTATTATATACATGTAGATTAAATTTATAGATAATAAACTAAATATAGTCCGTAATAATTAATTAAAGTAAGAGATCTTTAATTAGATATTATTAATACGGTCCATTAACATTGAGAATGTAATAGTCTTGTCCGGACTATTGATGTGTTGACATCATAATGGAGGTATTTTATATAATTTGATTAGATATCATTTAAATCTCACATAAATTCTGTTATCTGTCTAAAATTCAAATAATGTCACTAGATGATCATATGTAGATAAATCTTAATCTTGCGTAGTTATAGACTCCTGTTTATAACATTATATTCTTTAACATACTTGTTAAGGTTTGTTTTTCTAAACAGACTGAATCACTTTTATCTTGAGAACATAATAACATAAATAGCTGGTAATATGACTTATAGATATGGAATTTATTCCTTCCATAAGAAAGTTCAAAAGATAATTTTCTTGTGTATTGATTCAGGTCTTAAATAATTTGAATACTCAATTTATAACAGATTTATAAATTAATTGTTCATTAAAGAATCAAGGGTATACAAGGATAAAGATGTAATTGGAGAGGTAAATAGAATATGACCTAGCTTCGGTTATGAATTGTCTATAGAAGATTAGACTGTATGTACTAATTAAATCGATGGACTACTCGTTGTTTTCTAAGTAAATTTATTATACAACTTCTGGAGTACAATTCCAGATTTTTGGTAAAGTAATACTAGAATTAATAAATTGAACAAATTAATTATCATAATTTATTAGAATTTGATTTGCAAGTTCATAGGTTCTCAATTCCACTTCTTACAAATATTGTACTAAACATTACATATTCTGTTACTGTACACTTTGTCAAGATAAATAGTTTATCTACTTGTAATTAATAATTGTTATTAATAAATTATATAATTTTGAATTAATTTAAATTTATAAAGAGATAAGTTTCCAAGAAACTTACTAAATCTGGAGACGTGTTAAGAACACATAATCTCAACTCATTTGATGGGCTATTGGCTTATAAATTATTTAGAAAGGTACTTAAGTCTTTAGTCATATATATATATATATATATATATATATATATATTAGTTTATTAAATTAATCAAATGTTTATATATATGTTGCCAATCCAGTAGGTATTTTTTTTTACCTATGTGTAAGTATTTTTTTTTTGCTATTGGATCATCATCTAATGGTAATCTAACGGCTATAATGAGATATATAAAAAGATGTGCATCATTAATGTTATTTCTCTCTCTTACATTTTACTATAAAAAAATGTACATGACAAATTCTTATTGGCCAAATTGATACTTATGCATAGGTGAAAAAAAATACCTATTGGATTAGTGCTCTTATATATATATAAGAAACTATCTTGAAATTGCTCAGATGACTTATTTGAAGCCAAAGTTACGAAAAATTTCTAACTTTTGAAATTACTTGTATGAATTCTTAGACACCAAAACCCACAGTCAAGTTTCTAAAAGTAATTTAATATATATATATATATATATATATATATATATATATATATATGTGAAGAGGTAGCGTAACAGAGAGAAAAGTATGTATGGTTTTCTTAAAAGAGTTTCTATATTCTCTCTAGAAACTACTCTTGTAATTTCATATGTTAAAAATATTACAAGTGTCAAAAAGTGTGAGTTTGAAAAACTATACGCAATGTCCACACGTTCATCCAATTGTGCTTGAGGTTTAGATTGGAAGATCGTGGTTTAGAAAATAAAAAAGCTAGGATCCACTGATAGGCTATAAAATATTATCATTTTTGTATATTTGCTGTCTTTTATGAAGTAATATTATGTACTCATATAGTCAATTATTTTGAAATTTTTTTTGAACGTTTCTTGATCAAATTTCTGCTGTAAATTTGTCATTGATCTTTTTTTCCGCCTTAACTAAACAAACTCATGTGTAAGTCCACGATAGGGAAAATTGTTGAGCAATTAATATTTCAATCTTACTCAGTCTTATTTTGAAGATAACAAACATTTGATTTAGTACTAATGATTAAACTTGACTGTGTAGTGAAATAGCTTTAAAAGTTTTAATTCAAGTTAAACAAGGAATTAAGCTTGAAGATGGATGCATATTGAACTTATTAGAATTAAGCTTGATGGATAATCGAGATACAAGACCATACTTAGATAAGGTATATTTCATATTTAGTCTTGTATTGATTGAGTTCATTGCATATATATTCTCTCTTTTTTTTCTCATACTCTCAAAAGAGTTTTCAAACTATCTTAAGCTTAAAATGATTGTTTTATTATAGAAGTTTAAAAACAAAAAATAATGATTTATTTAAATGGGCAAAATATTATTTAAAACATGATTTCATAAGTTTAAATAAGTTACAAGTATATCTGATGTCATGATTACTTGAAATAGGCTAAAAGAAGATTTTCTATTTGCAAACTAGAATGTATTTTGGGACGAATACTTTCTAAATTATTGTTAAATATCTTTGTGAAACTAAAACAAGTTTGCAATAGCCAAAATTTTCTTTACAAATTGATTTCTAATGTTTTTAAAGTGTTTAAAATAAGTTTAGAAGTTAATTTTTGAAAAAAGCCAAAAATTGTCAAAATTTGAAAAATGCCAAAAATTCATGTCAGAGTTTGAAAAAAGACCAAAAATAGGTTTGGTCGACCAAAATCATTCTTTCGACCAACAGTAATTTTTGGTCGACCACTTTTCAAACTAGTGACTAGAAATGACCATTAGAGCTGAACTGATGTGTCAAACTCTAATGACTATATTTTTGATCGACTAACTTTAATTTTAGTTGACCAAACTTTTGGCAGAAAGTTAATAACGGCTATGAACGACTAGTTTTGATACAACCTTATGCATAGAAGCTATTTTAAGACTTGAAAATTATTAAGCATGAACCTAAATTAATATTTATCTGCTCTCAAAGTATCTTAGCATATTTTTATATCAATTACACTTTTAAATCATATTGAGTCATTCTTAATCATCTATTGTGCATTGTTCTCAAATCTCCTAAGCCAAAATTGTATTTATTATTTTTGAAAAGAGAGTTCTTAAGTGTGTTCACTCTTGATTATTACAAAATTATTTGAGTTAAGGTGAAGTTAGCCTAGGAGTCATAAACAACCCGTGCATAGGTGAGATTGCCACTGGAATCTAAACAATCTGTATATTGGTGAGGTTCGCACCATTATCTAAATAATGATGCTCGAGAGAAAAAATCAAAATAGGGAAGAAGAAAAGGAAATGAAAACCACATAGGTTGATAATGGTAATGGTGAATTAAATGAAGAAATTCAAGAGGAGATTGGCAATGCGTACTTCATGGAAATTGATGATAATGTAAAATCTCTTGAACTGAATGATGACGTACTAAATGATTTTGATAATGAAATTGATGAAGAAAAGTTATCATATAATGAACTACTTGGTGATTTTAATGAATTGCATGATAAGTATAATTTGCTTGTTTTGAAAAATAATAGTCTTAAGAAGAAATTATCTCTTTTATAAAAATAACTTGAGAAATTTTCAAAAGAAGAAGAAGTTATTTTAACTTGTGATACATGTATATTTTTGAAAAATAAACACGCTTCTTTAAAAGAAAAAGTTTTAGATTTAATCAACATTGTCCACAAGTTCACTAATGGAAAGAAGAATTTTGATTTAATGCTTAGCGGACAAATATGTGTTTTTGACAAAAAAGGTATAGGATATAAACCTTTCATAATACAAAAATATCTCAAAAATTATTTTGTCAAAACAACATCTAGTAGTGACTCAAAGTATGTGTGTAATTATTGCAACCAAAATGAACATACAAACTTTCCATACTTCATTAAGAAAAATACATATTTTGGTGTCAAATAAGAATAGGTACCACCTAAAGTTATGTGGGTACCCAAAATCCATATTTGAATATTTGTTATAGGAATAAGCAAGAAAGTGGTTACTCCAAGAACTTGACTAATGAGTTCATCAAGCTCTCAACTTTCACAAAGAAATAATGGTAGATATTTCATTTTTAGAGACAATACAAAAAGTAAGATCATTGGCATAAGTAATATCGACAATAATTCTTCACCTATCTTTGAGAATATCTTGCTAGAAATATAATATGCTTAATTTTTGTCAACTATGTCTAATGAACTAAATCAAATACAAGACTAAATATGAAATGTACTCTATCTAAGTATAATCTTGTATCTTGATTGTCCATCTTCAAGCTTAATTCTAATAAGTTCAATATGTATCCATCTTCAAGTTTAATTCCTTGATCAACTTGAGTTATAACTTTTAAAACTATTTCACTACATACTCAAGTTAAATAATTAGTACTAAATCGAATGTTTATTATCTTCAAAATAAGAGTGAGTAAGATTTGAAATCTTAATTTCTCAATAATCTTCCCCTTTTTTATGATGACAAATATTGATTTATGAGATAAATAAACATATGCTATAAAGATTTAAAAATATAAAATTTGACAAGTTTACCTTAATCTTTACTATATTTTAAGCTCTATCTTAAAATATGCTTGTTAATGTAAGAAGAGACTTGCTTTTTTTTTTTAACTCAATTAAACAATATAAGCATATTAAGAGAAAATTAAAATGAATGTATGCTAAATAAATTTCTCCCACATAAAATATGCATACTTATAAATAATTTTTTTTTCTCCGCATATTCATAAATCAACATTCTTCTCCCCCTTTTGACATCATTAAAATGATAGAAATAATTTTCAAACTAGATGTCTTATAACACATCAATTCAATATATATATTCTTAAAATAAGCGTAGGATTGAAGAAATTTTCATGAAGATCTAACATTTTTATATTTTAAAAAAATCTATTCATTTGAAATAAAATTCTCTCCACATTATTTTATTACATTTCTCTTCCTCTTTGAAAGTATGACAAAAATATATGGAAGAGTAATACCCAAACAATTTTCTCTCTATATAAAAAATAATATGACAAATTAAGTAATAAAGAGATATGGAAGAAGTTCAATTTTTAAAATAAAAATATCAATATCAAATATAAGATTGGATAACAATATGATGACAATAAGTACCAGAAGTATGGCATATGTCATGTAGAAAAGTTTCATCACATCAAGATCATCAAAGCTCTAAATCTTAATATTTCATTTACTCTAAATCTTAATATTTCACTTATTTAAAAAAAAAATTGTCTCCTAGTATAATCATCAAAAAGCATAAGAGAAATACAAATCATTAAAGTACAATAGTGAAATAATTTTTTTTTCTTCATTTTCATCAAACTATAGAGAGCATATCATAATTCATAAAAAATGATAATAATGAATATAGAACAAACAAATCATAAACATGATCCCCCTTGATATATAAATTGTGATCAAAATGTTAATAACCAAAGTAAAAAAAGATCAATCATATATATGAGAGATATCAATTATAAATACCAATTATTTATAAAAAAAATTACTAATTTTTTACATCAATGCACTTTCTTCTCCTCCTTTTGATACCATCAAAAAGTTGCATAAACATGAATGATATAATTGATATCAATTAACAAATACATAGTCAAAATATGAATAAACAACCAATAATAAGTATCTAATCCAAACATGACATATTATCTAAGTTTAAACAATCGTAAGAAATATATGTTCAGAAAAGATAAAGCATAACAAAGCATGTCTTGAAAACTAATGAGAGCCTTATATATGATATTCATCTAAAATTTATTTTCATAAATGTCATAGGATGAAAAATTATGTGCAAATATTTAAAATGATAAAGTTACAAAGTATAATCATTGAATTCAAGCAATATATCATTTTGAGCTCAATTATATTACCAATATAGATAAAATAATTAAACTAATTATGCATGGTGTGTTTTCATGAAAAACTATCAAGTATTTACACAAATATAAGAGTTTAAGCATATACATTGTGCAATCTATTTGAATCATATAAAGCAATTAATATATCAATTAAATTTAAACTTATAAATAATTCAAATAAAATTATCTATACAGTCATTCCAAAAGCTTTTCATCTTTTTTGTATTAAGGTTAGACTTAATCATTATCTGTTGATTTGTATTTAAGATCCAATCATTCAAGCTTTATTCCATACCTACTCATAACATAAATTAATCATTATCTGTTGATTTGTATTTAAGATCCAATCATTCAAGCTTTATTCCATACCTACTCATAATATCATTTATGTTTTTCTCTTTTGAGGAGTCATTAGTTTCATCAAATATCACATGTATAGATCCATATATTATGTAGTTCTTTTGTTGAAAAAGTCTCTTTATGTATTATTAGTAGTAGATTAACAAAGAAAATTTCTAACATCGGATATTAAGTCAACATTTTCAAGTTATCTTTTGATATTTTAAAATAAAGATTTGCATCCAAAAACTCTAAAATGACCAATATTGCATTTTTGATCATTTCAAAACTCATGATGGTATTTTATTCAAAATAAGTTGATGATTTAAAATATCACAAATAATGTTGACGATTTTGGCCTAAAAGTAATTTAGTAAAACATTTGGATTCGACATGGTCAAAATAATTTTGAAACCAATAAAAAAATCATGTAATTTTTTTCAGAAAAAAAATTATCAACTACCTTAAGAGCATAATATTTTTTGAAAAAAAAAACTTATTTTCCAAAGTGATATGCCTTACAAATCTTATCATTTCTAAAAATTAGACTAGTTAAATCATAACAAGATTCCTTTAGTAAAGTTTTGAAAATGTAACCATATTAACATGTCCAAGTGTTTTATACAATAATCAATAAATATTTTCTTTAAAAGCAAAACAATATCTTGACTTAAAAACCCTTTCACAATAATAATTTTTTTTATTAAAAGATATAATCTCATTTGTTCAAAATTTCAAATTAAAACTCAATAACTCTAATCACATAGTTGACAAAAATTAAGCATATTATATTTCTAGCAAGACATCCTTAAAGAAAAATAAAGAATTATTACTGATATTACTTATACCAATGGTCACTTTTTGTATTATTTCTAAAAATGAAATATTCACCATTATTTCTTTGTGAAAGTTGAGAGATTGGTGAAGTCATCGGTTAAATTTTTGAAGCAACTATTTTCTTGCTTGTACTGACAATAAAGATTCAAATTTGGATTTTTGGTACCCATATAATTTTGAGTCCTTGGAAGTTAGTTAAATTCTTTGGTACCCATCCTTATTTGATACCAAAATATGCATTTTTTTAATCTAGCATAAAAAGCTTGTATGTCCATCTTGATTACAAAAATTGCATACATACTTTAAGTCTCTACTAGATGTTGCTTTGACAAAATATTTTTGATATACTTTTGTTTTATAAAAGTTTTGTATCCTATACTTCTTTCAAAAATATATCTTTGTACACTAAGCATTAAATCAAAATTCTTCTTTTTATTTGTGAAATTATGGACAATGTTGGTTAAATCTAAAACTTTTTTTTTAAAAAAATATTTTCATTTTTCAAAGATATACATATATCGCAAGTCAAAATAATTTTCTTTCTCTTGAAAATTTCTCAAATTCTTTTGATAAAAGAGATAATTTCTTTTTGAGAACGCTATTTTTCAAAATAAATAATTTGTAGTTATTATGTAATTCATTAAAACCATCGAGTAGCTTATTATATGATAACTTTTCTTACTACTTTCATAGTCAAAATCACTACTAAAATCACTGTCATCAAAAAAATCATCATTAAGGTCAAGCGATTTAACCTAATTCTCAATTGCCATGAAGCATATATTGCCAATTTTCTCTTGAATTTCTTCATTTAATTCACCATTGCCATTATCAGCCCACGTAGCCTTCATTTTCTTTTCTTCTTCCCCATTTTGAGTTTTGCTATTGAACACCAGATCCTCTGTGTCCCAGGCCCCTTTCTCTCGCCAGATCTACTGACTCCAGACCCCTTCTCTCACCAAATCTACTTAGCATTAAAACTTCGTCTATTGGAGGTGTTCCCATTAGTTTTTACTAATTTTCTCACTATTAAGGNCTATCGACTTTTTTGAAAAGGTACATTTTGAAGGTCCGAGGCCTTCAAACTCCGTAAAAGACTGATTTTTGAGTTGGGATTTTCTTGATTTGAAGAGCTTGGCTTGTGTGTATGGAGAAAATTTTATTTTTGGCGACTTGTGGTTACGGTCATCTTGTTATTGGGTCTTACAACAGGAACGAGTTCGTGTTGATCAATGCTGATGAAATTGCAGGGGTAAGAGGCTTTTGAAACCATCTCTTCGACTTATTGCTTGATTTGGGTACACCCATTTGCTCTTTTTCGACTTATTACTTATTTGAAATCCAATTTTATGTTTTAGGTAAAAATCTTATCTCCATTTCAGATTAAAAAAAAAAAAAAAAGAAAGAAAAGAATTAATAATAGTGTTGAACACGATCACTACTTTAATATATTTAATTGTATGTATTTCTAAGTTTCATTGCGTCTTAAGCGAATAATGAAATAAAAATTTGATGCATTGGTTAATCTAGTCAAATGATTATTGGTATTCGTTTCATTGGCATTGTTTATTCCAGTGTTTTCATATAAAAACGATTTTTTTTTTCTGAGTATGTACTCTGTTTATTTTCAAATGTTGCTTTATTTTAGTGATTTGAGATAGGAATTTA
Organism: Parasponia andersonii; assembly: GCA_002914805.1. Lineage (NCBI taxonomy): Eukaryota > Viridiplantae > Streptophyta > Magnoliopsida > Rosales > Cannabaceae > Trema > Trema andersonii. The sequence goes on from JXTB01000174.1 coordinate 201,152, forward strand.
TAACTGATAGCTTTTCATTCCCTTTTCAATTCATGGATGAGAGGAGATCAATTCTTTTAAAGTGGCATGTGTTATGTTTTTCCCCCCTGTTTTTTGAAGCCTTTAGTACTCAATACTAAACTTTTCCTCTGATTTCGTCAACTTGAGTTGTACTTCTACCATGATTTTCAACCCCTTGGAATTTGATGTTGAGGTGTTTGAAGGAGTTCTAACTTCAGTTTTCATTTGGTAAGTAGAATTACAACAATATTTTACAACTGCTACATTGCATAACTTGGTAATTTTGGCATGATCTAAGCTAGATTCTCAATTTATGTTTATTAAATTTCCGATATAAGAGAAATAGCAATGAAACTGCTGCTTAATTCGACATTTTTTTATTTGATTCTTGTTCTTGTTTCAGTCTAATTCTAAGTTGAATGATTTGGCCTTTAACTCCTATTATCTAACCTTCAAGCCTATTAATTGTTTGATAAATTGTCTGGAAAAAGCCTATTAGTTGTCTGATAAAATGTTTCAGAAAGGTGAAGATTGATTTCCTCGTGGTCTTTACTATCCTCTCCATTATAGGAGATGGGGACTCTTCCATCACGTTGGAGATTCTAAGTTTGGAAATTATGGATTTGCATGTTTTGACTAGAAATTTTGAAAAGATGACATTGATATATTCAACTTGTTATCTTCACTAAGAAATTAGAATGACTATTCTTCCATGGGTTACTGATATATCCAATTATTATTTTGTGCATGGCATGTGCTTCTGGTTTTGTGCAATTTTTATCTAATTTGTTAGTCTATCACTAATGATTTTTATCCAATTATTATAATGATTCTTTGCTGATTAATTTTGTTACTTCATTAAATCAATTGATCATATTTAGTTTTTGAGCTATTTTGTTGTATCAATTTGGTCATTGATCCTTCAAATATCGCAATCTGTTACCCTTAATTTTTTGTTTTCCCTTTCTCAATTCTGGCCAATAGTCTTAGTTTAAAATTTTATTGTATACATCAGAGAACAAAATCAATATGAAAAAAAAATTGTAATTCAAAGTAGTTATAGAATGTGACATTTGGAAATTCAAATACCAAACTGAGATAACAACATAGTTTGGGAAATAAGTATGGTATAATTTTAAACTTAGGAACCAAAATAGGATTTAGATTATTATTCAAGCTCACGCACTATTAATAGAATAACCGTGACTGTAGATTTAAAACATCCCTAACATATTTAGAAATGAATATATATATATATATATGTATTCGATATTTATTTGAGAAATATCATAAAAACTACCAAAAGAAAAAAGAAAAAAGTAATACTCTTAGTGGCCTTTCTCCTAAAAAAAAAAAAAGAATTATCTTCTTCTCTCTAAAGTCATCCTCTGTTGATCTGCCCCCACTCCGATAGGATTTCCCAAATATATTTATTCTTTCTTTTTTTTAATAAAAAAAGTAATCATTATATTAATGTGAAGGTCTTTGTTCATACATATTTATTTTTAGAGGGTATCTTCTTATCAAAATCTTTTGTTTGTTTTTGTTTCTTTTCTTCAATTATTTTTTTATACTTTTCTTCTAGATCTGAACTTCCTAGACTTGGAAGAATTTATGTTATAAAAGAGTCCTCTCTATATATGGGAAAAAGATAGATCAGTGTATCAATTAAAATAGTCGACTTAGGTGATCAAGATTCATTTGAAAGTGTGAAAGAGATTTTTCTGGTGTAATTTTAATTATGTCCGTTATATTTATGTACATATCACCCACATCTCATGCATAATTATTCCTCTTTGAGTGTCAATTGAATAATAGTTCGGTAGACTGTTTTATAATTTGTTTAATTAGAAGAGCAGAATTATACAAGCTCTAAGATGTTTTTTTTAATATATTCAGCCCACCCTCGCTGCAAGGAACACAAATTTTTTTTCTAAGTAACAGTAACAAGCTTTCTACAAAGAATATCACTAATCCATAAAAAATTCGTAATGGATTTTTTTCAAAAATCGAATCAAAAAGCTTGACCAAGGATAAACTAAGAAAGAATGAGTTAACATAGTCATATAATGGAGCTTCTAATAAGCTCAACTCGACCAGCAAAAGAGAGAGCTTTACCCTTCCAAGAAGAAAATTTTGCAACACAAGGAAAACTGCAAGCGGCAATAATAAAAGTAAACGACCAAAAAAAAAAAAAAAAAAACCGTTAGTTATGGCGATTAGACTTAGGCTATGACGATCACAACAAAATTGGAGACAACAATTTAAATTAAAACCATAATAAATATATATATATAGCAAAACAAAAACCACGTTACCGTACGCACAAAAACCACGAAACTGACTACACAAAGGCAAAGGATACGGCATGGAATAAAAGAGGTACATACAGCTTTACTAAATGATATCTATATGTATAGATCATAACTTATATGGGTTAATCTAAAAGAAAATGTTATACAAGTTGATATATATATATATATATATGTGTGTGTGTGTGTGTGTGTGTGTCGTTGACCCAATTGAGCAGATAGTCACTTCACTTATAAGCACTTAGTGGGCACTGCAAATAATGGCTCTAACTTTCGTGCAACTATCCCCATCCTGTCCCTCATGTCCATGGTTTCTCGACTACCTTTCTCATCGAGTCTCCAGTCAAAGTGGTGAATCAAAGACCCCAGCACGAAGTGAAGCAGACACCGAGCAAGTGGCAAACCGGCGCAGATTCTCCGGCCGGCACCAAAAGGGATATACTCGTAATTTTGGCCTCTGTAGTCGAGGTTGGAGTCCAAGAACCTTTCGGGCTTGAAAGACGACGCGTTGTTCCACACTTCGGGGTCTCTCCCAATCGCCCAAGCGTTGACAAAGACCTGCGTGTTCTTAGGTACGAAGTAGCCCATGAAGACGGTGTCGTTCGTGGCCTTGCGTGGGATCAACAAGGGGATTGGAGGATGTAGCCGCAGACTTTCCTTGACGACGGCCTGCAAGTAGGGTAGCTTGTCGATGTCGGCCTCTTCGAGCTTGCGGCCCGAGCCGACCACCTGAGCAAGTTCGGCCTTGGCCTTGGTCATGGCGTCCGGGTTGAGTAGTAGCTCAGTCATTGCGTATTCAATGCTGGAGCTCACTGTTTCTGTACCCGCGAAAAACATTTCCTGCACCACGTTGGCACGTTATATTAGACAGTTAAAAACCACGAGCATAAATATATATATATATATATATATATATGTACTATATTTGTGTACGTGATATTTTCCTAGTGTCATGATCCATCACATTTTCCGCACTCTAGAACTTGTTTTGCCCTGATTTTAATTTATGAGAGTATTATTATCTTATACATAGTGGTTGTTCAGAAACTTATTCGAGTATAGTAATAATCTAATTATGCTACCACTCGTCCCTTACAAAAAAAAAAAAAAAATTCTAATTATGCTACTCAGAATATATCGTCTGTACTAGTATTGATGACGATTAAGCAAATGTTAGATCTAAAAAAATATAAGTACTAAATTAACTGATATATATCACGACATATATGCTAGTGTTTAATGCATGTACCTTTTTCTACCATTCACTAATTGTTAATTAGCCCCATCAATTCAACTATTAAATTACATTTTTTTAAAAAAAAAAACTGTATGATATAGCATTTTCCGTTAGTTTTTCAATGTCATCATATAATCACAAATTATTGCATAATCGAAATTATCTAAAAACCAAATTAGAGCATTGCTAGCATCAATAGCGCATATAACTATATAGATGCCACATCAGGGTCATTGATTAGCCTTATAGTGAGGCCATGTGCCAGCCAAGCCAAATTAGTGACTTTTGAATTAGTGACTTTTGGATAGGTATTTTTGCTTTTTATGCACGAGTATGTTTGACTAATTTAGAAATAAAATTACAATATCTCATTTAATATATTAATTTTTAATTTAATATATATTTTTGAAAATTTAATTTAAAGTTTATTTTTTTTAATTACATTTAATTTAAAACTATATGTACTATTGTATTTTCAATATTAGATAATTGTACTAAAGGCAAAATCGAAGGTAACATAATTTTTATATTATGAATAAGTTATTTTCTTAAGTAAAAAAATGAATAAAATAATTATATTGAAAGAAATTTTTTTAAAAAAAAATTATGCATGAAACTGCTTAAAATTTATAGATCTTTTGTTGTTTTTTTTTTCAATGAATAAAATAATTGAGAATGATTTGAAATTATTAAGTATTTTTCACTAGTTTTATTTTCTTATAAAAAAATAAAATAAAAAAATTGACCAACTCATCAGATTACTCATCTTTTTTATATTAAATAACTTTATATATTTATATATATATTAATTATAATAATTTTCTTAGTAAATCTACTAATATTATTTTAACCATTCGATTAAAATCCAATGGTTCAAATTAAAACATCAACCCTATATATATATATATATAATTAACTCTAATAAGTTAAGGCAAATTTTCCATTTAAGTTTATCAAATAGTTTTTTTTTCCAATAGGAGTTCATCAAATAGTATTCATGAATGTTACGTAGACATTAACTTCGATTTTACAATGGCTCTTATAACATGTTTCCTATTCATCAAATAGTATTCATGAATGGTAGGTAGACATTGACATTGACTTCGATTTTATAATGGCTCATGTTTACTAAAGAAAAGAATAATGAGAATGATATATAGAATAATGATAATTAAAATATGAGCAATGATGAAATACGCATGATTTTGAAAAATTTAGGAAGAAAAAATGAAAATACTTTTCCACCACCATCCTAAAGAATATAATTACTTATAAACACTAATTATTAAAATTCTAAAATATAATTTTAGTCAAAAAAAATCTGTCTGATACATTTAAAAGTATAATTTAGTAAACATAATGTATTCTTAGTTTAATAAATATAATATATTTTTCATGAGTGAAGTGAATAAATAAATAATATTCTAATAAATATAATGTATATTCTTATTAATTTTAAGTAAACGATATACTCTGATAAGTGTTTACTCGATTACAGCGAAAAATAAACGTGCCGTTAAAAGAAAAGAATAATATAAAATCAAGAATTTGGAGTTGTCTAAACGGGAAGTAATTAAAGAAATATATCAATAAGCTTACTTACTAGTATGAAAATGTTCATTTGACGCTCGGAAAGTTTAGATGGCTCATCTTTTCCGGACCCTTCAAACTCGAGCAACACATCCAACAAGTCCTTCTTCTTCTCATTCATTAACTCCTCCTCCTCATTCATTCTCTCCCTCACAAGTTTTGACCCTATCTCGATAGCCTTCCCCACGTCCCGCTCCATTTTCCTCATCAGCCCCTGCGGGTCGACCCGACTCAGCCACGGGAACAGATCCGCCAGGTTCACGTGCCCGCTCCACTCCATCAACCCGTTCATCGCCCGGAAGAACTCCGACCCGTCTTCCGAGTTGGGATCCACCAGGTCCCTCGACAGCATCACGTTCCCCAGGAGGTTGAACGTCATCAGGAACACGAAACGCGCCACGTGTACGGCCGATCCCTTGGCCGTGGCCTTGACCACCGCCTCCTCCTCGATCCACGTCAGCATCTGGTCAACGCACCTCCGTCGCACGGGCGCCGCCTCGCCGACCCTCCTGCTGACGAACATCTCGGTCGTCATCAGCCTCCGCATCACGCGCCAGTACGCGCCGTAGGGGGCGAGTGCGACGGAGGAGAGGTGGTAGTCGTGGGCCCGGCTGGTCTCGGTGAGTGCGCGCGTGGCGAACGACAGGTCGTGGTTCCCGAAGAGCTCCGCGGCGGCCCTGGACGAGAGGACCGCCATGGTGTTGATGGCGCCCAGTTTGAGCCACACGACCTCGCCGTACTTGGGCCTCAGGTCTGCCAGGGACCTGTGTGGCATGGACCCGAGGTCGAAGAGGTTGCCGATTATGGGCCAGCCAGGTGGGCCTGGCGGAAGCTTTGGGCCATGGCCCAAACTCTTGCGCCACCGAGAGAGGATTGATATAGTTGTGGTGATGACTATGACAAGGAGAACGGAAGAAACTATAGACCACTCCATGAAATGATCCAACTTTCATAAGACAAAGTTTCTTTTTCTGCATATATATATATATATATATATATATATATATATATCAAAGATTAGATCAATTTTTCCTTTTTTTCTATATTTTTTATTTTTGGAGTTTATCATACCACGTTAGTGTGTGATCCAAGGTTAGTTTTTTGGTTTGGTTTTAATATATTTTATTTCTGTCAGCATTAAATTTAGCGTGTTTATGTATATAGTATATATATTGAAATTGAATTAGGAGGAGCTGGATCAATCTCCCATAGGCGCTGTCACAGAATTAATGAGCTTGGTAAACAATGTCAAACTAATAGTTTCTTTTATTATTTTTTTTAATTTGTGCTTAAGGAAAAAAAAAATTGGTATTAGTATGATGATATAGACAATAATCAATTTTTAAAATCTCTCTAAGAAAGAGGCAATATCTATACTATCTATACAAGTTACCTGCCCCTATAATTCATTGTCTTTTTTTTTTTTTTTTTTTTTTGGTTTCTCTCTTGCAAAGTCATTGTCATAAATTGAGGTTGGTGATATGTAAATGGGGGCATGATCAGAACAATCTGTCATTTTATTTCTTTGTATAAGCACATTAAATAATTTGTATCACATTTTCTTACTTGAACAACATAGTATGCACATATAAGGCCATCAGTAAAGTGGTCCATCAAATAAAAACAAACTGAAAGAGACGAAGACATATATAACTTGAGATTTTCTTTTGGAAAGTCCAAAAAGGCATAAAAATTATGTGTGATCTTTTCAAAGCTATAATGGTCTACGATATTCTTCCTCTTCTTTTTATTTTTCTGATCAATATAATAATTCAACGTTCCACAATATATGTTCTTTCTTCGGTTTTTGTGCTCAGAGTTCCACAAAATACGTTCTTAGATTGTTAATGCGACAAAGACTGATAATTATTGGCCTTGCCCCAGCTTGGATTCCAACTTCCAAGTAGTGCATAACTGCATATAGATTTAATTATTAATTATATACATGATTCCTCTAAAAACAAAATAAATAGAATAAAAAGTTTATCATGCACTTGGTTGCACCTAGTAGAATCTTCTTTTAAAGCAGTCTTAAATGAACTCTATTTTAATGCATCTCATGTCTCTAAACTCTCATTTTATACATTTTTTGTCTCACTCACCTGTAAATTTTATTATATAATATATTTTATATTTTAAAATCTAATAAATCATAATAATGAAATCTAAGTCTTAATAGTAAAATTAATGTTATGTTTATTAATCCGTAATTAAAAAAAAAGAAATAATTTAACAAAAATAAGATAAAATAAAAAATTTAGTCATTTTTCAATAATTTAATTAATTATGTAAAAAATTCTCTAGTATGATATACTCAAAATAAATAAACAAAAACAAATAAACATATGGGCGGAGACCCCACCATCCTAAATTCCACAACTGAATTTTGAAAATTACTTTCGTTGCGGAGAACAAGGCTTTATTATGACAACCATCAAGACACGTAGCCCATGTATCAACATCTAGGGCAACAGAAGTGAACTTACATTTTTAGAACGAATGACTTTGTTCTTTATTATGACAAATATAAGATTTATTACGAATATGTGACGGTCTATGTCATGACCAAAACCCGGGCTAGTGTCAGAAGGGGAATTTCACAAGGTGGGAAATTCCTTAATTTATTTGAAAGGTGTCAAAAGTTTTAGTTTTTATAAAAT
>JXTB01000174.1:220204-234349 GCA_002914805.1 Parasponia andersonii
TATGTATGGATCGGTTAGGCCATTTTGTAGTCTAGTAACGTGGTATCCTGCAAAATTTAAGAGGGTATCGAATAACTAACCAAAGTCATTGTTGTTGAGCTCGGTTGTCTTTTGATGATAATAAATCTCTATTTCTTAAAAAGAATTGCTTAATTTGTCCTCTTTTAGCTGCCTGCAAATCAGAATTGGACTCGGTGCATATGTACAAATTGATATCATGAGTTCTCACTAAATGTTATTGTTTTGACAAGCATCCAAATGGCATTTACAGAAAGTACTCCGATCCAACGATTAAAAACAAAAGGATATATATATATGGTTGCCAATCCAATAGTTATTTTTTTATTTTTTTTTAGCTGTTGGAGGTGATCCAATGATTATAATAAAGTGCATGAAAAGACGTGCATCATTAATGTTCTTTCTCTCTCTTATTTTTTACAACAAAAAAATGTGTATACTAAATTTTCATTAACCAAATTAATACATATACATAGGTTAAAAAAAAAAAAATACCTACTGGATTGGTGCTATATATATATAATATTTCCAAATAAAACAATATATATGCCTAAAACAAATCAACCAATTAATATATAAATGTGATTCGACCAATCGTCGTGAACTAACTAGTTTTGCACCCCGGGTAATCGAATTTCAGATTTTAGGTCACCAACTAATTGCTCGAAAATCTTATAATTCATGCACTCAGATTAATTTATGTATCAGTTTCTTTATTCAGATTTAGAGATATCGAAATTGGGAGAATCTCATTCCATGCAAAAATAAATCAAAAGTGTCAATTTAGATAATAAAATATCAAAATGAGTCATTTAAGAGTTTTATTATATTCTTTATAGAATTTTTCTCCAAGATCGTTGTTAGAGACTACTTATTTTCTAAAACCTTTAAAAGTTTATGAATCGATTTTCTAATACTTATTGTAATAAATTTACTTTGATCATTTACTATTGTAACTCTTGTTTGAGTTTTAATGAAGTTGTTTCCTTTAAAAAAAAAATTAATTCATTTCTCATTGGTATTGTACGTGTCAATTAATACCATAATTGTTAGAGTTACAATGTTTGTTGTGAAACTACCAGATAAGTTATTAGAGTTACAATGTTTATTGTGAAATTACAAGACAAGAAATAAGATTGCAAATGAGTTCCGCCGATCCAACCTATCTAATTATATATATAAAAAATCCTAAATATCATGACAAGTTATCTTACAAAATAACTTAATTGATGTGGTAGAATAGTTGTGATAGATAACGATGGACTAGAAAAAAAAAATATCAACAAAATACTAAATTTATATATTAGCACATACGTTAAATTATTTTTTCTAGAAAACTTATTAAGATGTAACATAATTATTATTATATATATATATATATATGGCTCAAGTTACCAATTCTGTTACCCCAGTTCGGTATTTTCGGTCTTACATTTTCTTGCTTTGCATTTCTGTAATATACGGAATTCCAAGTTCCAACATTAAAAGTTAATCTTTAATCTAAAAAATTTATTGAATATGCCTCATCAAATTCAGTCTCCTTTCTCCTTTCGGGAGGAAAAAAAAAGACTTTGGTCTCCTTTTTGTCCAAAATAAATCGTATGAAATTGGTATAACAAATTTCCTTCTAAAATTGGTATGAAAATAATATATCCTGTCTCTTCCTCGGCTTAAATAGATAGCTTTCTGGCCGTTGAATTGTAGTTTTGTCCCAGTAAGATAGCTCTTAATTAAACTCTTTTTAAAAAAATATTAAGTATAATTTATTTTTTTAAAAATAGTGAGTATAATTTATCTCATAATGTAGTAATGAAGAATAGTAATACAAGTCGCTACATGTTAGAGTTGGGCCAAAAGTAAGGCTAACAGTTTCCCTCCTCGAGAAAATGATAGGACTAATTTGGGCCAAAATGATTATTTTTGTGCATTTTTCTAAAATGGCACTTTTAAGAGTGATAAGAACTTTTTGACCATTAAAAAAACCATTATTTAGGATTTTTTTTTTATGATCAAAAAGTTCTTGAACATAGATTAAATAACACTCCTAAAAGTATCATGTTTTTAAAAAATACACAATAAAGTCATTTGGGGCCTAGTCCTACCCATGTCCTTTTCTCCTTGAATTCGAAACTGAAGCCGGTCCATTTCAAAAGACAAGCTATTGCTACATTGGCCCATGGACGTTGAGGACGAATTTCCCATTGGATTTGTACCTGTTATAACCTTGAACAGTATGGTGGGAACTTATATATAACGCAAATGAAAGGTGGAAATACCGTGAGTATGATCAGTTGTCTCATTGTTTACTATCACTTCTATGTCCTACTAATTAAGTAACACCATACTATCATGTAATAGAAGTATTATGTGGGGAGTTTTCACCTTTTATTAATGTCCGACGGCAGCATACCTCGTAATTATAATTTGCTTATGTCTATAGTAGTCATATGTACTCGAGTTTTAGAACCAGTCCTTCCGAGAAAACCATACGCATAGTGTAATCAATTCTTATCCTTTGATTTGGTGGAATCAACTTTAGAATGGAACTTTAAAATAGAATCTCAATTCATATTCCGTTGTTTACTTTGACATTTAAATAAAGGAATAAGATTCTTTTGTAATCATAATTCTATTATTTAGTGGAATAATAATTCCAACCAAAAAACTATATAATTATGATTCTGACTTTTTTTTTTTACTTTTAAAATTTCATTTTTCTTTTTTGCCTTACTATAACATTTAAAAATATAAATATTTTGATCAAAATAATACTCCATTTTATCAAACCAACTAAATAATGAAATATTATTTCTATTTCTATTCCAATTCTACGTCCTTATAATTCTATTACTATTCTTATTTTATTCCATATTATCAGTAATATGATCGTAGTACGTATACTAGTATTTAGATAATTACAGCTAGTGATCATAGTTCTTAGCAAAATAAATAAATAAATAAATAAAAATAGAGCTAGTGATATTAGAAACTTCTTCTGTAGTGGAGGGTTAACATTGGAAATACAATGAATACATACAGCATACCGGCCCATTACAAATTAACAATAAGCTGGCATCGACGAGAAGGGAGGAGAAATCAATATTGAGATTCGATCGTCATTCTTTGCAAATATACGTATATAAGTAGGATTTTTTTAACCGATTTATAAATATTTTTTGTCTATTTAAAATTCATCCTACATGTTTTTTTATAATAAAAAATAAAAAATAATAATATTAAATAATAGATATATTTTTTCATACATATTATTATATCTTTTAAATAATGATAAATTGGCTTTAAAAACACATATAAATAAGCTTAAAAAAATACCAATTCAATTGGCAATCATATATATAACACAATACAAAATATCATAATAAAAATCACTATCCTTAATTTAATTTATTCTATGTATTTCCTTTTATACGATGTCAAGGCAAAATAAAATCAATTATTTATAAACAACTTTACTATAGAAAGCTTTTGCTTTATTAGGCACTGTATTATTATATCTTTTAAATAATGATAAATTGACTTTAAAAACACATATAAATAAGCTTAAAAAAAATACCAATTCAATTGGCAATCATATATATAACACAATACAAAATATCATAATAAAAATCACTATCCTTAATTTAATTTATTCTATGTATTTCCTTTTATACGATGTCAAGGCAAAATAAAATCAATTATTTATAAACAACTTTACTATAGAAAGCTTTTGCTTTATTAGGCACCAGACACCATCGATCATATCATTGTCACACACATGCACACATATACCACTTTATAAATTTTATAGCACGCTAAGAGCAAACACATTTTAATTACAACATATAGTTTTTGAACCCTTCCTTTCTCTTTCTCGGGGTCCAATATTATTACCCTTATTTGTTCCCAATAATTCATATCGATTAATTACTAATCTCCAAAATGTCCTCCTTTGAAAGGGATTGGTATAACCTTGAGAGGAACAGCTTTCCTAAGCGTTATCCCCATCCTCTCGCTCATATCCATGTCGTCCGGCTTCATTCCATCAGCCAGAACCCAATCAAACGACAACAAAAGTGACCCTAAAGCCAAAGGGAGTACCCTAGAGGCAAGGGGAACCGCCGGGCACATCCTTCGGCCCGAACCGAACGGTATAAACTCGAAGTGGTGACCTTTATAGTCCCTCATGTTTGGCTCTAAGAACCTCTTAGGCTTGAACTTTAAAGGGTCATCCCAAGTCTTGGGGTCTCGCCCTATGGCCCAAACATTGACAAGAATCTGAGTCTCTTTAGGGATGTAATAACCGAGCATTTTACATGCATCCATGGCCATGTGTGGGACTAAGAAAGGGAGAGGAGGATGGAGCCTTAGGGTTTCTTTGATGACTGCTTTGAGGTATGGGAGGTTCTCTATGTCTCTCTCGTCGAGTTTTTCTCCGGGATTGATGGTTCTTCTAAGCTCGGACTGAACTTTTTTAAGTGCTTTAGGGTTGTGAAGAAGCTCGGCCATTGCCCACTCTAACGTGCTCGTTGTTGTGTCAGTCCCTGCAGTGAACATCTCCTGAAGGATATAAAAATAATTATATAGTCAAAACTAAAAAATTAAAAATTAAAAAGGAAAACTAAGTTAATGTTTGAGTGATTTTGTTCTACTTTTTTATCATATATTTGTTCCGGTTTAATCTAATATTAACAATTTTTCCAGCTAGAACAAATTCTTCGTATTTGGGAAATAATTAATCCTCTCTCCAATTTCTATATATATATATATATATATATATATATATATATATATATATATATATATATCCTCTCAAATCTTTGTCCTATATATTGTTTGTTTCACACCTGCTTAAAGTTTGACACACTATTATCATTCTTAATTATACATTACTAATTAAAAATAGTAATTTAACTTTTAAGTTAACATGTTAAAATCTAAGTTACCATGTCAAAATCTAATAATCTAATATAGTTGGGAAAAAGTAAGCAAAAAAATACTTAGACATATGCACATGACTTTTATTCGTACTTAATTAAGACATGCGAGATTTTGAATATCAATAAGATTAGATAACTATAAGAATATATATATATATATATATATATAAACGCATATATTTATATATGCATGCATGCTTACAAAGACGATGACGTTGATGGTCCTAGAAGAAAATTTGGAGGGCTCCTCCACCCCATTGCCGCGAAACTCCAAGAGCACATCCAAGAAGTCCTTTCTCTTGTCTTTATCCTCAGTCTCTTCTTTCTCCATACTCTCCATCCTCTCCATGATGAACCCTCCCGCGATCTCGAAAGCTCGTTCGACATGAAACTGGGTCTTCCTCCGGATACCCTGCGGGTCGACCCACCTAAGAATCGGCAAGAAGTCAGCCACATTAGGCTTCCCAGCCAACTCCATAACTTTACCCGCATGGAAAAAGAACTTAGCACCGCTCTCCGATTTCGGGTCCAAAAGATCCTTAGAAAACATGAGATTCCCAATGAGATTAAACGCCATCAAGAAGAAAAACCGCCCCACATCGACTGGCTTGCTCCCACACGCCCCGGCCTCCTCTATAAATCTCACCATGCGGTCTATGCACCTCTCCCGAACGCCTCTCGTGGCGTCGAGCCGGCTCGTCACGAAGAATTCTGTAGTAGAGAGCCGCCTAAGCATTCGCCAGTGTGGACCGTACTGGGCCGTGATGAGTGAGCCCTCGTTTCCGTGATCGCCTTTCATGGCCTCGTAGATTTTTCGGCCCGCTAGGACCACGTCGTGGTTTTTGAACATCTCGCGGGCCACTTCTTGCGAGGAGATGACCACGGTGCTCATGGAACCGAGCCAGAGGGTCATGATTGGTCCGTGGGTTCGGGCCAGCTTGGCGAATGACTCGTGGGGCGACCAGCCTAGTTGGAAAATGTTTCCAACCACTGGCCACCACCTCGGTCCAGGTGGAAGCCTACCGAGATCCTCTAGTTGATGATGACGGCGTTCTGTTATTAGTGCCCATGCAACCCATAGCAATACTGCCATGAATAAGCCCAAGACCTCATAATCCATTTCTTTTTTTTTTTTTTTGTTTTAAGGAAGAAATAGTTTTTTGATAATTGCAGTTCTAGTTTCTTAAAGTACTGGTGACAATTAGTACTATTTATAGTTGGTTTTCGACTAATTAACTTGACAAATTTTAATGTAAAGGATTTAGAAAAACATTCGTCCCTTTCTTTGTTGGAATATAAAGTAATATTCTAGCTATGAATGCTGTCGTTCTCTTTCTAGTTGAAATAAACAAAAAAAAAATCATCTTGGATATTAAGATAATATTTGCTATTATCGTTTTTTTTTTTCTTTATCTTTAAATTCATGTATGGTTTCCGTTGATAACAGCCAAAATTCTAAGTTAAACTATTTTTGTGAGATTTTATTCCAACTCAATCTTTCAATGGAACAGCCCAACAAGAATAAGGTGAACGAAGAGATCTCGTATATATGGAGAAGAGAATAGCTTATTAATGCTTTAAATTCCATCTCTCCATAAAATAATATGTACACGAAATCTAATTTCATCTTTTGGCTCTTATGTAATTTGTTTGTTGTGTTAGTTGATATATATATATATATATATATGGGCACGTAGGTATTTTTTTTTTTTACCTATACATAGGTATCAATTTGTTCAATAAAAATTTAACGTGCATATTTTTTTATTGTAAAAAATAAGAGAGAAAAAATATTAATGATGCACGTCTTTTCATGTATTTCATTATAGCCATTAGATTACCATTAAATAGTGATCCAACGGCTAAAAAAAAAACACCTACCCATAGGTAAAATAAAAATACCTATTGAATTGGCAACTTATTTATATAATACTTACAAATAAGACATATATATATATATATAAGTCTTATTTGTAGTATTTTCATATGGCTGGTTCTATTACCACTTATTTTGTCTACTTTTCTAGTATTTTTTTTCTAAATCTACTCTTCGTTAAAATCTAAGATTAATATTCTATTTTTTACGCCCTAATTTATTCCTAGATCACCCAAATTGTCTTTTCTTTTCACAACCATTATCCCTCCCCACAATTGTTCCTACCATGTTTCTCATCTTCTTCCGTTCAAGCCACCGTCTTTTCTCATCTTTTCCTTTTCTTCTCTACTTGCTCTTCAATCCAATATACACTAAAGTTCTTCAAAGTCAAATCACTTGCCCTAATTCTATGTCTCCATGAGCAGTGTTTCACAAATCAAATAATGAAAAATTGGAGTAATTCAATTACTTCGACGTTAATGACAAAACTAATTTCTTTTTAAGTCGAATCATATTCTCTACACGACAAGAGTATGGAGCTATAATGAAACAAAAAAATATGAAAATATGTTAACTTCCTCTTTTTTCCAATTTCAAATAACCTATTATTTCATCCCCGCGTAATATCACCCCTCGCCTTTTTCAACTGATTCTTTACATCTCCAGTGCTTGTTAATCATCGAATACAATCCGAGATAATATTGTCAAAGAAAATCCCTCTGATCTAGTGCTTGTCAATCACCTATTACAATCCCAGAGAATATTTTAAAAGAAAACCCATTACATCTTTGATTAATGGAAGGCTCTTCTTCAATTTTCTAAATCTCCCGTGTCTTTTAACGTATAAATTAGTTAAAACCTTTGAGAACAAAAAAGAGCATAATCTTCCATCTTTCTATCATTTTTGTTTATATTTATTCATTAGATGTTATTTTTATGGATTTTATTAAGGGGTGTGGATTTGTTTTTTTGTTAATGTTTAAAAAGATGTGTTTTCAAAAAAAAAAATGTACTTAATTGTAAGTTTCTTAGAGGTTCTTTTGAAAATAAAAAAAAATAACTAAATTAAGGTGTGGAAACAGTAGACGGATGAGTGGTAATAGATCCGCTCTTTTCGTATATATCTCATTTTTAAAAGTGAAATGAATATGGTGGAATTCGGATCTCCGCTATCATAAAAGGGTTACCAAACAATCCTTTAGATAATAACCATGCATGCGTATATACAAAGAAGAAATATACATATAGAAAAAAAAAATCAAAAATTGTGAAGTATATTAGAATATATGATTTCAAAGTCATTACAATCGGGAGGGCGAGAAAGCTTTCGCTAAGTGAAGGGGCGTGGTCTCCTTTCTTTTCATTATTCAATTATAACTATATTTGTCTCCATTTTTCAAACATTAAGGTAAACTTCACCTCAAAATGACCCAAAAAAAATTATTTTACTCGTACAGTTCTTGATCAAATAATATACAATAATTATTTGGACAAAAATGATCGGTCTATATTCATAAATTAACTTAGAAGTGGTAATTCATACTTAGAGATGATAATTCGTATTATACGTCATTATCAAGATACATATAAAACAAGAATTTACTAAACCCAAATAAAACTCGTTATTATTTGCTGTTATTAATATCATCATTTGTAAACGAACACACGTCAATATATGCTAAATAAACATGCTATGACAGATTTAACATTTTACTTAAACATTTTACTTAAACGAGTCATATTCATATTGCGCATTAGCCTATTAACTTGTTTACCGTTTTAACTCATCAAACTAATGAATCAAATTTCACCTGCTAATTTTAAACATGCCATATAGATGTCAATTTGCCACAAATTATATTAACCTATTAAGCTTAATATAAGTTTAATATGTTAACCTATTTTTATATTTCCAATATAACATGTTTATTAATTTTTAGTTTTAATTTTGTTAAAATTTTGAATTTAGCAAGTTAATATATTTTTTGTCCTATTATTTAATCACGTTTGATTGAGTTTAAACTATTTTGATGGCACATTTAATTTAAATCTAAATCTTCTAATTTCAAATCATGTTATCGTGTCGTAACTTGAATATTGTATTCTAAACGTTTGAATCCATACATATTACTTAATATAGCTGGAAATCAATTTGTTTAATTTAGGTTTATGATTGGATCTTCATATATTAAATATTCACTATGATTGTAAGTTGTAACTAAGTCATTAATTAGACAGCAAATGTTGAGTGAGCATGTTCCCCAAAAAGGAGGGGGACCATTCATTAATTCATTCAAAAAATTAAGCCCGATAAAATTATTATTGCTTAATATATGTAAAATCATATCTAATTACTATTCAAAAAATCATATCTAATTATATCCTTTGTCATTTTTTGTTTCATATATGCAAGCAATATTGAAATATTTATCCTGACATATATATTTAATAAATATATATAATACAGAGATATATATATATATACAGCAGCCAGTTGTACCGGATTGAATTATTTATAATAAAGTACACATATAAAATTTTGAAATATCTCTATTTAATTGGTCAAATTAATTCAATGAAATCGACTTGATTAGCTGCGTACATCATTAATTCATATGAATATCTTCAATGGAATTCACTTAATTTGTCGTCGCACGAATCCTATTGCTTTCCCATTTCAGTTTTTTATTATTACGAGTGAAATAGTTCCAGTTTTTTTGCTTTTGTTTGATTATGAATTTGACGAAGGAATTGATTACGTACTAATTTTTATTAATTAATGAGCCATTATATTAATTGAAAATCCCTCTGCAGGGGCCCTTAGGATAAATTATAATTAAGTACAGCCCTTGACTTTGTATGCATAGGTTGTGTGATCTGGTCCCCTCTATTTCATTGGCTCCACTTGTATAGCAAATAAATATATATTATATTTAATTAATTAATTAACAAATATAGATACGAAACTTCATCTGCGATAAGCTCTAGCCGTGTCTTGTCTATATTACACATACGTATATATACTGATGGAGGTTTTGTCAACAATAAATTTAGAAAAAATTACGAAATATGACTTGTGTGAAAAGTGTTATTAATCAAAATAAATAAAGAGACAAAGATTTTATAGTGGTTCAGTCCTGAAAAAGATGAGCTTACGTCCACTGTTTTTCACTATTTCCTAGAGAATTACAAGAACTCAAAATTATAATGTGTTGTCCGGAAAGAAGAAGAAAACACTCTCAAAAATCCCTCAGCCTCTCTAGATTCGAAAAATCCTCCCCCTCCGAAGCATTGAACTCCTTTTATATAGATGATGGTAACTCAATGTTCCTAATTGTGAGAATGGGTAATTACACAATCGGGTAATACAATTTGAGTAATAATATAATTGGGTAATCACTTAAATTGGGCAACTGGTCGAACTTGAAAGAGAAACTTTTGTTTCCCTTTCCTTATAGGTTACCCGTTTGACGAAGCATATACTAGTCTCCTTTTTCATTATGGTCACACATAACCTATTCGGAGGAGGTCGCACGCAACTTATGCGGTGGAGGTCGCATGCAACCCTTTCGGATGGGGTCGCACTTAATCTCACTTATACAACCTGACAAGGATTTTAGACCGCACAATAATTGCACTCCACCTCCATTGGTTTTTCAAGTCAAAATGGAGCTTCCTTTTAATATAAGTGAGTGCGACCTTGAAAAATACGACGTCACGACCTAGAGTTGAGATCCTTGAAGAGTCGAAGAATCGCCAGATCTCAAATCTCACATTTCTCAAGATCACGCGCATCTTTTTCTGATAGATAAAAACACGTGTCATTTTTTCTAAGAAAAATAGCAAAACTCAAGGAGACTCAAGGATATCGATCATGCCAATTGTTGTCTTTAAACCGAATCGTTTCAAATTTTGAAAGATACTGATTTAATTTTGGAAAAAAAAAATCAAATTCTGCGTGAACTTCGGCTTTTAGATCTGACAATCAAATACCTTGATTTACGGCTGTGATTTAGCGATGTCGAGAAATAAATATTGGAATTCAATCCGCTTCTGCTTCTTCATTACAAACTCTCGTTTTCCATCTTTTTAAAATTCCGAGGTATTTTAGAGCAAACCCTACAACGCCGTTTCGTTCTTCAGCTCACACAATTCAAGTATATTCTCCGACGGAGTTCAGACCATAACTCAATCCCTCCGCTTTCGAAGAAAGGTTAGTACATTTCTTCTCTCCTATTATTCTTTGTCTGTTCTCGGAAAAACTTATTCAGTTTTAATTTCTAGGAATTGAAACACATCCCATATTCGGACGAACTGGAATGGGAATTTTTCAGATCCCCCTTTACCGGTTCATAGAATAGACTCTTACTAGATAATGGTCAAAGATAAACTCGTAAAAAGAGTTTCTAGGGTCTGATACCCTATTTATTTATTTTTTGACGAACAACTCGAGTAATTTTTATGAATCTGTGGACCGATTAGAAAAAATTCGATGAACTTGCTTGAGTGAACTCCCAAAATTTACTAGCATATAGTGAAGATCCTTGATGCTCGCATAGGACTAAACCCATCCGTGTTTCTTTTCAGATATCTAGTAGTGAGAATTTTAGGGAAGGGAATGCATTTTCAGGAGAATCTGAGAACTCCAGTGTTAGCTCCATAAACCTTGAAGATTATCTTGAGCTAGAACCCGAAGTAGAGATAATAGGGGTCAGACAAAATAGTCCTCGCATAGGTGACCTTCCTCAGGACCAGTGGCCTCGACATATCAGGGATCCCCCTACCTTTGCATCAGGCTATCAATACGTAGAGGGGAATTGGTCATGTACCAATATAAGGACGAGCTGCACATCGAACAAGCTCAGCAAAATCATGTGCATTTATAAGATCGCTATCCATCTTCGCCTACCCATGGAATTCAATCGACCTCACACAACACCATGTGGAATTGCCTTATTTTCTGAAGCAGTTCTCAAGTGTAGTGTCCACCTCCCATTTTATCCATACATAAAATCAATTATCGACTACTATGGGATCGTCCCTTTCAAACTGACTCCTAATACATATAGATATATGGTAGGTTTGTACATACTTTACTACAAATTAGGTTTAGACTCCCCTTCTCCTGAAGAGTTCGCTTGGTTTTATAAAGTGAAATCAAACCCGTCAGATCTTGGCTTCTTTTATGCGAGCAAATGGTCAAACCAAGCAATAAAAACAATATATGGGGTTCGCAATAATATGGGAAAATGGAAAAATCCATTTTTTCACTCTGACTATGCGGATAACGGCTTCTTTCAAAATCCTGGTAGGTAGTTTTTCAATTTATCGCCTTTTTCTGTGTTGTTATATTTATCCTGATCGCACTCGAATGTTATCGTAGACAACAGAGAACGGCTCGGACTTTCCAGGGAACAGCTCACAAGGGTGTACAAAATCAATGGCCTTCCAATTGAGGAAGTTAATTGGAAGGTACTTGGAACTTCCAAGAACCTGGTCGCTTGTGGTCTACTTCCAAAGGGAGCTACATTCCCTGACCCCCCATCTGTTCGTCCAGACCTTCGAGCTCAAAGAAAAAGAAGCCAAGGAAACAGACGGATATATGTGCCTCGTCTTCCAGACTTAGGAAACGAAAAGCACCTGCCACCCCTCTAGCTTCGGAACCTTCTTCTCCAGAAACAGTATCACCACCAGCTCCTCAACCAGAAGAAGGTAATCATATATACATTTTCTAATTATCATTGTATTATATCACCTCGCTCACTGACATATCTGTACAGAGATGGTTATTGGTAGTGGCCTGCGAGCACCACCCTCCACTCTCAGGTCTATGGCAAAATCCAAGACACCCGAGAGTACTCCTCCATCATTGAAAGGAAAAGAGAAGGTAGACAACTCTAAGAAACGAAAAGTTGCCTTTGAGGACATCCCGGCAAGCTCGCCTCTTCTACAACCTCAGACAACGAGCCATTCTGAACCACCCAAAGAGGCTGCCACCTCTTCGGAACCGATCCCGGTAGATAAGGATGAGGAGCTCTACACGCTCCTCAATCAATTACCAGAGAAGGCTGATATGAGCGCAGCCTTCATTGATTACTTCACTTCTGAGGAAGGCTGGGAGCGGATGAAGCGACGATCTGCCAAGGTTACCTTTGGTTCTGCGATGAGGATGCTGGCCAATATAAGTACCTTTTTATTTTCTCCTCAAATGTATTATTTCTAGGTATTAATGATTATATTTTCAGACTGCGGCTGCTGCTGTCCTGATGCATAACCCGGTCCTCGAATGCTTGGAAAATGCCGAAAAAGTTGAAGAGATAACCCAAGCATTCGAATACTCGGAGAAAGCTCGGGAGGAGGAGAAAAAAGCCTTTGACTTGGAGAGACAGCAGCTGCTTGAAGGCCTGGCCAAGGAGAAGTTCGAGAAGGAGAACCTTGAGGAGAAAGTCAAAGAGCTCGAGAAAACCATCTCCGAGCATCCGGATCGCATGAGGGAGGCGACAACAGAGGCGGTTCACAAAGCTATCGAAGAGTTCAAAGCGACTGAAGTCAAAGAACTCGAAGATAAAGCTAGCGACATCGCCTCGTCGACCATTATATTTAACATCTTCTGCGAGCATCCGGACTTTGACTTCTCTATCCTTGGCGAGGACGTGGTCGAGCTTGTCCAGAGTTGGAGAGAGGATACTGCCAAAACTGGGGATAGCGGTGCGAGCACGTCCGTATAATAAATACTTGTATCTTTTTTATTATTTTTTAGAACAATGCAGGCTTAGTCCCCCTTCCTCTCTCTGCTTATGTACGGGTGCAAAAATTCTTTTAATGAATATCATTTTTTTCCTATCTTTCTTGTCAGACATTCCTGCAAAATAATAAAAACACAACACTAATTTTAACTAAATAGTCAATCACCAAGTGACATCGGTACGCTTTTTGCGATTTGAATCCAACTAACTTAAAACGAGTTTTAAGTGTTAGAATAGGTTAGGTCGCTTAAGAAAACAGCAAATACGAGTGATGCAAACTAACTATTTTTCAAAAGTTCCATGGCAAAATAGGATATAGCAATATATCACATCGAACAATGAACGTTTGGCTTAGTTACTCTATTGTTCGAGGAAGAAAATTGCGTAATACGACATGCTAAGGCATGAAGCGAGGAGAAAATCCTAGGATTTTAAGGAATTTCAGATACTTCGACGATCTAAAACTCCGTCTTCTCTAAATGGACATTTTGCATAGTCCCTTAGGAAACAAGTAGGAGATAAAATTCTGATCCCACTGCCCCCCGAGTTTTATGGTGTCTGAAAACTA
>JXTB01000174.1:234675-295478 GCA_002914805.1 Parasponia andersonii
TGCCTATTGGCTTGCGGAAGAACAACAGTAGAGAAACTCTTCTTGATGCCCAAGTTGTTACAGAAGTCACGGAACTCATCACAGTCAAATTATTTTCCATTATCAGAAATTATAGTATGCGGTATACCATAACGGCAGATTATAGATTTGTAAACAAAATCTATCATCTTCTTTGCGAAAATGGTGCTCAAAGCCTCAGCTTCCGTCCATTTTGTAAAATAATCGACTGCGACCACCGTATACTTCAAACCACCTCATGCTAATGGAAGCATCCTGATGATATCAATTCCCCAAACAGCAAATGACCATGGACTAGTCATTGTAATTAAAGGAACATGTGGTTTTCTAGGAATAGTCGCAAATCGTTGACATTTATCACACCTCCTTGCAAATTCCAATGTATCCTTCTTCATAGTCGGCCAAAAATACCATTGTCGAAGAATCTTGTTTGTAAGTGCTTGTCCCCCAGAATGATTTCCACATATTCCTTCGTGAATTTCCCTCATAATATAGCGTGCTTTTTCATCATTGACACATAATAATTATGGCGAGCTAAAACTCCTTCGATAAAGCTTCTCATCATGGATGATATAGCGGGCTGCCTTCATGCGGAGTCGCTTTGTATCGTCTTTGCTCTCAGGAAGATCGCCATTTTGTATATATTACATTATAGGATCCATCTACGATGGTTTTTTGTCAACTGGCATAGTTACTTAGGGTTTAACCTCGATGCTTGGCAATACAAGAAATTCAATAGGAATAACCTTCAACAACTCTGCATCTTTCGTTGAAGCGAGCTTAGCAAGTGCATCCGCCTGGGTATTTTCAATGCGAGAAAGAAGCTGAATGTTATAAATGGTGAATGTTAAGAACAATCGTTGCACCTCCTGCAAAGACCATCATTCTCACTCCTCTCGCTTGGTAATCGCCCTTAATCTGACAAACGACCAGCTGGGAGTCGCTGTACACTTCAATCATCTCGACCTTCATTTCCTGTGCAAGCTTTAGCCCAACTATCAATGCTTCATATTCAGCCTTATTATTCGACGCTAGGAACTTGAAGCGAAGCGCACAATGAATATTGTGCCCTTCAGGACTGATTAAAACTAGGCCCGCACCTGCTCCATTTTCATTCGATGACCCATCAACATAAAGTTTCCACAACCGTGATGTATCTGAAGTGGGTTTTTCGTGTACTCCTGTGGGAAGATCGACATCATATGTAAATTCTGCAATAAAATCTGCGGAGGCCTGACCCTTTATGACAGTGCGAGGTTGAAAATTGATGTCAAATTGACTCAATTCAACAGCCCACTTAAGCAACTGTCTTGATGCCTCAGGTTTCTGTAGAACCTATTTCAACGGAAAATTCGTGAAAACCCTGATGGAGTGAGCATGAAAGTAAGGTCGAAGCTTTCTTGATGCGATGACGAGTGCTAGCACCAATTTTTCTATCTCTGGATACCTAGTTTCGGCATCAAGTAATCTTTTATTTACATAATAGACAGGTCGCTATATATTTTCCTCCTCGTGAATTAATGTAGCACTCGTCGCATATTTGGAAATAACGAGATATAAGCATAATTCTTCTCCTGGATTCAGTTTCGACAAGAGTAGAGGAGAACCCAAGTGTACTTTTAACTCTTGGAACGCCTGCTCGCATTCTTTCATCCATTCGAAGCTCTTTGATCCTTTCAATACTTCAAAGATCAGTTGACCTGGATACAAACTGACTCAATACAGCTACACTTCCTGCTAGGCTCTACACATCCTTGGGTTTACGAGGAGATTGCATATCAATCAATGCTTGTGTCTTCAGAGGGTTCACTTCAATACCTCACTGATTGACCATAAAACCCAGAAATTTTCCAGATCCTACCCCGAACGCACACTTCTGGGGATTCAGCTTCATTTGATATTTTTGAAGAATTTTGAACATCTCATCAAGGTACTTGATGTGATCTTCGGTTTTCTCCGACTTCACCAACATGTCGTCGACATATACCTTCATTGTCTTGCCAATTTGTTTTGCAAACATCATATTGACAAGACGCTGGTAGGTCGCTCCTACGTTGATAAGTCCGAAGGGCATCTTTTTATAGCAGTATAATCCTCGATCAATGATGAATGAGGTATGCTCCCCATCTAGCTCGTACATGGGGGTTTGATTATATCCAGAATACGCGTCCATGAAACTTAAGAGTTCATGCCCCGATGTCGCATCTACAAGCTGATCGATTCTCGGAAAAGGGAAGCTATCCTTCGAGCATGCTTTGTTGAGATCGATGAAATCGATACACGTTCTCCACTTCCCATTGGGTTTCTTCACCAAAACCGGGTTTGCAAGCCAGTCAGGGTAAAAACATTCTCTTATAAATCCAATTTCGAGCAGCTTCTCCACATCTTCTTTTAACACAACATAGCGCTCTGGATTCATAGCTCTTCTTTTCTACCATACAGGCTTCTTTGTCGGATCTATGTTAAGACAGTAATATATGATCCTCGAATTAATCCCTACCATGTCCGAATGTCGCCAAGCGAAGACATCCAAGTTAGATTTCAGAAAAGCGACCAACGATGTTCGCACATGCTCTTGAATCTTCGTTCCAATTTTTAAAGTCTTGGAAGACTTGTCGAATGATAAATCCTCTAGATCTTTAATAGGTCCAGTTCTAGCCTCTTCGTCTATTTCTCGAGGATCGAAGTCTTCGCTGGTCGTGTCGATTGACACTTTAACTGACAGTTCGACTGACACTTTGTCTGACGATTCAACTGAAGCTTTGATTGGCGCTTTGCTCGATGCTTCAACTGACGCTTCCTCTGGCAGCTGGACCATCATTGTGCGAGGTGTCGCATCCTTTGCTGCGAGTTTCAACGAGTTGTTATAACAAGTCCGCGCATCATATTGGTTTCCTCGCACTTCGCCTACCCCATGTTGGGTCGGAAATTTCATAGTGAGATGGTAGATTGAAGTGACGGCTTGAAGTTCCCTCAGTGTCGGTCTTCCCAGTATAGCATTGAATGCGGAAGGGCAATTCACTACCAAAAATTGGGTCATTATCGTTGAAACCCTAGGATAGGTTCCAATGTTAACTATTAATTCAATCATGCCCATAGGCATCAGGCTGTCACCAGTGAAACCATAGAGTGGAGTGATGGTAGGCTTCAAGTCGCTCTCATTCAATCCCATCTTTTTAAAGGCGTCGTAGTACAGGATGTTCACAGTACTCCCATTATCAACCAATACTCGCCACAACTGTGTGCTTCCACAATTAATTTTTATGACCAATGTATCATTATGCGGATAATGGACTTCCCTTGCATCCTGTTCTGTGAAGGTAATGTCCATGTCCGGTACTCGTTGAAGCTTGTGTGGTCACTGCTCAAGATGCATGACGTTAGTCAATAGCTATTGTCAAGCTTCTTGTGCATACCTATCTTGAGCCCTTTTCGAATCTCCGCCAACATGCGGTCCTCCAAAGATAGTTCGGACTTCGCATTGAATTTCTGAAGGTCATTGTTGGTTTTCTTCTCGCTTTTTATCGTTCTGCCTGGTATACTGCCGCAGTTGCCCCTCTTTATTCAATCTTTCAATTTCATCCTTCAAGGCATAGCAATTATTTGTATCATGTCTAATATCATTATGATACCGGCAAAACTTATTGGGGTCGCGCTTTGCCCTGTCCCATTTCATTGGTTCCGGTTTATGGTATCGCTCTTGCTAGTTTGTGACCGCATAGATATGATCTATGGGCACGTTTAACTCAGTGTGATTGTTGAACTGCATGGGAGCTCTTGAAATCTCCTGCTTTTTAGGTCTAGGCTGATTCTCCGTCAATTGTTCATTACTCCTTTTATTTTTCTTATTACCGTTATTGTTGGTTATGATCGCGTCTTTAGTTGCATCTTTCCTTCCTTCTTTCTTTGTCTTTTGAAGATTCTCGCACGAAGACTCTACCCTTAGATGCTGACCAACCCTTCGGTAGAAGTCTTCTAGAGTTCTACATTCTCGCTCAAGTAATTCCTCCCAAAGTTTAGTTTCTGGTCGCACCCCGGCCATCATGAGAGTTAAAACTCCCCTTTCAAGTGGGTTGTTGACCTTTGCTAACTCTGAGGTGAATCGATTGAGATAAGATCGTAGAGTTTTCTCTGGACCTTATCGAATTACAGACAAGCTAACAAGTGGAACAGTGAAATTCTTTGCAGCTTAGAACTGTCTCAAGAACACTGTCTGAAGTTATTGCCATGACGAGATTGAGCCGGATTTGAGTCATCGAAACCACTTCTTTACTGCTCCTAAGAGAGTTACAGCAAAATATCTGCAGCGTCATGATCATTGACACGATGGAGTTCCATCAAGTCGCTGAAGTGATCCATATGGTCCTGTGGATCAGTTTTCCCATCAAAAGTGTTCATGGTAGGAAATTTGAATCCAGTAGGTAAGGCAGCAACTCGAACTTCCTTGCTGAATGGCGATTGATGATACCAATCAGCGAGCTCATCATCCTAACCGGCAAGTGCGTCTAATGCGATCCTGAAATTGTGAATATCGACGTTCAGAGGGAGAGCATTATCTCTTGTTGGCAGCAAGGGTAGCCTTTGATCGTTATCTCGATGTATGGAGGGTTGGTCAGGTTGAGTCTTCTGCGATCTGTGAGAAGAATCCAGCGAAATAGTGCGACGAGATTGGCTTTGGTCGTTATGATGCGATACGGATCGTTCATGGCTACGTCGCCGCTCCAAGTATTGTCTTAGGTCTACAGGATCTTGTCTCGACTCTCTGCTGATTCTTTCGAAGACGCTTCTCGATAGTCGTTTTCCTTCGCTGCTTAAGCGATTTTGATTACTAGTGGATTTGCGAGAAGGTTATCCACGATCACGGTTAGTACTTGAACTCTTTGTACCAGATTCTGGAGGTAAGTTTGCGACTTTGCCTTTTCCTTTGGAGATACGATCTTCATGACACTCTTGCTGGGTTCTTGGCTGATGGCGTCTCTTTATCTCTAGGATCTGTATTCCTTTCTCAGGTAGTTGAGCAGAACGTTCTCTGGGACGTTCGTGCTGTAGTGGAGTCACTATCTGCCCTTCAGCAAGTCATCGTAGGGAGTCATTGATCTGGTTAGTAATTTACTGAAGGTTCACCAGTGTCTCCTCCATAC
This sequence comes from Parasponia andersonii, assembly GCA_002914805.1. Taxonomy (NCBI): domain Eukaryota; kingdom Viridiplantae; phylum Streptophyta; class Magnoliopsida; order Rosales; family Cannabaceae; genus Trema; species Trema andersonii. Next base: position 239,835 of record JXTB01000174.1, read on the forward strand.
GATCCTGTCTTTGAGTAAGGTTTTCTGATGCGGTCATGGTAGGCTGATCCTGAGCAGGGTCTGCCTGTGCAGCAGCAGTACTTTAGGGTTGGTTTGGCTAGTTCTGGTGACTCTGGTAGTGTTTCTGGTGTTTGCCATTATTAAAAAAGCGATATTTGACAAACTGTTTTGCCAGAATAGCCCTTCTTCTAGCGCCAATTGTTGATGGAGGTTTTGTCAACAATAAATTTAGAAAAAATTACGAGATGTAGCTTGTGTGAAAAGGGTTATTATTCAAAGTAAATAAAGAGGCAAAGATTTTATAATGGTTCAGCCCCGAAAAAGATGAGCTTACGTCTACTGTTTTTCACTATTTCATGGAGAATTACAAGAACTCAAAATTACAATGTGTTGTCCAGAAAGAAGAAGAAAACACTCTCAAGAATCCCTCAGCCTCTCTAGATTCGAAAAATCCTCTCCCTCCGAAGCATTGAACTCCCTTTATATAGATGAGGGTAACTCAATGTTCCTAATTGTGAGAATGAGTAACTACACAATTGGGTAATATAATTTGAGTAATAATATAATTAGGTAATCACTTAAATTGGGTAACTGGTCGAACTTGAAAGAGAAACTTTTGTTTCCCTTTCCTTGTAGGTTACCCGTTTGACGAAACATAGACTAATCTCCTTTTCATTATGGTCGCACATAACCTATTCGGAAGAAGTCGCACGTAACTTATGCAGTAGAGGTTGCATGCAACCTTTTTGGATGAGGTCGCACTTAATCTCACTCATGCAACCTGACATAGGATTTTAGACTGCACAACATATACTGCCTCTAAATAAATTTGCAATATAACTTGCTTGTTGATCAAAGATGGATACATATGGTACGTGTTAAGTGACTTTAATAAATCACAAAGATTTGCATTCATAATGTTGATATTTTTGTTCTTCTTTTTTGACTCAGTTTTAATCCTCTATTATCATTGAGAGGCCGGTATAAAATTAACTAATCAATCTGCATAAAGTTGCAAGGATCGTGATTTAGAGATAATCAAGCGTTATTGGTTGAATATGTGTTCTGATAACGTTCATTTTAGGCATTATCTTTCTTTAATTCATTTTGGCCTATAATTGACTTTGCTCGTTCTCTAATATTTATAAAATTATGATGCATTTGATAATTGGAGGGACGTGGAGGGGACATGAAAGTTGGTGACAGCCGGTCATGGAAGATTTTCTTTGGTGTTGTTTATTTCTGTCTATATATGATCATAGTTATGATATGTTAAGTAATGTTTAATTACACTCTATCAATGAGTATTATTATTATTGGAGAAACCAACCTTTTTTCGCAAATTTTTAAGACCAAATGATATGATAAGTTTTTGAGTCATTGTTTTTTTTTGGGCTCAAATTAAGTGGGAGTTAACTACAGGACTACTTTAGAGAATATTTGTTTTTACTCTTTGTGGCTAAAAAAACTTGTCAATGAAGTGCAAAAATTAGTTTTATTCTATAATCATAATTCATCCATGTTATCCCTAAAATATTCATATATGTTATCCCTATTAATTTATGCATGTACATAAGGATACTTTGTCGTTTGATTTAGAGACTTATTTCTTTTATTTATTACATATTATAGGAAAAATTACACTACATATATATAATATCAAAATTACATTAACTTATGCGAACCAGAGTAATTTACGTAACATCTTTTAAAATTCAAGATGATTACACAAACACTCCTATAGACTAGTCAAACTTAACTAAATTCGACAATTAAATTTTGAACTATTTCTATTAAAGGACTGTTAATTTAGAATAATAATATAACTTAGTGGGGGTAAAAATCTCGCTATCCTTTGGGGTGTCGCTGTAATTATTCCGTTCCATCACCAAGTACTACTGTAATTATGACATAAGTTAAGGGTATCATCGTAATTCTGTCAGAATATAATTCGGCCCAGGCCTACAAACGAAGCTCCGAGGAAGGCCCAAACGAACCTTCCTTGGGCTGAGTAAAAGAGTGCGAATCCCCTGCGGTCGTATTCCAACCCCGAATCTGTAGCCGAAAATTACAGAAATGGCGGCAACGAGAGGGAAGTTGATCTACACCATTTACAGAGCTCTGAGCTATGGTCTATCGCCATTGCTGTACCTTCACCTCCGCTGGCGCAAGAACCAAGGCCTCGAACACCCTCTCCGGTGGCCGGAGCGTCTCGGCCACGCTTCTCTTCCTCGCCCACAAGGCCCGCTCCTCTGGTTCCACGCCGTCTCTTTAGGTTCTCTCTCTCTCTCTCTCTCTCTCTCTCTCTTCGATTCCTGTTTGGTTCCAGAGAAAATGTGGGAAAATTGTATAGGAAGCTCAAAAATTCAAAGGGTATCGTGGGTTTAGTTTATAATCTTTATTATTGAAATTATTAATTTGATTTGATGAAATATTGAATCCAGGTGAAGGAGTGGCTGCGATTCCTGTAATCAAAGAATGTATTAGAATGAGACCTGAATTAACTATCTTGATGACAACTACAACTGCTTCTGCATTGTAAAAACACTATTTCTTTTTTTATCTATATGTTGTAATCTGGGTTTCTTCCTCTTCTTCCTTTTTTCCACAGATGTTATTTTACTAATTTATTAGTAAATTTCGATCTGGGTTTTTTCTCAAATATTATTTTAATTATATATGCAGTGAAGTAATAAAGAATCGTCTTCCAAATGGAGTCATATATCAGGTACGTGTAAGTTGCATTAAAGGTTTCGTTTTTAGCTGTCTGTTTTCTAGTTTTGCCTAGTACCAAGTGCGTTTGTGATGAAATTGGTTTAAATTGTCTGTCCAAATGTTGACTGTCGACAAATTGTTCTTATTATTGTCAAATGTTGAACAGTTTGCGCCAATTGACACCCCGAATGCTATGGATGCTTTCCTTGGCTATTGGAAGCCAAATGCAATCGTGTTAATAGAGAGCGAATTGTGGCCAAATCTTATTATGGATGCTTCACGAAAGGGTGTAAGTTACTCAATCTCGTCGCCATACATACCACTTGTAGATATACTTTACCACCGATCATTCCATTCATGTCTTGTTTGAAGTGCAATTTCAGTAATCCCATCAGTGAACCTTGATGGCAGCCCTTTTGTTTTTATCAGGTGTCTCGTATGGTCTTACTGTATTGTGGGTAATTCATACTAACCCATATGCTCTTTAGATAGCGTTGGCCTTGATAAATGCTCGAATGTCTACTAAGTCCTTCAAACGTTGGTCAAGTCCATGGCTTCTTCCGGTGATTTCATTAATGCTGTCAAAATTTTCATTGATTATCCCATTGGTAAGTCAATGTGCATTTGTATGTAGCACGGAGTATGCTGTATCTTCAGATTGTTGTTATTGATTATTTTTGTGTGCGATAGAGCACTATGCAGGCAATAAACTTTCAACTACTGCTCGCACCACCTTCTATCATCAACTCTTCTGGCGACTTAAAATTTGGTATGCTCTATCGAAAAGAAAATTGATGCTAACTGATCCCTTTTATTTAATTTTGTGATTTGTTACATTAGTAAAGATGATAAACCCTAGTATGATTTGTTTTAACTACTTTAAAGTCACTTGCAAGAGTTCCATTATTGCTTTATTTTTTCATTTGTTTATATCACAGTGAGCAACTCTTGAAGTATAAGATCAATCTCTAAATTCTTGCTTTCTAAATTCAGTGGTTGAAGACTTTGTTTCCGAGGATGAGATGAAAACTATCGAGGACCTGAAGGTACAACTTGCCCACAGGCCGGTATGGATGGCTTCTTCTATACACAAGGGAGAAGAAGAAGGTGAACTCCTGCTACATAGCCTTTAGTATGAGACTTTATATATGGTGTCATTTCTGTGATGCTCATAGAGATCTTGCCTTACCTATTTTCAGTTTCTGATAGCAGGTGCTCTATGACGGTTACTGCTATTGTTAGAACTGGCATGCATGTATTCATTTAAAGCATTTTTTAGGCGTTTAGTTCATTCTAGTCATTTTGTGGTTTGCTTAGTACCATCTCATTACATCTCACTACATTTTTTATCGTCTTCGATTTCCTTCTCTTTATAATTTTAGATGATTTTGGGGTTTCCTTTTCGTTTTTTAAGTACATTATGTTGGTTGAAAACATTACATGGTATTTTCTGCAGTAATACTAGCTGTTCACAAAGTTCTCATCAAAGTACACCCAGATTTGGTCACAATTATTGTGCCTCGACATCCCGAGCATGGACAAGAGATTGCTTATGTATGCATTTTCTGACCTTATATAGACTCTTTATTGATTTTTTTCTGGCGTTTGACTTTAAACGATTCATTTAGGCCTTGAACCATGCGTAAAATCCATTCGTTTAATGTAGGGGGAATAACATGCAGTTACAACGAGAAACAATTCTTATTCCTTGGATATATTATCTATTCCATAATCCTTAAGCATTTGGAAAAATAATTTAGCACCCTCTAGATTTATCCTAGGAATATGAATAAGAGATCAGTACATTTATTATTTGCGATAAAACACCATGAATGCTAGAAAACTTCTGATGTTCATGATTGGTAAGCATGTCTTAATGAGCTTCCAAAATTCATTGTCTGATGATAGGATCTTACATTAAGTTACTTCATAACGTCCTTTGTCACAAATAGTGCAGAAGTTACAGAAAGAGGGGCAAGGCGTAGCTTTGAGGTCTCAAGGCGATAAAATTATATCAGGGACAAATATATATGTGGTGGACACGTTAGGTTAGCAATTTATTTTTAACTTCAAGCAAAAAAAATTTCTTTTCGGGTTTCTTGCCTCTGCCAATGCACTTTATGCTTTGTTTTCTTTCTCTAGAGTCAGAAGGTGTACTCAAACAGGTTATCGTCTTTATAATAATTCTTCTTTCGTAGTCAACAGTTGCCTAGAGGGATCGTTGCCAATTGCTATTAGGCAATATTCTGCACAACTTTATTATGTAATTTCTCCTCTTTCTACTCAATTTGTAGGTGAATTGAGACACCTATATTGGATAACTCCTATAGCTGTAATCGGGGGTTCCTTCCTGCCTGGTTTCACCGGTCACAACATTTCAGAAGCTGGTGCAGCTGGCTGTGCTGTTTTAACTGGTGAACTAATACGCTGTCTTTTTCACCTTAATTGCTTAAGATGTGGCCTCTTAAAACGCCAAAGCTATAATTATATGCTGGGCCGCTTTATTTCAGGTCCTCATGTTGGACACTTCTCATGCATGATGTCAGAAATGCAACAGTTTAACCCTCTGTCTGTTCTCCAGGTCTGATGATTAACCTTTTGAGTGGTGTACTTTTATAACTATATTTGTGAATGTGTACTTTTTGTCTTTTTCAAAATTTCATTTTCATCGAATTATGATTTCCAACAAGAAGACACTTTTGATGCTATCAGCATAGCACTACTGAAAAAAAAAAAAAAAAAACAAACCTTTTGATAGATTAATTTCAATGGTTATGTAGGTGTCTGGAAAGTTAGAGCTAGAAGAAGCCCTTGAAGTTCTCTTTAGGGATAACAAAGTTCTGGAGGCACGTCGTGAGGCTGCGAAACAAGCATATCATAGCCTGTCAAGTGGTATTGTTGCCAGAGTCTGGGACCTATTAGAGTCTAAACTACTAAAACATATATTGAGCTAAAAAAAATGTAAACGTATGTTAGCAGCGGGAGAGAATTTTGAACTTTGATGCTGGATAGCCTTTGCCCTAGCAAACTAAGTAGTCTAGGCAATGAGGTAGAGTTTAGTTTGGAGTAGAGTTTGGTTTGGAGTAATGGGCAAACGAATGGAAATGGGATTACCAAGGATTTGTCATTCCATCGTGTGGTTTTGTTTTTAGCTCATGAAAACTCATTCCAACGGAATAACTTTTCTATCATTCTCTGGAATTGCCTTTATTTAACTAAATGGGTGGAAAAGGGATTCCATTCCATATCTGAATATTAGATGCCCAAATTGTCCCGTATCAGTGGGACTCAAATTTTCTCGCAACGCACTAGCAGGTCCAAAATTTTTCCCATCCCTTGAGCTCTAGGTCTGACTACAATGGTTCCCTCGCATGAGCTCTGGCCATAGTGGTTCTCCGCCGCCGCTTACATCGTTCAATGCTACTTCTGTTGTGGCCGTTTGGATTCTTATAGAATTGGGAAATATATATATTAATATATATATATATGGTTGTCAATCTAGTAGATATTTATTTTTAGCTGTTGGATCATCATTTAACGATGATCTAATAGTTAATAATGAGATATGTGAAAAAATGTGCATCATTAATATTATGGCTATAATGAAATGCATGAAAAGATGTGCATCGTTAATGCTCTTTCTTTCTCTTACTTTTTATAATAAAAAAATGTGCATGCTAAATTATCATTGACTACCTATGCATAAGTAAAAAAAAAAAAAAAAAAATACCTGCTAGGTTGGTGCTCATTAATTGTACAGGTCACTGTCATAATTAGTTTATAGTTATATTATACAACTTATAAATGGAGTTTGCTGAAAACATGAAATTTGGAAAGATTAACCATGTTCATTGGTGGACCATAAAATATTCCAAATCAGAGTCAAATAATAATTTGCGGATCTAATGATTTGAAAACATTCACAATTAGTAATGGTTTTTTTTTTTTTGAGATTGTATGGAATATTCTTAATTTATTTTGAGTAGGATTTTAACATGATTGGATTTACATGCACCAAATCTAAATTTTCTTTGGGTTAACTGCAACGGAAAAAAGAAGTCGAGAAAAGAAAATCTAATGGGGAAAAAATTTAGAAGAAGAACTAGATTGAAAGAAGATGAAATAAAATCTTTCGAAACGGAGACGTACTAATTTCCTAAGGAGGATTAGGAGTTAGGACTCAATATATCTCTCGTACATATCACATAGGGAAGGCCAACAAAGTTATAGTCTTATACACATTTTCAAAGACTAAGCTCACTATCGTTGTTCAATACTTGGAAGTATTTGAAAGTGAAAACTTTTTAGAGATTTAATCAATTCGGTTCAACTCGAGAAATGGTAGTGAACAATTAAGAAGCTAGGGAAAGATCAGAGATAGAGATCTCTTTGTTTTTTTTTCACTCTATTCAAAATATAAATTTGGCCAGGGGTACTGTTTTAGTCATTATTATACATACATAACATATGTGAAAGCACGTCTGATCACAAACTTAGCCTCGTTAACCACACTCCGTCTCCATTTGTAGAGGTTTAAGGTTAAAATCCTTTATTTTCGAGGGGAAAAAAAGACAAAAGATATATATATATATATATATATGAGGAGTCCAGATGTAATTCCCTTACTAATTCAAGATTTGGCTAATTTATATCACGTTTATCTAATATGGTATTTCATGCACTTCATTATAGCCATATTAAAATATTCATTCTGTCATTCCTTCCCATTCTCTTATTATTAATTGGTATTAGTTTTGTATTCATAAGTCAACCGTATTAAATACATCAATTACTAAGAGAATACTATTAATAATATTCCACCATAAATTAAAAGGAGATGGGAAAATTAGAATTTTGCCTCTTACTTTTTACTTTTCAGGGAAACAATTTTGTCTCTTAAATTTGGGACTAAACTATGTTTGCTTTTTCATTCTATTATTTGCAAATAAAGTTTTTAAGCTTAACTAAATAAACGTATTAAATGAATTAACTATTAAAGTATATCATTATGTTTATATGTTTATTCTATCAATAAGAGATGAAAGAAAAGATGATTTGGTTTATATTATATAGTGATTTTATTCGGTTGAAAAGATAAATTCATATATTGCTTGGATTATTTTTGGTCTGTTTCAACTGATTCGTGGATATATATAAATATATATTTTTTATTATTTTCTTTATGGCTGTAAACTTGGAATAACTTTTGGCATATGTTAAATTCTTTCTTTAAAGTTTGTTTTCATGACAGTTATACATGAGAAAATCTTTAAAAGCTTAAGGATAGTGGAAAGAAATTTGCTCTCACGATAAAATACAAAGTTACTGTAAATATTCACTTAGATGGTTCTGTTTCCTAAATATTTTTATTATTAACACAGTTTACACCGTGTCTCAAGCTCGGACAGTATTATGCATTTTTGTGTCATGGCAGCTCTAAAAATGAGCTTCATACACTCTTTACAATCCCTTTGATGGGTCTAATGGACCCTTTGTTGAAATTGGGCCCAACAGTGAGCCCATGCATTTCATCCCCAGCCCCACCCCCCAAAAAAAAAGGGAAAAAGACAAAAAGAGAGAGAGAGAGAGAGAGAGAGAGAGAGAGAGAGAGAGAGAGAGAGAAGGGAATGAGAAGAGAAGCTGGAATAAAATAGCTGTACATAGTCAATAGTGATGTGGCCAGAGGCAGATGCTATAACTGGGTATAGAAGAACAGAAGGAAAGGGTAATTTTAGATGGAAATACCAAAACCAGTGAATGGTACCATCAAGAATCTTAGAGGAAGATTACACAAAATTCAACTTGTGTGATATGAAAGAGTTGGTATTAGTAAATTTTCCAAGATTGGAAACTTCACTTGTGCCTAGAATTGCACACGCACTGCTTACTCGTGAAAAAATTGAACTGGAAGAAAGCGAGAGATTAGAGGTTCTTGCACATTGCACGCCAGAGGCAAAAATAAATAAAAATTTACACATAAATATCATGATTTTGATCCACTCTAGATGGTTCTTAACTTCAAAATTACTGCGCTTTGTTTCTTTTACTTTCTCACCCCCCCCCCCCTTTTTTTTTATGATTATTACCAGAAATTTGGAAAATTAAAAAGAAGGGAAAAAAAACAAAGTTCTTCGTGCTGTGTAGTACCGCTGTTAAGTTAGCTAGCTTTTGTTTTGACCCTTTTTCTTTTCTGGTACCAAAGCTTTTGTCTACTTGCTGACTGAATAGTAAAGAGAGAAAATTAGAACACCAATCCCGCCTTCAATCTCTCTTCTGCCCCTCACTGCATGTATATCATAATATAAAGCATATATGCACTTTAATCTAAAGAAAAATAATTATAAAAGGAAAAGGAAAGGAAAAGAAAAAGAAAAAAGCTGTAGTATTTCCTTCCCTTTATGAGACACCATTACTATGCATACTTGGGAAGATGATGACATACAATTGGGATGTGTAGTAGCATATATATATATATATTTATATATGTACACTAATTCAGGTTTTTTTTTTTTATTTACAAATAGTTATTATTTTGGCAAATAAAAATTTTTATATATTTTTTATATTAAAAATTAAAAAAAATAATATTAATAATACACATTATTTTATATACTTTATTATAATTCTTAGAGGATGATTCAACTAAAAAAATATTGTAAAAAAAAAATACTTATGGAATTAGCAATTTATATATATTTGTACGGAGCCCCGGCATTATATATTAAAACCAAAACTTCACTTTTCTATTTGAACAAGGATTAATAATAAGATATTGAAGGAGAAGCACCTCTTCCCCCGTAGAAATAGCCTACAAAATTGAGTTATTTTATTATGAAAACCAAAATGATGACTTTGTAACATGTATGCATCTGTAAGAGTAGGATAGTGCCTACAAGATCAGGAATCTAGTCACTGATTTGTTGGCGTGATTAGAAATTTGTAAAGTCAATTTAATAGAGTTTACTATATACAGGTCAAAATGTCAAGCACACATTCCTACTCATCTATCACAAAACATTCATATCACCCCCAAACTTTAACTAAATGTTAAAGTATTCTATTACTGTTATTATTATTTTTTGCTGAAAAAGATACAAATGATATAGATCTCAATGGTTAGAATATGAAGATTCCTTGAGGCAAAAGGCCAATAAAGGGGTAAGCGGCCCCGTAAGCCTAATGAAGACAGTGTTCAATGTCACCAAAACATTATACATTTTGAGTGAAATGAAAGTATATAAAATTATTTTTGAAGAGAATTGGTACGATAACATATATTTTATACAGAATGTCAAATCATTCATCTTCATTTTACCATTGAGTAAATAATTTTTAGTTAGTATGACTTTTATAATGCATTTCATTTTAAAAAATTATTAATTAAAAGGAAAAAAGATGTTGGTTATGCAATCTTATCATGTTTTTCCATATTATGTGCATGTTTATTGTCATCATTCTAGGTACGGCAGAACAACTTTGCTTTCTAAGGACTCAAAGATCAGAGCTTCTTTTCTTTTCTTTTTTTGTTGCCCCATCTTCCATGATATGGAAAAGAGGAGAAGAAACAGGCAAACAAAATCGAAACTATGCCCCTTCTTTATCTGAAATCCTTGAAAAATGAAAAGTTGTCCAATAAGATTTAGATAATTAATCATGTTTTGAGGTAAATAGTACAAAAGTGACCAAAGACTATCAAAGTTAAATGTAAGGTAGGATTGGTACAAATAGACATGTGGCTTTTGTTAATTTCAGTGGTCCACAGCTCAACACACTAGTGGGGGCTGGCTTCACTTTCTAAGGTTTTTCCAAAGCCTACGTATTAGCTTCTTGTTGGTTTTATGACCTGTATGTGTAGCACTGAATTTGAATGCTTCTTCCAAATAACCTCTTGTNAAAAAAAACAATTTATGGATCAAATGGCTGACTCAATATATATGTCACTCCAAGGTAGAAGCTAGATATTGGACCTAGATTTAGATTTATACCTGTTTGGGTAAACCTAGTTACTCAACCCTCATATGCAATAGAGCCAAGAATAACACAAATGATGACCCCTAAGAAAAATGAACATATAATGTAAAAAAAAAAAATTTAACATCAATCATTTGTAAAGTTTTAAATGATAGAATTCTGTCTTAATCATAGTCGTTGACTATTGTGACTATTAAAATTTTATTGATTGATAAATATGATGCTCGGTTATAATCACGAGTTTATCTTGATCAACGGTCATGATTTACGGTTAAGACAATCAAATTCAAGGCTATATGTGAAGAATTGTCTATTTCTTCTTGCATGGCATACTGATTTTAGCAAATGAATCATGTCGACTACGTAAAAGCATGCCATTCTTCTAATTTTTTACCCTTTTTCCCTTTTGGTCAGGAAATGAAGAGCCATGCCATGGTTGTTCTCTCTTGATTTTGGAAGCCCCACAAGGCCACATATACAAAAACGTGAATAGTTGTGGGGAAACCCAAAACGCTCAATTGGTCAAGAAAAAGTGAAAAAGTAAAAAGGAATACTACTAGTACTGTGCTCTCGAAACCCCTTTTTAGATTTTACTCATTCTATTCGGAGAGGAGTGGAGAACAGCAATAATTCATGCAACCACACTCTCTCCCCACCTCTCTCTAGACTCTAATCCAATAATCCTCCATTTTCAAATCCCCTAACTTTAATTATTCCCTCTCTCTCTTATCTCAATTATGCTGCCTCACATATAATAATTAACACAAACCCATTTCACATAATCATTCCCTCTCCCCATTAAGGCCGAAATTTTTTTTTTTTTTTTAAAATGCATCACTCTCTCACTATTCACTCCCCCATCTCAAATTTAGAAAGAGAGACAAAATAGGTGACTTTAGAGAATTCCGTTATCTTATATTTTTTAAAAAAAAAAAAAAAAGAAAAACACTCATTACTTGCCCATTATACTAGTCTTCCCGCCTAAGAAGGTCCAAAACAAAAGAGAAAGAAAAACCTTATCATCGCATGGCCTCCTCCTTCTCCATACCTTTTCTCACTGTCTTCTTAGCCCACCTCGCTCTCTCCGCTCCGGCCACCAGCAATGACACGGACGCGCTCACGCGCTTCCGCCTCCAGACCGACTCCCACGGAGGCCTCATTTTCAATTGGACCGGCCCTGACGCCTGCGCCGCCTCGTGGACCGGCGTCCACTGCTCCCCGACCGGCCGAGTCTTCGGCCTCTCGCTCCCAACGCTCAACCTCCGTGGCCCTCTCGACCACCTCGCCCCGCTCGACCAGCTCCGCCTCCTCGACCTCCACGACAACAGGCTGAACGGCACCGTCCTGCCTCTGGCCAACTGCACGAACCTCAAACTCCTCTACCTCGCCGGGAACGACCTCTCCGGCGAAATCCCACCCGAGATTTCCTCGCTCCGGAGGCTCCTCCGGCTCGACCTCTCCGACAACAACATACGTGGCGCCATCCCTGACGAGCTCTCCAACTTGACCCGGCTCCTCACGCTCCGGCTGCATGACAACATGCTCTCCGGGAAGGTCCCCAACCTTTCTGCTTCGCTGGTCAACCTCAAAGAGCTCAACTTGACCAACAATGAGCTCTACGGACGGTTGCCGGACCCGATGCTGAAGAAGTTCGGGGTAGAAAGCTTTTCCGGGAACGAGGGGCTGTGCGGGTCGAACCCATTACCGGTTTGCTCATTTACGGAGAACCCATCTTCTCCGATCGGGCCGGATCAGACCGTGCCGTCGAATCCGAGCTCGTTGCCTCAAACCACCGTTAATGGCGAACCAAAGAAGGAGCCACGTAAAGGGCTGAGTCCTGGCGCCATAGTGGCCATAGTGATAGCGAACTGCGTGGCTCTGTTGGTGATAATGTCGTTCGTCGTGGCTCACTATTGCGCCAGGGAGCGGAGCTCGAGCTCCATGGCGGGGAGTGAGAGTGGGAACAAGAGGAGGAAGAGTGGGAGCAGCTATGGCTCCGAAAAGAAAGTCTACGCCAATGGTGGCGCTGATAGTGACGGCACGACTGGTACGGACCGAAGCAAGCTCGTGTTTTTCGATAGGAAGAAGCAATTCGAGCTCGAGGATTTGCTCCGGGCTTCGGCGGAGATGTTGGGGAAAGGGAGCTTGGGAACCGTCTACAGGGCGGTGCTCGATGACGGGTGTACTGTCGCGGTTAAGAGGCTTAAGGACGCGAACCCATGTGCGAGGAAAGAGTTCGAAGAATATATGGATGTTATTGGAAAGCTTAAGCACCCAAATGTGGTCAAACTAAGAGCTTACTATTATGCCAAAGAGGAAAAGCTTCTGGTCTATGATTACCTCCCCAATGGAAGCCTGCACCACCTTCTTCACGGTTAGTACTCCTATATACTTAAAAAAGCTCTGTTTTTTTATTTAAAATTCAAAACCTTGAGAATTTAAATGATGTTTCTTTTGATTTTGTGATTATTTCGAGTTTGAACTTTGGTGGGTTTCCTTCGCATTTTTCTAATTTTGTGATTTTTGTGGATTCATTTCCTTGGTAAAATTGAGGGAACCGAAAGCTGGAACTGCTCTGTTTTTCACTCGAAATAGAAACTTGAAATGGTGTTTTTAAACCATCGCGAGTTCCAATTTTGTTTGGTTTTTAGTAATTCTACATTCCGTTTTTTTCATTCTGTTGGTGAAATTAGGGAACCGAAAATTAGGAAAGCTCTGTTTTTGTCTCATATTTAGGAACTTGGAATGATGTTTTTAAATTTTGTTACTAGTAAGATTTTGTACTTTGTTGGGTCTTGAGTAGTTTTTCATTTTGTGTGACTTTCGTTGACTTGTTTTGATGGTGAAATTAGGGAACCGGGGTCCGGGAAGAATTCCATTGGATTGGACTACAAGGATCAGCTTGGTCTTGGGCGCGGCTAGGGGGCTCGCTAGGATTCATGAGGAGTACGGATCCGCAAAAATACCTCATGGCAATGTGAAATCTTCCAATGTGCTACTTGATAAGAATGGTGTTGCTTGCATCTCCGATTTCGGGTTGTCTCTGCTTCTTAACCCTGCTCATGCCATAGCCAGATTAGGAGGCTACAGAGCTCCTGAACAGACGGAGGTCAAGAGGCTATCTCAAAAGGCTGATGTTTACAGCTTTGGTGTCTTGCTTTTGGAAGTTCTTACCGGAAGAGCTCCGTCGCAGTATCCTTCACCGATGAGTACCCGGCCGCGGGTTGAGGAAGAAGAGCAGGCTGTGGACCTTCCCAAATGGGTTCGTTCAGTGGTGAAGGAAGAGTGGACAGGTAATGATCTTGAATGATATCAAGTCTCTAATTATGTATGGCAATTTAACCACATTGTACGTTTTGAGGTATAAATCACTGGGTTACTCAGAGTTACTCACCAGATAACCAAAGTGAAGTAGACTTCAGAAAATACAGTCTTAATTTGCCAATCCATTTTACTTGAATCCATGTGTACAAGCATTTTTTTTTAATTAAATTTTGCTAATGATTTTTCTCATCTCTTAGGTGAAGTGTTCGATCAAGAGCTTCTGAGGTATAAAAACATAGAGGAAGAGCTGGTTTCAATGCTCCATGTGGGTTTAGCTTGTGTTGTTCCCCAACCGGAGAAGAGGCCTTCAATGGTTGAAGTGACTAAGATGATTGAGGAGATCAGAGTAGAGCAATCTCCTCTGGGGGAAGACTATGACGAGTCAAGGAATTCGCTTTCGCCTTCTCTGGCTACCACTGAAGATGGACTTGGACTTGGATTGCCTTGATCAGTTTCGAGAGTAAATTGGTGCTGGTTCTTCCAGATTGTCTAGTGGTTGTTTCAGTCTTCTTCCTCTCTTTCATTTGCATTATGTTGCTGCGAAGTCAAAATTGAAATCTTCTCAGAATTTATATGGTTGTCTAGTTATGGTCTGTAATAATCTGTTTCATGTTTTTTTTTAGCTTCTATTTATGTAGCTTTGTTCATTTTGTATTTGTTACTGGTCATCTTCAAATCAAACACAGCGTACCTTAGTGGCCTCAATATTTATGCCAAAGCTTGAATTGAACCGTGAAACTGCAAGTTGAAAACGTTGATAGGGAGTGTAATTCTCTTCTTTGAGGGGAAAAAAACAAACAAAAGATGAAGGAAAAATAAAATGACGATGAACCCGTTCGCCAACTTCTGTAAAAAGTAACTTATAAGTCTTCAAATGATGAATCAGATTTTGATGGCTTCTGAGACCACCAGCACAGAGCATCGCTTATGAAATGATTTCCAGATCCCGGGAGAATTCACTGAGAAAAAAACCATGGCAACCTTGGCTATGCTACTGAAGGCTCTTCTAAAACACTCAAGAGGGTTACATCTTCTCACAGTTTACTAATTAATATATATATATATATATATATATATATATATATATATATATATATATAGATACTTACGAATAGGCATGTAGAGATCACCCAGCAGACGGTCTCTCGGCTGTTGATTTCCCCACTAACCAGATACCTGAAGAGCAATACCCAGAGTTGTCAGGTGGGCAATGTCGCTGTCCGAAATTCAGGAGATTGGTCCAGGCTTATCCCACGCCCTTGGAGGGCCTTTGATTGAAACGGCCATGCCAAGGCGTGCCTATAGTGCTGCTAGCTGCACATGCGCTTTGTTGATACAGCGTTTCTTATAACATTTGCAAAATAGACATGAGCACGAGTAAACCTGCAGGTATTAAAAGTTGAAATCAGAAGTGTTCGCACTCTGCAGGATCTGACCGGATCAACAATCTCTTTCCGAAGGCTTGCTTTATATAAGAGCACATCAGCACGCCATAGGGTAAGCTTCTCGCGTCTCTCACAGGTAAACTGGGTCCATCTAAGCTACACAAAAACTCAGAATACAGTTACCCAAAGGAAACCATAGAGCAGAACGACATTTAATGCACTCCAATCTCAGCATAAGCTGCATAACTGATAATAATACGAGAGTTAAGAGTTGGTTTCAGATATGCATTCGATGATATGAAAGACATGAGAGTCATCATACATGTAATCAGAACAAGTTGTTACAAATCAGACCACGGTCAACACTGAAAATTACATCTACAACTTCTCTCCCAATAAATATTCTCATTGACATTTACAAGCCAGTAAGAAAAAATAGGCACCAAGCTATGATCTGCACCTTGAACAGAGCAATCAACTGGTCAAGTGACCCAATAAGTAGCACTGGGCACGTTAGGACCCTAATTCTACCCTCTCATGTACACAACAGGCAGTAAATTATACATAAAGGGTACATGTACAAGCTTCAACCTCCCGAACCAAGCAGCTGAATGCAAGTACCCAGGGATGATAAAAGGTCTGTATAACGAAATTTGACAAAGCATCTGAGGTTACAACAACTAATAATACATTGGTAGCGAGTCCTGTAATATTAGCTAACTCTTCCGGTTAGATCAATCAATGTACCAACTTGTTCTCCACATAATGCTTTCGAGATATTTCCAGGCTCTAAAAGGTTGAAGACAACAACTGTACATAAGAAAATTAATTAAACTTCTTCATCAATTAGCAAAATAGAAGAAACCGTACATCAATGTACTACAATAATCTAAACAACCAAATAAATATAGAAAAGTCTCTTTCCATACCAGGGTACCTAAGAATCGACAAGGACTAATTATACTGACCAGGAATCCTGTTGTCTTCACAGTACGTCAGTGCCATGGAATCCATCAAGGTGGCACCTCTGGCAACCAACTCCCTGAAAGAGATGTGCTCAAATGTAAAATTATTGTCTTGAGAGGTGCAGTCATACACACCGTCGACATTGGTACCCTTGAGAACTGCCTCGGCATGAACTGAGGATTTAACAAAAATATAAGGTTAAGTTCAACAAATTAAGTGTCTATCCCAATCACTCTGTGAGTCGAGAGAACTGTAATAGAAAAATTAGGAAAAGATCTCCTTCCAATAAACGAAACAGTAAACAAGAAGCATGAAACCAAGGCAGATCCTACTTTCCAAGGCTCGAAAAGCTGCCGCTGTGTCTGTGGAAAAGAGTGGATTTCCTGTGGCAGCACCAATGCCTGCAAATATTACAACTCTCCCTTTTTCAAGATGTCTGATGGCCCGGTGCCTATTGTATGGTTCAGCAACCTCATGCATGGAAAATGCTGTTTGTACACGAGTTTGAACTCCCATCTTTTCTATTGCTGACTGGAGCAACACTGAGTTCATCACAGTAGCCATCATACTGGTACATACGAGATAATCAACATGTTTCGGTCATGACTAACAATAAATTTCAGATCGTGTATAGACTACAAGGCAGTTCACAAACAATATGAAATACTTGATATAAAAGAAAGCAACGCAATAGAAGGCATCAGAACAGATCCAGCCAATTCCATAAAACTTAATGGCAAGCCAATTAGATCATATATTTATATTATCTCAAAAATCAACTCATCAAACATCTATTACTCTAGCATTACTATATTTACTTCATTATTCAGATAATGGATTCACAGATCATTAACAACGCAAATTTGATAATTATACTTACCCAATTTGATATGCAGTAGTTCTATCTAAACCCGTTGTATTTACCCATGTATCTCCACAAAAGAAGTTACGACCCCCAACTACAACAGCCACCTGAGGTATCAACCCAGGAAAACAGAATTGTATGTCAAAGCCAAAAGGAGTAAAGAACCTAGATGATAAATAAGAATATGCAGACATCAGTACCTCCACACCAACACGGGCAGCCATCGCAACTTCTCTAGCAATCAGCATGACCACCTGCCAATCAAGAGGAGAACAATTTACCTTAATGCAGAAAACTAGACCAAGTAGCGCACTTAGATTAATACTGTTCCTATCCCAAATACATCAATACTAATAATTCTTATGCTTTCGGATAATAAACCTTGGAGTCAATATTGTTTGGTGCAGCTCCAGCAAGAGCAGCACCACTAATTTTAAAGACTACTCTGCGCCATTTAGGATTTGTTGTCGACTTGGGCTTCATGTTATTCATTTGACCCGCTGAACTGCCTGTTGTCATCGCATATCTGCCAATACAACATACAAGACTTGAGGGTAAGAGAGAGTTCAACGGTAGTTTAAAGGGATTCCTATAGTTATTATATTAAAACGTTCTTCATTGCAACAAAACAAACAAGCGTAACAGTTCATATTTCCCAGAATCTGACATAATGGAAAATACAACAAAACCACTACAAAAGAGGAATGGCCAAGATAATGAGCATAATAAATACAAAGCATCAAACAAAAATAAGAAAAATGCAAAAATCTACAGTCTTTGTCTAATTTTCCAAAGCCTCAACAACCAAATTACTTGGATAAATTCTTTCTAAGGAAGTTGATATGAAAAGTAATACCAAGACACAAGGAAGATGAAGTCCAAAGGCCAATCTGGCACACCAATTACCAAGCATTGTCCTCTATATTAACAAAAACCAGCAAGTTGGATTTGGTTCAATCTGAAAAACCAATAAAAGACAGCAAAATAAAGCACAGGTGTTCCATATCACCAGTCATTTGCAAAGAAAATGTAAAAGGTCAACAAGCTAAACCCATCAAAATTTAGATCAATCCTGTTAAAACTCAAAAAAACAGCTAAATGGGCAATGCTCCTTCATCATGATTAAAATGTAAACGATTTCGATTACTGGAACATGTAACTATAGCACAAAATTAAGGTTTAAAGCTAATTAATTTGCAACAACCGATGAAAATGCACAAGGGATTATAGTGCGAAACCTCTTCGATTGCCGCGGCGTATTCCCCGACGAACCGGCACCCTTGTCGTCATCAGACGCAACCTTTATGGGCAAGTTATTGCCAACAATCTGCTCCATCTTCTTGAACCAGGGCCAATGGCTGGCCGAAATGCCGCCATTGTTCATCCTGTGCCTCTCCAACTTGTACCGCTTCTTCAAATTGTCGACCTTGTTCTTGCACTGCTCCACGCTCTTGGTCTGCCTCTCGCACCGCTCGCTCACCACCGCCGCCACCTCCTCCCAGTCCCTCCCCCTCAGGTTCCCCCGATTCAGCTGCGTGAACTTATCGGTGTACGCATCGAGGAGGCACGAGATCGCGGCATCGCTCCACTCCTCCCGATCCTTCCTGTACTCTCCACCACTACCACCACCGGAATTACCCGAAGCCGCCGGCTGTGTCGACTTCGGCTTCTTGTAACTGTACGGACCCCCAGATCCACCTCCATCGCTGAGCTGATCCTCGCGGCCGTGGTCCTTCCTCTTCTCGCTCCGCGAATCGACGCCTCCTCCGCCTCCGCCTCCGCCGCTGCCGCTCTGATCGCCGTCGTTCTCGAACGGATTCGAGCAGAAAGCAGCCTCCGCCTCACCGTAGTCCTCGCCGTCGTCCTGCTCACCGGCGCCGACTTTCTCCGGGCTCCCGGCGCTGAGAATCGGCTGTGTCGGCGCCGCCCTAGCCGACGCCGAGAAGCGGTGAGCCGGCGCCGGCGCGTAGGCCTGGTGGAGGTGGTGGGAGGCCGGCGCGTGGGAGAGGTGATGGGGATTGCTGGGGTTGTTGGACTCGTCACCGAGGAGAGAGAAATCGTCGTCACAGGACGCCATCAGAGGAGGAGAAGGACGTTAGGGTTAGGGTCAGGGCGGAACGACGACGTTAGGGGGAAGGGAAGGAAAGGACGGGACGTCGTTGGAGGTGAGCTTGAGGTTCAGAGAAAGGTGGTTTAACGGAACGAGATTGCCGTGACAGTGTTGGGCTAATGAGCCGTGCCGTGACGGCTTTTTGACGGCCCCGTTAGGCAACGAATGAATCTGCATCGGGTCGGATCTTGGGTATGACCCGAGTGGGTGAGACCGGTCACCCTTTCGGGTCCATTGATGTTATCTGTGACGGTGGGTGTAGTATGAGACAATTTGCTTAGCTTATGGAACAATTAAACAGCCTTTAAAATAAGATTAAACTCCATGGAAAGAAGCTCAATCGTCTTCCTGGTATCCAACAAATGAGCTCCAATGATCGTGTATTGGAGCTTATTTTTGTTTTTAATTTCCAATGTAAGTCTCCAGTGAGTAACTCCCTGGCCTATCTTGAATTAACTTCTTACCCGACTAGTAAAAAAAAATTACTTTTCATACATAATAATTATTATTATGTGGTAACTGAGTTGTCATTTTCTTTATGAGGATTGCATACTAAACTTGGTTTTTCTTTTTTGTAAAATACCAACGTCAATCATACACACGCGGAACATCATTCAATATTCATGAAACGTTCTTGGAATTTCATCCACTTTCTTCACCTCGTATTTGGATATATATATTTGTTAGTGATGTGACGACATGTGTTGTTGTCATGTAACAATTTTAGTATCGTGGTCTCGCATTGTAATTTATTCTAAATACTTCTTGTCGTTGTATCGTGAACATAAGACACTGCGATAAATAAAAGAAAAGTCTGAAGATTAAATTATATTTACAAAATTGTTACATTGTTTAAAAATAACATTTAATTGTTTTGTTAATTATGTGTTATGTTATAGAATGATATTGTGAGAAATTTGTATTGTAGAACTATTATCATATTTATCAAAATTTGCTTAAAACAGTAATTACACAGCAGATTTTGAAATATTCCGACCATAAGCATAATTTACCAAAACAATCCTCAAATTCAAGAGCATTTATAAGAAATATCCTTGTTTTTCACATCATTTTAAAAAATGAGTTTTTTCATTAGTGTATCAATTTTGATAGTGTAATATTGATATATTTCTTATAAAATTGATTTATTTCAGCATTTTTTTATGAATCTTGATATTTTTTTAATAATATGTGAAAAACCGAACATTTTCCAAATAATAACCCAATACTCGGTCACTTGGCTAAGAAGCCCAAAATTCAATCCACGACCTACAATTGGCTTGTGATACTCTTAAAAAAATATATGGTGTGAAGTAGAGTACACCGATTAGCCAATTGTTACATGGCGCATGTCATCATAATAAGAAAAAAATTGACACTTCACTTCGCATTAATTAGTATAATAATTATTATACACTAATAAGGTCCGTATATTGTTGTTATTTACACAGAAAACTTGATAATGAGATTATTTCTTTTGTTCTTTAATTTAATATTATGTTAATATGTTCACCGTCTCTTATCACGTGTTTTACGTCTATTCCTCATCCGAATTATAATAATAATAATAATGTAACAAAAATAGTCTTTATTAATAAGTTTCTAATAGTCTTGGCTGGTGTAGAACAATGTTGTACCTTTCCTCTAATAATTCCCATAAGAAAATAGTTCACTATTATGAAAAGCGTAGAAGTTTGAATTTTTTAAAGTTAGGGCAGAAAACCTTGACCCATGTATTAAACCATTGCAACGAGACATGTTACCAAATTCCACATGCGCCGTTGACAGAAGTGCTTTTGTGCAAAAATAACCATTTGTCACAAAATCTCCAGACAAGGTTCCATATTGCTAATTGTGCCTTCCCACATTTTTCAAAACCACAACATAGACTATTGTTTTTATGAAGAAATATGGACTTTTTCTATTTTTTTAAAAAAAATTTGGACAGAGACATATATACTAATTATTCTATTGAAACTCCATAAAAAAATTAGTGTCATGGTCAATTAGAGTATATAATATAACATGATTAATTTAAGTATAAATTGAAACTTGTTATTTGATGCATGATTCTAGAAAAATCGGAAGTTCAGCGGGCAAGTCGCTTTCATTAATCAAGACCGGGAAACGACAACTTTTTGGTAGACAGTCATTAAGGATCTCCAAGTAAAACGACAGCCCACNTTTTTTTTTTTTTGAAAGACAGGAATTGACCTTTTAAAACAGCACAAAATCAATCAGCGCAGCCTGTTTGTTTAATTTCGTGGGGCAGAGGCATGAAACCACTCCTCTCTCCAATACCAGCACGCGACCACGCGCGCAAAAACTTTATCTACCGATCAATGCACGTGCGGCTTAACAGATTGCAAGTTACATGTTTGGAAATGTTGATATTCGTTCATCACGTTGATTCACGCCCGTTCCTAAACGCTTTTCAATCACGTGCGTTTTCTTGGACTTGTCAGATGAACTCTTCGTTTGCACGCGCCACGTACTCTCGTGGGGACACTCAATCTCTCTTTCCCCCTCCCCACGAAACAAACTTCTCAAAATTTCGTATTTACCCTCTATAAAGGATTAAATATAATAATGATCCTAAATTATACATATTATTTCACTCGTGACTTGAATTTTTAACTTTCATAAAATACTATCTTAATTTCTGTAACTATTATCTTAAACACTATCTTTTATCACAAACGGTTTGTTTTTTTAATAAAAAATAATCATGTACGTACAAATGTATGAGCATTATTTAGGATCCGTTTATGATAATTTTTATTTATTGAAGTAAAAGTATAAAACAATCTTTCTAAAAAAACTATTTAGTCCATATTTCATTAAAAATGAATTATAATTAAATAAATATATTATGATAATTCATATAAGTACTCCCAAAATAACTTTTAAGTCCCAAAAAATATTTGAAAGTCATGTCAAACAAATGTTATGGAAGTCGAAGCTTATTCTTGGCGTAGCTATCAAATTATGTGCTTTGTATATGACATGTTTCAGTTAAAAATTCAACAATTTTTTTTTTACAACATGGTTATATCTATAACAATGATATTATTCTTCATGGTTTATTGTATAAGTTGAAAGTTCAAAGTCTCATTCTTATTTATATTTATTAAATTATGTGCTTTATAAATAATTAATTTGTAGTAAAATTTTAACAATTTGTGACAAAATCATTATTGTTGCAACAATTGCTTAATTCTAGATAGTATACTAGGTAAGTACAAAATAGGGGTATAATTTATAAACTATTAATGTAATTAACTTTTTCTATGTATACAGAAACTACACGCGTTAGTACCGCCTTACCTCCAAATGTGACGACCATGACTAGTACACATTTTATGCTTTAAAAATTAGAAATAAAGCATAATGTTGGAATTAATTGTGTTTGCCGTATTATTTTAAGAAAATGTGAAAGGGAACACAATTGAGAACATGTAGAGTAGTAACTGATGCCAAATATCACACAATAATAGCTATAGGATCCATATGTCAATTCTGAGGTGGGTCTTACTACTGCTAACCTATAATGCTAATCTTTTATATATATAGTTTTTTTTCTCTCATTAATTTTATACATGTACAAAGTATAAATAGAGATGACAATCGGGGGAATTTGAAGAAAGTATGGCTATCTGCTCCGTCGTGGGACCCAACCCATCCATACACCATTTCACTATGTACATTTGTTAGTAGTAGAATGTCAATGGACGGAGTGAGATCAATCTTATGTTTATCATCTACGTCCTTATTATTATTTTACTATATCATTCCCGCATAATTCATTATTTTATTTGGTATAGAGCAATTTCGGAAGAAAATCCTTATCGGAGATCGGTTTCCCCATTGGTATATCGGGGTCCCCATTTGAAATCGTCAGTTTGAATAAATTAAACGATACTATGTTAGTTCAAATCTTTTAAAAGTCTAAATACATCGAAAAACAATGAAAATTAAAGTTAACTTCATTAAAAATTCTAATTTTAGACTTAAATAATTAAATGATACATTCAAATAAAACTTTAATATGTTAGAATTGTTAAACATAAAATAGGTAATACCAAAATCATAAAGCTAACACAATTCTAAATAACTCAAAAAATATTAGTATATAACTATATATTATTTAATCTCTTTTTATTTTTAAAAAACATTTACTTGAATCACTATTATATTAAAAAAATATATAAATTAACTTATATATAAACGAGGCAAGGTCAGTGCGGTACACTCAATCCCAAATTCGCTCTGCCCTGCTAAATATTAAATGTGGAATCCCCACTCTATGCCTTGTACCATTTATAATGGTGAAAACCTTCGGGCTAGTGCATTACAATGCACCAACCTACTCGGTGAAATTGACATCCCTATTTGTTATAAGGAAAAATAAAATGAATGAAGCTGGAGAAGAAACAAACTCACAATAAAAAATATATATTTTTTTTTAAGGGAGGACAAGGAGGTTAATATGCAATTTGAGGTATATAGATTATTTGGTATAAAGAATTATAAGAAGAAATATATTATGTAATGAATTTTAAACTCTCAATTTAACTAAATTTCAATTTTTTTTAATTTGAGAGATTTTACGAAAGAATTTCACAATCAAGTAGAAGATTAGTTAGTCTTCAATTTCTCCATCCTACTAAACAAGGAAGATGATTTTAGTTTTTTTAACTCCTTATCTTTATATTAAATACAATAAAATAAGAATATTCTCACTTATTTATTATTTTATTCTTTAGATAATATACTTATCTTTTCTACTCTTCCTTCTCTCCTACCAAACAATGCCTAAGGGCGCGAAGCGAGTTTAAGCATTTTCTATTACGGGGAGGCATGTACTTGTACCAACTCATGACCACTGCAAGAAAACACAACATTTGACAATAAAGTAGATAATAGATCTAAAATGACATTATAATACTTCCGTTGTACTAGTATAGATTTGAAGGATATTTTATTTATATTCAGGATTTGTTTGATAACATTTATATTTTTGGTTTATGAAAGTAGAATAAACGGTAAAAATACCCTCATAATATTGTGTGAGAAATCTTTATCATCTATTTCAATTTTAAACGCAAAAGACAGGAACATAAATTTTGTTAAGCAAATTATCAATTATCAGGTTTGATACATGAAATGTGTACCATTATACTTGTACTAGCCGAATCGAGTTATTTCATATTTATACGTGTTTTTAACTTGTTTACTCAAATAAGTTGGTACTCGTTGATAAATAATTTGGTACAAAATTTTATCATCTCGACCCCTTTAAATTAACCAAAAAAAATAGCACAAACCACTCATTTACTCTTCAAAATTGATAGGATTTTAGTCTTGACCATTTGAATCCATTTTTATAATGATTTATTCACATCAAAATATCAATAATATGTTTCAATTGTGAAAAATTATTCTCTAGAAAAAAAAAAAAAAAATTCCCATGGAGCTCTTAACGAAGATCTTTCTTCACCAGTTGATACGAAGATGCAAGACTTGAATAGTATAAAGGAAGCGAGAATTATGTATTTTGATTGTTTAGGCTGTTACTATTTTTATGTTTTGGGGGTGTTACTGTAATTTTGAAAAAGACAAGGAGTGTAAATGTAAAGTCCCCGTGATTCGGGTGGAACCAGGTTTTAGTGTCGTACGGCAATTAAATAAAATTTATTTATATTTAAAAAAGGAAAAAAAAAAAAAGAAAGAAAAATAGTGTCGAAGTTGGGGGGCAAACAAAGGAAAAAGCGCGTAAGGAGAGAAGGAAGAGAGCATTCGCATATTCTCTCATTCCCAACTCCAACTTCAAAAAGAAAGGGGCAATCAAGCTTTCTTCCTTATAATCGATCGGCCTCTTCACGCCAAAGAAGAAGCAGCTTTCTCTCTCTCTAAAAACCCTCTTTTCTTTCTCTCTCTTCTTCTGCGTGTTCTCTCCGCACCATCGTAGCGAAGATGCATTCCAGTCACTTGCTTCTCGAGGAGCCTATTAGGATGGCTTCCATCCTCGAACCCTCCAAGGCTGTATGTTGTTATGTTGTTCTTTTTTTTTTTTTTTTTAAATTAATTCCCTGAATCTATCTGTTAATTTGGATCTGAGTTCGATTATGGTTTTAGGGATTTCTTGATTTATATATATGTATATATATATGTATAATATGTGTGTTGTTTTTGTGTTTGATAGAGCTTTTTCCCTGCAATGACGAAAATTGTGGGCACGCTTGGTCCCAAATCCCGATCCGTGGACGTTATATCTGGCTGCCTTAAGGCTGGAATGTCCGGTATGAGTTTTTTTTTTTTGTTTGTAGTTGAATCCGTTTGATTTCATGGATTTTGAGCTTTCGAGTCCGTTTTGGTTAAAGGGTATTTTTCTTTTGTGGCTTGGATTAAGGGGTTCTGACGTGTTTGGATGTGTTGCATGGCAGTGGCTCGGTTCGACTTCTCGTGGGGTGACCCCGAATACCACCAAGAGACTCTGGAGAACTTAAAGACTGCTGTCAAGAGTACTAAGAAGCTTTGTGCTGTATGTTATTTTCTGGGTTTTCGTTGCTGGTTAAGGAATTTTGCTTTTTTAATTTTTATGTTTATTTTGTCTCGCCTTCTGTTTGTTTGCTCGGAAAGTTGACCAGAAGAGGGAAAAAGAAAACGAAAATTATGGATTACTGATTTTTTTTAAAAAAAATAAAAAAGTTGCCTCCGCAAAAGCAGCTCACTAAATGGATTTCAACCAAGTTTTGTATGTGCTTCTTTCTCTTGTAGTTTCAAAGTGAAATATGAGAAGTAGAATTTGAAACCATCATTTATTTGAGTGCCTTATATTTCGAAGGGGCCTCACCAAGTTCTGAAAATGCTTCTGATTGCTCTGCTTTAAATGGGGAAATAATGGGTGCCTGCTAAATAGTGCTTTTGTTGGTTTTCATCTGCTACGAGCCGCATTTTTTTTTCGGGGTGTAGTCTAAAAACTTGATTGGGTTGTATTTAATTTCTGTTGACTTATTTTTTGCAGGTTATGTTGGATACTGTGGGTGCTGAGTTGCAGGTTGTTAACAAAAGTGAAAAGGCTATCTCACTTAAGGCAGATGATTCTGTTGTTCTGACACCTGATCAGGGACAAGAAGCCTCCTCAGAGTTGTTGCCCATCAACTTTGATGGACTTTCTAAGGTTTTGCTATATCCACCTTGACTTGATGTATACTAACATTTATAAGAATAAAGTTTTCATCACCTTGTGGTGGTTTGGAATGATAGAATGTGCTATAGCCAAAATTATTAGAATCTCAATCTCTTTCTGTTTTTGTTCCATTTTTCCTGAATATTGGGGATTCTTACAGTTTTAAAATTACATATGGAAGATAATACCATTCATTTATCTGTACTAGTGAATTTAATGAAAGGCTGTTACTTTTACATACCCAAGTCACTCGTGGAAAAACTTGACAATGCCCATATATTCCACCTCCGTAAATTAGATGAAAACTCTAAGTTACATGGTACTCTGTCACTTCATCTACCATTATTATGTCTTGAAATCTCTTATAACACATGTAAATCTTACTCTGTTTTTTGCAGGCAGTGAAGAAGGGAGATACTATTTTTCTTGGCCAGTACCTGTTCACTGGAAGTGAAACTACTTCTGTGTGGTTGGAGGTAACAATTGATCAACCTGTGAAATTAGACTTTTTTATGCTGTACTCTGTGTAGCAATGGAGAACTGATTGCTCATGGGTAATGTGTGGCTGACAGTTTCTATGTCGACTTATTTAGGTTGCAGAGCTGAAGGGAGATGATGTTGTTTGTGTTGTAAAGAACTCTGCAACCTTGGCGGGTTCATTGTTTACCCTGCATGCCTCTCAAGTCCCTATAGATTTGCCTACGCTCTCTGATAAAGATAAGGAGGTAAATATTCTTGCAGATTTTAAAGATTGATATGTTGTGCCAAAGGCTTCTCTCTTTCTCTGTTATCATTTGGTTTTCTTCTTAATGACTTTCTTAGTTTTCTGCCCTGACATGATTTCCTATTTTTAAATGTAAGCACAGGTAATAAGTACTTGGGGACTTAAAAACAAAATTGACTTTCTCTCTTTGTCATATACTCGTCATGCAGAAGATGTTCGCCAAGTAAGTGGTTTTCTAATGTCTTTTACTCTCTAATAATTGATATGCTTGTTGAACAATTCTGATTACAGATTCATTTGTGCTGTCATTCAGGCCCGTGAATTTGTTTCTAAGTTGGGTGACCTCTACCAGACTCAAATTTTTGCTAAGATTGAAAACATAGAGGTGGATTGACTTGTTTATATTTCAAACTCTTGGCTCTTTTTGGACTGTTCATTTTTATTTTAATTTTTTTCATTTTCAATTGAGTTCTAAGCAAATTGTCGGTTTTTCTTTCTTAGGGATTAACCCACTTTGATGAGATTCTACAAGAAGCTGATGGAATTATCCTTTCTCGTGGAAATTTGGGAATTGATCTCCCACCAGAGAAGGTCTGTTGTCTAAACAAGTCAGTCAGTTATTTTATAAACATTTTTGAACTTGCTCCAAGACTGTTCTCTAAGGCTACAATTTGTAACATTTTCTGTAAGAAGATGTTCCCTAGACACTAGACAGTTAGACATTTGGTCTCATGCATGAAATATTAATTGAACAAAAGATGCGTGTATATAAATGAGATGGATATTTTATCCAAAGTAGCTTGTCAGTCTCTGTCATTGTATATTCACTGTAAGCTATGCCAATCTCTTTCATGGTTTATTTTTATTGATTTTTATAAGTCTGAAGTTTTATGTAACAAGGTTGTAAAGCTTTCCGTGGTGGCCAAATTGTAATGTTCTAGTCAAAAGGAGCTTCAATTTGTTTAGAAGATGACAAAGCGATTGTTGCTGGTTCTAAGTACTACATTGATATTGAGTCTGTCTAGATATTGAAAGTTTTATTCTCATGAAATTGCAGGTCTTTTTATTCCAAAAGGCTGCCCTTTACAAGTGTAATATGGCTGGAAAGCCTGCAGTGGTAACCCGTGTTGTTGATAGTATGACTGACAACTTGAGACCTACTCGTGCAGAAGCAACTGATGTTGCAAATGCTGTACTGGATGGTGGGTGTCTCTTTCATCTGTCTGAAAAAAGAGGCCATAAATTTGCTTTTCCTAACTCTTTTGCTTAATTGGTGCAGGAAGTGATGCAATTCTGCTGGGTGCTGAGACTTTACGTGGTTTATACCCTATCGAGACCATCTCAACTGTTGGTAAAATCTGTGCTGAGGTGAATCCTTTATTTTTATTTGTTTCTAATAACTATAAGTAATTACTAGCTTCCTTGTTGACAGGGCCAGTTCTACCCAGCCATAAACATTTGTTCACTTGTTTTTCTATTAGAAGTTTCAGTTGAGGATGTTCTTAATCAACTGGTTGTTTAATTAATGTCAGGCCCTGGTGATCTTAGTAATTTTTTCTGGAGTTTTTATTCTTTTCCCTCTCTGATTCGATGTAGGCTGAGAAGGTTTTCAATCAGGACTTGTACTTCAAGAAGACTACTAAATATGTTGGAGAACCAATGACGCACTTGGAATCTATTGCTTCCTCTGCGGTACTCTCTATTTCATACTGTTCTTATTAGTTTTTAGTCTGGCTATTTTATTTATCTGTTAAATTCTGCAATCTGGTAGTTCGGTTGCAAACTATTGCACATTGTTTCAATTGTTTCCTAAGAACCTGCCGCTTATTCTGCAGGTACGGGCAGCTATTAAGGTGAAGGCCTCAGTTATTATTTGCTTCACTTCATCAGGAAGGGCTGCAAGGTAATTAAGTATGCATGCTAAGGAAGGTCCGATAGTACATATCATCTGTTCTTCAATTTCAGTTGTGCAACCTGGATTCTGTGCAAAAATATTTCAAGCAATTTTCTGTATTTGTATGTTGCTTTTAAAGTTGAATGATGTTGCAAGACTTTAACGTGGTTACATATATATGCAGATTGATAGCCAAGTACAGGCCAACGATGCCAGTTCTCTCAGTTGTTGTCCCTCGGCTCAAGACAAATCAACTGAAGTGGAGCTTCAGTGGAGCCTTCGAGGTTTGCTCCTCTCTCTCTCTCTCTCTCTCTCTCTCTCTCTCTCTCTCTGTGGTTACTCGGCTGATTTACGGTCAGAAGATGTCAACCGAGTTGTTGCTACTTTCTGGAAATTGATTTATTCCAACATGGTATAGATTTAAGAGATAACTAATGGTTAATAAATGTGTTAAAATAAAATTAGTTTCTTTTAATGGACTGCTAATTTTGAGTAAGATATTTACTGGTTTAATGGCCAGATTTATTCTATAAGTTTGGAAGGACAAGTAAGCTCAAATTTCAGTATATTTAGGCTTGGACAAATTTGTAACTGCCATAAATTAGCATTTAGTATCTTTTATAAATTACCATTGCGCAATCAAGTCCCAAAAAAAAAAACTAAAAGGAATTACCACGGCATCTTCATGAATTTCATTATCTTTAAGAAAAGTGTGTTGCTTTATCTATTCTACTTGCTGCTTTTTTTTTTTTTCCCTCAAGTTAATTGCGTCTTATTTTACCTTTTTATATTCACTGTTTTTCTTTTTCATTAATTTGTAGGCAAGGCAGTCTCTCATAGTCAGAGGCCTTTTCCCCATGCTTGCTGACCCACGTCATCCAGTAAGTTTCTCTCTTATTTTTATATTTTTCTCGTTACTTGTAAGTTGCTTTGTGCTTACATAGTCACATTTACAGATAAAATCACAGCGTCTTTCTTCTTTCGATAACACGATATACTTGCTTAATTCCACCTACCCATCTCTATCAGAATTTTTGTGGTTCATTCATAGTCCGGTCCTATATCTTAAAAAATTTTGCCATTTTTTTAGATACATGATATTATGTTCATGAAATCTGGTTCCCATGTTTGATTTCAGGCGGAGTCTACAAATGCAACAAATGAGTCAGTTTTAAAGGTTGCCCTTGAACATGGAAAGGCATCAGGAGTTGTAAAGTCGCATGACCGAGTTGTTGTTTGCCAGAAAGTTGGTGATGCTTCGGTTGTCAAGATTATTGAGCTTGAAGATTAAAAAGCTTCTTGACCTCGTTTTTGGTATTTTTCCCTCCTAATTTTTGGAATCGGTCGAGTATAACACCTTTCACCTGTGTGGTATATTGTCCCCAGATTTTGGTGAAACCAGCTTGTTTATTTAGCTTGAATTTAGAATATTTACTAAGGTAATTATTATTGTTGATCCAAGATTAGTTACAGCATTGGTGGTAACCCGTTTTTGGGTTTGAGTTTCGCAGTTCATGGTGAGGATAAACTCTCAAGAATAGTACGATTAAAGTCAAATAGTGATGATGCCTCAACAAATGCCATACTCTTTCTAGATTTTATTGTCTGATTTTTCGGTTGAACCAGTGAATGCTATTAACAAATGCAATATCCTCCCTTTTTTCACTTGAATTCAATGGCATGATGTGGATCAAAGGTGTTTTTAACTGCCTCCGATTCATCCAGAAGATTGTCTATGAACTGTAATAAAACTGAAGTTAAGAGTATAAGTGGGGCATAGATATCAGTTTGCAAAATTTATGAAGCAAGATAAGGAAATTAAAGAGAACGTCACTTCTAAGTCCAAGCTTCAAAACCCATAAAGCGAATGGTTCATTTGATGAAATTATTAGTAAGACGTTTGCGTGCCCAGAAATTAGAGCGTGTATGTGCAAAAGAATGCTCTACCTTAACTTTTTCATATGTTAGTTCAAGTACAAACCGTGCTACAGGGACCCTTGGATCCATTTGTTTGACTGGTTTCAAATCCTTTTGATGTTTTTACTTTTAGGCTATTACTAATTCTAGAGGGAATAAGTGAGAGAATAGAAAGGAATAAAAACTGATCAGAGAAAGGCTACTAGTACATAAACATGTACAGAAAGCATTATTCTCTCTTATTTACTCTCCATTACAATTAGTTAGTTTTTGATTGAGAGATAAGATTCCCATTATTAAGATTTCTCCAATTTAGCATATTAAAGTCTTACTTGTCAATACTTGTGTTTTTCAAAAAATGAAATAATTGGTGAAGAATTGAGAATCTCCATATTGATTCCAATTTCAATTAATTCCAATTTCAATTACAAAATCGAAGATATTAAATGAGATTAAAAGCAACACCACCAACCAGCGCCCGTGGCCTAATGGATAAGGCGTCTGACTTCTAATCAGGCGATTGTGGGTTCGAGTCCCACCGGGCGTGTTCTCTATTCTTTTTTGGCACATAACGCTTATCGTTTTCTGTAATCACACCGTTACCAACTTATTTATACTTTGATGAAGTCATCTTTCACCTCTTCGAAACTCGGGTTCGTGCCATGCTTTATTAGAGTAGTTATTCTACTCAAAGCCAATCCAGCAAGAAAGAAAGGTTTAATAAATTGATCAAATAAACAACAAAAACAAGGGGAAATAACTCGAGAAGAGCTAGAGAGACAACATTACGTACAAAAAAGAGCACATATTTCTTAAACAAAGAAAAACAAAAAAGGTTACTTTCCTTGATCTTGAATCAGTGATATCTCTAAACTACCTAATGTGACATAATACATGGTACAAATTCAGTAATTATCCTGTAATCGAAGATGGTTCACCGCCTCTCTTGTTTGAAGAATGCTGTTGTTGTTGGTGCTGAGAACGATGATGGAGATCAAGCACCTCAAGCTCTTTTTGGCGTATTAGCAAAACCATTCTCTCATTCTCAAGCCGTCTCTTCTCGTTTTCAAACTTGGCTCTCTCCATTTCCCTCTCCTTTTTGCCACTGAACTTCACCCACTTGAGCCTTTGTTTCTCTAATTCGAAAGCTTCACATTGAAAGCCCACTTGTTGCTCCTCCAACTGTATCAACCTAGTCTTCAACCAGTGCTTCTTCTCCCAAGAACTCTTCGACCCATCTTGGATCACCCCTAGAATTTCACAGCTCAACTGTTGCATCAACTGGGAAGACTCGGACAAAGCTCCTTTTCTTGGCCTTTTGTGTGGTCCTTCGTAGCTTTCATCTTCAATGTCACCATGTCCGTGCCCGATATGACCACGAGAACCGCCCTCAGCTTCCTCATCATCTTCATCATCGTCATAGTCCTCAGAATCATCATCTTCATCGTCTTCCTCTTCGTCTTCGCCGCCACTTCCGGCGAGCTTTGCTATTTTCAATCCGTGCTCGGTTTCCGACCTGCCCAAATTAGAAACCACATGGGAATTGTCGGTTGAATGAAGGCATCTTTGTTGCTGGTTCTGTTGATTAGGCTGAACGTGGGATGATGGCTCTGAGGAGGCCAGCTCCGGTGAATGGTGGGCTCCACTAGCACCACCAGTGGTACTAACACTGCCATGGCCACAACTATTGTGGTAAGCACACATTTCTCTGAAAAAAAGGTGCTTGGAGTTCAACAATTTTCGAACTTCTTCCTTCATTTTTGGTGTCAAATCCATGGTATCCAACAAGCTCTGATTCTCCACAACCCGGCAAGCTGTTCCTTTCCCAAGTATGTCGTTTACCCTCTTATACCTTTTATTCAAGTCGTTGAACTTGTCCTCACATTGCTGAGGAGAAACATAGAACCCTTTTTCCATCATAGCCCGAGAAACCGATTTCCATTTCCCTTTCTTCTGTAACAATCCTCCTGGGTGCTTCTTCTTGGTTGTCGGATCGGTTCCTTCAGAGCCATTTTCATCGCCAATGTAGAAAACCGCCATTATCAGGAGCTTAACCATGGTGTCAGTCCACTTCATTCTCTGCCATGGAGACATCTTCCTCTTGCCATCTCCACTAGTGTCGTCAGCAGCAAAACCAGGCTCATCTTCATCACTAAGAGCTAGTACCGGTTTCAATTTAGGGGCAAAAGGGTAACCATGTTTAACAGAGGGCTGAGCTTGAGGGTGGTGATCAGGCTCATGGTGGGCATAAGCCACCATTTGAGGGTGTGACAAATGGTGAGGATTCGGAGGATTCGACGGGTTTTGTTGCTGCTGCAGAGGTAATTCTAGCCCTAGCATACCACCACCCATGTTAGAAAACAACCCACCTCCTAAACCATTTACTTCCATCCAAATAAAAATTAAACAATAAACTAAAAATATTAATGACCCAGATGAAAAAACACCTCGATTATGATATAACCCTTGTGGAAACACTACATTGGTCTCTCAAACATTTCAACAATACTTAACAGGCAATAAATGAAACATACCCAAGAATCGAACAAGGCAGCCTAGCAACCCAGAGATCAAAACATAGACTTGTTACATCAAAAGCTCCCCATGAGAGAGAGGATTTGTTGGGTCCTCAGCTTTTCTCTCTCTCTTTTTTTTTTTTTTTTTTTTTTTTGGGAGATTTGAATTGAATGGTATTAGAAAAATCAGAGAGGGAAAGAGAGAAAAAGGGTTGGTGGTGTCTATATTGAGTGGCAGATATGTGACAGAGACTGACGAGAATATCAATATGAAAATGGTATATAGAGGGAGCGGAGCAGCCGGTTTTGGTTTGGCGGGTTTCAGTTGTGGGTCTGGAAATACTGCCCATGGTTTTGGCTCCCAACTTTGCGTGCAAAAAGAAAAACAAACCCACAGGTTTTTGTTAAAACTGGGGAGCTTCTCAATGTGTTATATTTACACGCACACACACTCAAACTTGTACACGTCATGGACACTAGCCATGCCAAAAACCAACATTATACCCTTTCTTTTTTTTTTCTTTTTTTTTTTTTTAAATGTTTATTTTCGTACACTACTTTATAGCTTCTATTTTTAAGAAAAGAGGTCAAATTTATTATGAGACTCGTCTTGTAGAAAGTTCTTGCTACCAAGAGTTATTAGGATTGCTAAAATCACACGTCACAAGTCTTAGGCCGAGAAATAATTACGATAAAAAAAAATAAAAAAATATTTGATAAATTTAATTTATAAAATTATTGTAATGTTTAAAAATATCATATAGTGTTTAGTATAATATATGATATTATTTTAGATAATTTATATTATTACAACACTTAATTTCTACTGACCAAATTCTAGATATAATTTGTATAATATATTATTTTAGATAAAACGAGTCAAAAAATCTGCGCTTTTACTGCAAGTTATAAATATAATTAAATTTAAAATATTATAATAATAAATTTTTATTTGGCATATAATATTTTTAGTTATTGTAAATGTTTGTTAGTATATAACATAAATTTGAAGTCCTTTCATTCCTTTT
Source organism: Parasponia andersonii (assembly GCA_002914805.1). NCBI lineage: Eukaryota > Viridiplantae > Streptophyta > Magnoliopsida > Rosales > Cannabaceae > Trema > Trema andersonii. The sequence goes on from JXTB01000174.1 coordinate 274,442, forward strand.
TTACTGTTTTATATAGTTCACGCATATGTTTATAATAATTACTATTTTCTTTTTCTTTATATATTTTTTATTAATTAAACATGGACACAGATTTTTATTTTCTATTTTTTTGCTATTAATGATGCTTTTATTTCTTTTTCATATATCAATAACTTTACGTTTTACTTATGCACACCTTACGTACATTTTAATTTTAGAATCTCTTTCCATTGCTGTATAATTGATTTTTATATTTTTTTTTGAAAAAAAATTCATTTATGCAAGGAAAGTATTAAGTATTCTTATTTTTTAAAAGTTTTTTTTTTAAAATATATAAGTTTATCTATAATTAAGATAATTAGAATTTAATTTCAAAATGTTATGCGTAGTGTATATGACTAAAAACTTTTATGTTCATCTAATCATAATTATTATAAATGTCTATTTTTCATTATAATGTTTTAAATGTACTATGTTAATTGCTAACCCTTATGTTTTGTGTTTCTTTTGTTTTTGAAAAGAGAAGGTAAATTTATTTATCTTCTACGTAACAAAAATGTAATCTTAACATGTCATGACCCAAAACATGGGCCAGTGACAGAAGGGGAATTCCATAAAGATGAGAAATTCCTTAATTTATTTGATAAGTGTCAAAAGTTCTAGTTTTATAAAATTGTCCATTTAAATAAAATAATTAGAATTTCATCCCGTGAACCACTCCCACAATTCGTATACACCATTAAACATAGATCAAATAATTATTTAAAAACGCGAAATCAAATATAGATCCAAGTATTATCATCATCCACGTCGAAAATCAAATCCCAGAATGGCATACATAAGTTCACAGACAAAAATAGAATGTAGTAATTTTGGTTCAATGCTAAACAAATCCCAAACAATCCAAATACCACGATTTCACACTCCAAGCATTACCAAGATAACGAACTACAGTCAAGATGACCTCTTACTCCTCTTGATCTCCTAAGTCACACTGGACACCACTTGAGGAAATGAGGAATAGGGTGAGCATAAAATGCCCAATAGGAAAATCAATTACCTCGGTTGAAAACATTTTAAATGGAGAATTCCTGCATAGTTAATTTAGTCCAAAACATGCATATATATATATAATCCAAACCGGAAATCTATATATATATATATATATATATATATATATATATATATATAAAGCAGTGTAATCAAAACCATTCAATTCATATGTACATGACACAAATCAACCCATACCCATGAGCCCTTATCCTCTAATCTGTGAAAACTCAGGATGATGGCACTAAGTATGCCTAACAGCCTGCCTGACACCTAAGCCCATACCCGGAGGGGACACCCAAGTGTCGCATACCAAACTTGGAGGGGCAACCAAATTGCCTACGCCTACCAAATAGGAAGGTAATCAGAAGTATCAAAACCCCGCGCGGGTTTACAGACTCTACACCGATGGTGGGGCACGCAGCGCCACACTGTAAACCCACGATGCTAACACGGTGCTCATGTATGATCTAATTGCACGTGCAATACAGAACTGAAGTGTGAAAATAACCATACTCGGGTTTTTCAATAAAATTAATATACTAGGTTTTATAGGAAAACAAGAAGCATAACAACCCTATTTTTATTATACCCAAAATAACCTGTACTCAGAAAATTCCCAGAGCAATACAATATGTATATATCATACAATCAATTCCCATCATAGATATTCAAGAAAACCAAAAATCACATTTGTTCTCATATGTTACAGAAAATAACTTTTATTCAAAAATGATATAAAACAGAAGTAATTGAGTCCCTACCTCACTCAAAGAGCGATACCACGCTTTTGAATCCTCAAAGTGTCGTTGACGATCGCCCGGAGGGTCGGGAACCAATTCCAAGCACTCGATCGTCCTCTTGCAAAAAACCAACTTCTCAACGGAGCTTCAATTCCATAAACAGACCTCTTTACTGAATTTCTAGCACCCAGAATAGCTAGGTTAGATATATAACTTGTCTAATTCGGATCCGGGCCCACACTGGGCCAGTGGCATGCAAAACGAGGCAAATCTCGACCGTCTGATCTCGATTTTCGTGCAGGTCACCAAACATAGGCAATATATATATATATATATATATATATATATATATATATATATATCAAATTTCCCCATTTTTCGAGTAAAATCCAAAAATGACAACAAAAATACAATCCAACGGCAAGATCAAAAAGTCAAACTTAAACTCAAAACATTCCAAAAATGGCAACTTTTGATTTGGGAATTATGAGGTTAAGAAATATATACCTTGACAATCTTTGCGACGAGACGAATCCAACGAGTTTGGTTTGAAGTCGAACGGAGGTCGGAATCGTCGTCAGCGGCCAAAAATCCAAAATGGCCACTTCTCCTTCTCCGGCGACGGCGAGCTCCCAGGCGCTGTAGCTGGCTGGCGTCGGCTTAGGCGCGGTGTTGGCGAGCTCCGTCGGCGATTCTCGCGGCTGGGGCCTTGTCATATGGGGTGAAAAATTGCACATAAGTCCCCAAAATTTTAAATCTCTTTCAAATCAGTCTCCCAAAATTACAATTTAGTCATTCTGCACAAAACTTTTGTAAATTAATCCTCCCAATATTATATCCGAAAAATTGATAAAATGTCCAAATTACCCTCCCAAAAATCTGGGTTTTACATAACATTTTATGCTTAATACATGAATTGAATAAAAGAATTTTAAAACTAACCTAATCACAGTTGGTAAAAATATTCACTTTCTATACATATTATTCTAACTAACTATACTTTATATTTTGTTGATTTAATTTATCGCAATTAAAAGTAGAACTATAATACATATATACATGTTATCAAAATTAAATCTTAGACATTAATTCAATTACATATAAAATCCAGATTATATTTTTCATATATATATATATATTTTAGTATACAATTTATTCTAATTAATTATACATATATTATATTTGTCGGAATGATGATAATTAGATCATAGCCATAATAAGTAAATTGTCAAAACCAAATATTGAATATAGTATTTATTAGATACAAAGTTAAAAGTCCTTAAAATTAAAAATACAAAATATGAATATGTAATACAACTAAATCAAATACATAACGACAACAACATTTATTGAATACTATTACAATAAAATCAATTACAATATCTTCTTTTTTCCATCTTTTTCTGTAAAAAAATCTCAAACTCTTTCTTCGTCGATAAAAAGAGTACTATTTGCTATAAATCAAATAGATCTTTTGTCATTGTTGTAATTGTATAATATATATATATATATATTTAAATAAAATTTGACTCAGATATATGATAATACTATCAATTTATGGCAGATTTGAAGTATAATGTATTTTCAAATACTTATTTAATTACATAAGAAATAACTGTTCTAAGGTATGAGAAACAACTATTTCTGGCAATCATATAAACATCTAAAAAATTATCACTAATTATAAAAATCTGTCATATAGATCATATAAGTCGAATAACATAAACAAAATCATAGGAATATAATGTAAGGCTACCCAAAAAACTACCAAGTCATAAAGGCTTAAAAATTGAGAGTTAATAAAAACAATAAATTTTTAAAAAATGAAATTAAATAAAAGATAGAAAAGAAAAAGGAATGTAGTAAGTCAAAAATTAATTGTAAAAATTGAATAGAATAATAGGGAAAAAAAAAACTTTCCTCTTAAACACATCTTATTTTGAAAGCCTCAATTTTTGGTTTTTCAAAAAATAAAAATAAAAAATCTATATTATTCAATATATTTTCTTAACAAAGAACGTAATTTTTGGGTAGCAAATATATTACTCCATATTCAAAAAAAAATATTATAATCATCATTGCCAATTATATGAAGGATTATAAGAAAATCATCAAGAAGACATCTAGAAACAAAAGAAAAAATATATAGTTAAAACAAAAGAAAAACAAAAGAACACATTGAAAAAAAAAAAGAAATAAAAGAATGATTAAAATTGCGCCTAACAAAAAATCTAAAGAAGTAAACCAATTAAACAATAAAAAAAATTAAAATCAATCCCTTAAGCAAGTCGAAAATAAAAGACTAATTTCATCATATAACTAACAATCCGTGGAATTACCTAAAACCTAAAAGGATAATCAAAAGAAGAAAAAAAATTCAGACCGAATCACTCAAACAAAGCAAATACAAAAATTTTGTTTGATTAGATCACAAAAAATTGTAAAAATAACTAAAAAACACACCTATACACATACAACAAAAAAGATTATAAGAATAAAGACATAAAAGACACCTACTTTTTTTTAAGAGGGAACAAATTAAAATAAAAATGGTAAAAATTATTGTTATCTGTATAAAACATAGAAATATTTTCCAATTTCTAACATAAAATGAAAAAAAAAATAAAATATTTAAGAAGCTCACATTAATGAATAACAAAACAAAGACTGACTATATTTGGAACTAATAGCAGAAACAGAGTAATAAATGTTGTAATAACATATATTAATTAACAACACAATAAAATCTAACCAAATTTAGAAACAATAATACAACTGAATAAAATATTTTCAGAGTATATAATAGTCAACGTACTAACAGAAAATTAAATGTCTTCATAGTAGACAATAAATATAATAAAGATTAAGTAATGGTAGAGCAAAGCATAACTACAACTTGAATATAGTGAATAAAAAAAAAAATAACACACACAATAAATATATGTTGTACCTCAAGCTGTTCCAAGAGATAACCCTTCAAACCAATACCAAGAAAATACGGATTATACAGAGACTGAAATAGGAAGTAAAGAAACAATAAATACAGTTAAAGAAGGGAATAATGAACTCACTAAATTCTAAGCAAGAGATAAGATAAGAATAAGCAAAATGTAAAAAGCAAGTAAATAGTTTCAGTATATATAGTCAAAAAGCATTTAAAAATTTTTAAAAAGTATTAAAAAAGAAAAAATCTAGACACATGGCAGTAGATAAAACTAACACTTAATAAAAAAAACGAATATATTTAATATATATATATATAAATATATTTGCCGACTTACAAAATACAAAATTTTCACTCTTATACTTTTTTTTTCCCTTTCTGAATATAAATATTAAAGAAATATCATGATAGCATTAAACAAAAAATCTCACATCGTAAATGCTAAATAACAGATCATCCAAAGGATAAGTACCAATTATAATCAACATAAAAATGTCTTAAAAAGATAACAAATATCAACAAAAAAATAAAAATAAACAAATGATTCCGTAGACATTATCATAAAAAAATCCCCTAAAATTTCTCCAAAAAAAGCACTAAATAACACATCTTATATCATAAATGCTAAATGACAGATTATCATGATTAGCACAAAAATATCACAAAAAATAACAAAGATAAAAAAAATTAAAAAAATATTTGAGTAAAAAAATACCAAAGACGGGGAGAAGACTACCAGAGAACATAACATAATTCAAACCCAAGTAGACAAGTCAAGACTACTAAATAAAAAATCAGAGAGGAGACGATAAAAGAAAATCCCGTATCAAAGAACACAGGAAATAAATCACCAAAACAAAGAGAAAAGAGAGGAGTTGAGTTTCAAAAAAAAAAAATATATATATATATATATATATATATATATATATATATATATATATAAAATCAAAGAGAAGAATAATCTAGAATTAGAGAGAGGAAGATGAATAGTGCAAAGAGAAGAACAAATCACGGAGACCAAAGAGTATGAGAGAGAATATGTATAATCGGATTCAATTCAGAATCTATAAAACTACCCTAACTGACGAAAATGACCCAAAATTTATTTCTAAACCAAAGCCAATAAAAGGGGCAATTTCATCACATACTCACATTTAATAAAATGACCAAAAAAAGACCACACATAACCCCACATACAAATCGAGCACATAAGGCTAATGAAATCACAAATTTAAAAAAAAAATGTTTAAAAAAATAAAAAAATGTCACATTTAATGAAATGACCAAAGAAAATCACACCTAACCCAACACACAAAGCAAGCACATAAGGAAATCACAAATTTTTATTAAAAAAAAAAACCAAAAAACATCACATCAACTTACTATTGTAAGTACAATGTTTTCACCCACCATTTTAGTTATATATAATAATAATAAAAGGAATTAAAAAACCCGTGAGAAATTACAAAAAGACCACATTTATAACTATCCCTCAGTCTACCCAAAGGATAAAAACGTAAATTTACAATTAAAATCAAATAAAAAAAAGAAAATATATCACTGTTCATCTACAGTGATCCATCCCCAACTTTAGTATATATAATAATTTGTATAATGTACTATTTTAAGTTTGTGTGTTTATTAAATTCTATTTAAAATAATGATTACACAATAATTTTTAAAATTTGACCAAAATTGGTAATTTACCAAATACATCTCCTCTACCTATTTCTCTAATTGTTTTTAAAAAATAAAAGCAGAAACTGAATCTTATACATGATTAATGCTAACCTAAGTCTCAGATACCTTGTAAATTTACTTTTAGTTAAATTACTAAAAGTGTTTTTTTTTTATTGGCTAAAACTCTTTTTTTTGTGTATTAGCAAAATAATGTTTAGATGTTATGTTTTTAGGAAAGCAAATTGTATTATCTCTTTATTAAATCGGATAAAATTTGTTCACGTTGACAAATTTCTATTGATTTATGTCAAATTTTTATTTGAAAATCATTTATCAGATTATCACATCATTCGTTAAATCTAAAATTGAACAAATTAATTTTACTTTTTTTTTTTTAAAAAAAAAAGCCCTTCAATTTTGTTTTTTATTGTCAGGTTAATGAGGTAGGTTGACTATTTGTTTAATTTTCAGTATTTATCAAAGGACAATACAAATTTTTATCAAATGCGACCCAAGAGGTAAGTTTGATATAAATTGGCAAACTGAATGGATATATTTTATACTTCTAAAAATACATATTTTACTGAAAACACAAGGAGCTTTTTGATATTTTTCTTATTTCTATAGTTGAATCTCATTTATACATGTAATTTTCATATTATACATTAAGGTCAAATACAAATATATCTTTTGTAGTTTTTTTTTTCCTTAAATTCAACAATATATTTTGGAAACTATACTTTTGGTATTGCAACATAAAGTTTAAATTTCACATTTGAATTTATACTTTTAGGAGAAAAAGTTTTAATTAACCGAATTATCCCTATCCTTTAGAGTTTTAAAAGAGACATTTTTTTAAAAATCAATTATAAATTTATAGAAAACTTTTTTTTTTGTTTCAAATTTTCGGCATTTTTCAATAGATTTTTATTAATTTATAAACTGTTTAGAAATACTTTTTGTTTCATACTATTGAATGAAGAGTTTTTTCACCCATTAATTTTTTTAACACCTGAAATTAGATATTTTTAGAGGTGAAATTGAAATTTTATGTTTCAATCCCATGAAGTAAATGTAATTTCTAGTAATACAAGGTGGTATTTTTAAAACCAAAACTTATTGAGGAAATATTTGCAATAGACCCTATACATAAGAGGAGCTAAAGTCACTGCACCTCTTAAAAATGTGATTTTTCACCTTATACATTTCTTTTTCACAATCACAAGCGATTATAATATCACTTTATACACGTATGACTCAGCAAAAAATCCATATCACACATTCACAGGAGCTCCACAATATAAAAGTTTCGTGGGTCCCACGCACACTATTTCAAACTTGGAGGTTTTGTGGAACCTGGTATTTGATAAATACCAGGACTCTCATATTTGTGCCTCTGATATTATTTTTATTTTGCCACTTTGGTTGCTAAGTGGTGGCCGTGCTTCTGATGCCAAATTTTATTGAATATAATATTAAGAGTGATTATATTGACATTTCAAATGACATTAAGACACCTTTGATGCTTTAAACTAAATAAAACTCTATAGAAAATTTAAAACAAAGAAAAAAAGAAACAATATCCCAAATATTTACTCTTACTTGCATTAGTCATTCATTCACACATCACATAGATTACAAACTCTGTCATCATTCTTTTTTGGTCATTCAAGATATATATTGGTCTCAAACTATATAATATATATTGTCTTCTGGTCTACAAATTTCCACTTATTAGTACATTGTTCTGAATTACATTAATGAGTTCGATTTCTTCCTTGGTTTTTTTTGTTAATTATGATCGAAAGTGCTGTTAATTGATTTTGCTGTGGGGTTTCATAATTATAAAGATAGGTCATTTGATAACTTATTTCTGTTTTAGTTTATCCTCTTTTCTTATTTGGTTTGTTCCATATTGATTCTAAGTTACCTAAGAAGCCGACAGTAGGTGGCGTATTCATAGATGTTGAAAATGTTAATTTACATTTTACAATATTTAACAATATTCGGCTCGACATTGTTGGTGAAAGTCTAAGATTGACTGATTTCATAAAATCTATCATGGAACCTACCGTGAGGAAGGTTCCTAATGCTATAAATGCGTACCACAATTGCTAGGAAATACTATGCTTTGAGAAAAATCATGTGAGTGGTTTTGACTAGATTATATGATTTTAAAATGTAACTGTATTAACGTATAATTTGAAAAGAATTAAGTCAAATGGGTGTTGATTCATTTTTCTTTTTTTCCTTCTATTCATGCTATGTTAAAAATGTAACAAGAGACAAATCTCTCACTCTTTCTCTCCTTTTTTGTCCCCTTGAAAAAAAAAATGTTCTTTAACATTATATGAGTATGTTTCCCTTTTTTTTTTTTTTTTTTTGAGAATGTCAATATAATCATTTTAAAATCAAAGAAATAAAATATTAAAAAGTACCTATAGTGCTTACATAATTATATAATTATAAGGGTGTGTAGCTTATATTAAAATTTTGCAATAATTTGTGTCTTTCTAGTATTATTGCTCTAGAATTTAATTATAAATATTTTGTACTAATTTAATTAGTCTAGGATTCTTGTTAGAATACGAGTACGTTGCAGTTTATGGATTAATCTTATTAGTAACATTTCAAATTACAAATGTTTTTATATAACGGTTATTGGGTCCGTTTGGGATGTTTGTCTTTGGAGCGCGGAGGTAATTGGCGTCATAATGTCATTGCAACTAATCTGGTGGTCAAATCGTGGTGCAGAGAACGAGGGGCATTGTCAAATGTTAAAAGTCCAAGTCTTCGAGTTTTTAACTGTCATTACTTATTTAGTCAAAGCTTAAAATTGAGTTAACTTTCCTACAGTAGGTCCCACTGCCACGTGCAAATGTAAAAGCCCACTTAGGGAGGCTTATGTAGGAGGACAAAGACAATCATAAGAGCAATCCAGTGTCGGGCATAAAGCTAATATGGACATAACAAAGTACACGACTATAGTTTATATGGGCTGACCTATCCAGTGAACCTTTGGATTCGGGTTCGGCAAAGGACTAGGCCAATATTTGGGGCGAAAAAGGATCTGGATAGGACTAACTCGAGCTAAAATGATTTTTTTTTTTGTGTATTGATGGAGATTTTGTCAACAATAAATTTAGAAAATTGTAAAATGTGCTTTGTGTGAAAATAATTATCAATCAAAATAAATAAAGGCGCAAAAATTTTATAGTAGTTCAGTCTCAAAAAAAATGAGCTTACGTCAATTATTTTTTACTATTTTTTGGAGAATTACGAGAACTCAAAATTACAATGTGTTGTCCAGAAAGAAGAAGAAAAAATTAAAAAGGTTCTTTCAAAAATTCCTCAGCCTCCCAAGATCAGAAAAAGTCCAAAATCCTCTTACTGAAACATTGAACTCCCTTTATATAGATGAGGATAGCTCAATGTTCCCAGTTGTGAGAATGAGTAACTGTACAATCGGGCAATACAATTTGAGTAACAATATAACTAGGTAATCACTTAAATAAGGTAACTGGTCGATCTTTTAAGAGAAACTTTTGTTTCCTTTTCTTTGTAGGTTACCCGTTTGACGAAGCATAGACTAGTCTCATTTTCATTCTGGTCGCACTTAACTTGTTCGGAGGAGGTCGCATGCAACTCTTTCGGAAGAGGTCGCACTTAATCTTATTCATGCGACCTGACATAGGATTTTAGACCACACAATAATTGTCCCCTTGCTCCATTAGTTTTTCAGGACAAAATGGAGCTTCCTTCTAATGTAAGTGCAAGCTTAAAAAATGTGACGTCATGACCTAGACTTGAGACCCTTGAAGAGTCGAAGAGTCGCCAGATCTCAAATCTCACCTTTTTCAAGATCATGCGCACCTTTTTCTGACAGATGAAAACACGTGTCGCCTTTTCTAAGAAGAATAGTAGAACTCGAGAAGACTTAATGATAGCGATGATGCCAGCTGTCGTCTTAAATCGAATCGTTTCAAATTTTGAAAAGATACCGATTTAATTTCAGAAAAATCAAATCCCGTGTGAATTTCGGCCTTTAGATCTAAAAATCAAATACCTTGATCTACGACTATGATTTAGCGATGCTTGAGAGATAAATATCGAAAATCAATCCGCTTCTTCATTATAAACTCTCTTGTCTTCCATCTTTCTAAAACCCAAAGTATTTCAGAGCAACCCCTCTAGTGTCGTTTCGTTCTTTAGCTTGCATAGTTCCAGTATCTTCTCCGACAGAGTTACCACAATCCTTCAGATCATATCTCAATCCCTCTGTTTTCGAAGAAAGGTTAGTATATTTCTTCTCTCCTATTATTCTTTGTCTGTCTCGAAAAAACTTATTCTCAATTTTTATTTCTAGGAATTGAAATAAACTGTGGAGTCTAAATGACCTGAATAAAAACCTATCCCATATTCAGATGGACTCGAATAGGGATTTTTCAGATCCCCTTTACCAGTTCGTAGAATAGACTTCTTTTTTTTTTTTTAGATAATGGACAAAGAGAACTCGTAAAAGAGTTTTTAGGGTCTGAAACCCTATTTATTTTTGACAAACTGCTCGAGCAATTTTTATGAATCCGTATACCGATTAGAAAAAATTCGATGAGCTTTCTTATTAATACAATCCTAAGGTGAACCCCCAAAATTTGCTTGCATATAGCGAAGATCTTTGATGCTCGCATAGGATTAAATCCATCCGTATTTCTTTTCAGATGTCTAGTAGTGAGGATTTTAGGGAAGAGAATGCATTCTCAGGAGAATTTGAAAACTCCAGTGTTAGCTCTATAAACCTTGAAGATTACTTTGAACCAGAACCCGAAGTAGAGATAACCGGGGTCAGGCAAAATAGTCCTCGCATAGGCGACCTCCCTCAGGACCAATGGCCTCGGCATATCAGGGATGCCCCTACCTTCGCAACGGGCTATCAATACGTAGAGGGGAATTGGTCATGTACCAATATAAGGGCGAGCTGCACAACAAACAAGCTCAGCAAAATCGTGTGCAACTATAAGATCGCCATCCTTCTTTGCCTTCCCATAGAATTCAATTGACCACATACACTGCCACGTGGAATTACCTCATTTTCTGAAGCAGTTCTCAAATGCAGTGTCCACCTCCCACTTCATCCATACATAAAATCAATCATCGACTACTATGGAGTCGTCCCTTTCCAACTGACTCTAAATACATATAGATATATAGTAGGTTTGTACATACTTTACCACAAATTAGGTTTAGACTCCCCTACTCCTAAAAAGTTTGCTTAGTTTTACCAAGTAAAATCAAACCCGTCAGATTTTGGCTTCTTTTATGCAAGCAAGTAGTCGAACTAGGCAATAAGAACAATCTACGGGGTTCGCAACAACATGGGAAAATGGAAAAATCCATTTTTCCACTTTGACTATGCGGATAACGGCTTCTTTCAAAATCATGGTAGGTAGCTTTTCAATTTATCGCATTTTTTTGTATTATCATATTTATCCTGATTGCACTCATATGTCATCGCAAATAACAGGGAACGGCCAGGACTTTCCAGAGAACAGCTCGCAAGGGTGTACAAAATCAACGACCTTCCAATTGAGGAATTTAATTGGAAGAAGCTTGGGACTTCCAAGAACCTGGTCGCTTGCGGTTTGCTTCCAAAGGGAGCCGCGTTCCCTGACCCCACTGTCCGTTCGTCCAGACCTTCGAGCTCGAAGAAAAAGAAGCCGAGGAAGCAGATAGATAAGAGTGCCTCGTCTTTCAAACCTAGGAAACGAAAAGCACCTGCCACCCCTTCAACTTCGGAACCATCTTCTCCAGAAACAACATCACCACCAGCTCCTCAGCAACAAGAAGGTAATCATATATATATATATATATATATATATACATATTTTAATCATCATTGTATTATGTCACCCCGCTTGCTGACATATCTGTATAGAGATGGTTATTAGTAGCGGCCTGCGAGCACCACCTTCCACTCTCGGGTCCATGGCAAAATCTAAGACACTTGAGAGCACTCTTCCATCGTTTTCGAAAGGGAAAGAGAAGGTCGACAATTCCAAAAAATGAAAAGTCACCTTCGAGGACATCCCGACAAGCTCGCCTCCTCCACAACCTCAAACAATGAGCCATCCCAAACCATCCAAGGAGACTGCCACCTCTTCAGAACCAAACCTGGTAGATAAGGATGAGGAGCTCTTCACGCTCCTCAATCAATTACCAAAGAAGGCTGATATGAGCGCAACCTTCATTGATCGCTTCACTTCCGAGGAGGGCTGGGAGAGGATGAAGCGACGATCTGCCAAGGTTGCCTTCAGTTCTGCGATGAGGATGCTGGCAAATGTAAGCACATTTTATTCTCTCTTCAATGTATTATTTCTTAGTATTAACGGTTATATTTTTAGACTGCGGCTGCTGCTGTCCTGATTCATGACCCAGTCCTCGAATGTTTGGAAAAGGCCGAAAAAATCGAAGAGATAACCCATGCATTCGAGAACTCGGAGAAAGCTCGAGAGGAGGAGAAAAAAGCCTTTGACTTGGAGAGGCAGCAGCTGCTCGAAGGCCTAGCCAAGGAGAAGCTCGAGAAGGAGAATCTCGAGCAGAAAGTCAAAGAGCTCGAGAAAACTATCTCTGAGCATCCGGATCACATGAAAGAGGTGACAACAGAGGCGGTTCACAAGGCTATTGAAGAGTTCAAGGCTACTGAAGTCAAAGAGCTCGAAGATAAAACCAGTGACATCGCCTCGTCGATCATTATTTTTAACATCTTCTGCGAGCATCTGAACTTCGACTTTTCTATCTTGGTGAGGACGTGGTCGAGCTTGTCCAGAGTTGGAGGGAGGATACCACCAAAACTAAAGATAGCGGTGCGAGTACTTCTGCATAAACACATTTGTATTTGTATCTATTTTTTTTTTAGAACAATGCGGGCTTGGTCCCCCTTTTTATCTCTTTGCTTGTATACGGGTGCAAGCTTTTTAATGAATGTTTTTGTTTTTCTTGTCAGACATATTTCTGTAAAATAATCAAAACAACATTGTAATATTAACTAAGTGGTCAATCACTAGGTAACTAATCGGTACGCTTTTTGCAATTTGAATCCAACTAACTTAAAACAAGTTTTAAGTGTTAGGATGGGTTAGGTCACTTAAGAAACAATAAGTATGAGTGATGCAAACTCAATACTATTTTTCAAAAGTTCCATGGCAAAATGTAAATATAGCAATATATCACATCGAACAATGAATGTTTTGCTTAGTTGCTTTGTTGTTTGAGGAGGAAAATTGCGTAATACGACATGCTAAGGCATGAAGCGAGGAGAAAATCCTAGGATTCCAACTCCTCTAAATGAACATTTGCATAGTCCCTTAGGAAGCAAGTAGGAGATAATATTCTGATCCTACTACCCCCAGAGTTTTATGGTGTCCAAAAACTGCCATAGAACTGTAAGAGATGAATCAAATGAAGTTGAAGTAATAGCCGAATAAATATTATTGATGAATGACGTCGAATGACGAAATAATGAAGATACAGGAAGCCGTTAAAAATTCATGAAGATATATATGAAGATTCATTGATAATAATGACGAAGTTGTTCTGCATTCCAAGCATGTTCGATTTTTTATCTACCGATGCGAGCTAGCTTGTATGTCCCAGGTCGAATAATGACATCAATTATATAAGGTCCTTCCCAGGAAGGTCCAAATACATCAGCACCATGCTCTTTATTATTAGGTAGAACTCTTCGAAAGACAAGATCACCAACTTCAAAATGTCTACTTTTGACTTTGGAGTTATAATGTCGAGCAGTGCGTTGTTGATATGATGCGATTTGAAGTTGAGATTGTTCACGCCTGTCTTCTAAAAAATCGAGCTCAATTCTCATTAATACATTATTCTGATCTTGCTCATAAACAGATCGCTGTAGAGAGCTCGCACCAATTTCAACTGGGATCATTGCTTCATATTCATAAGCTAAAGAGAATGGACTCTCTCCAGTAGTGGTTCGTAGAGTGGTGCGATAAGCCCATAAAACTTCTGGAAGTATTTCTGGCCAAGCTCCTTTATGCTCCTCCAGCTTCGTCTTTATATTCTGTTTAAGTATTTTGTTTATCGCTTCGACCTGCCCATTGGCTTGCAGATNGACAAGATCACCAACTTCAAAATGTCTACTTTTGACTTTGGAGTTATAATGTCGAGCAGTGCGTTGTTGATATGATGCGATTTGAAGTTGAGATTGTTCACGCCTGTCTTCTAAAAAATCGAGCTCAATTCTCATTAATACATTATTCTGATCTTGCTCATAAACAGATCGCTGTAGAGAGCTCGCACCAATTTCAACTGGGATCATTGCTTCATATTCATAAGCTAAAGAGAATGGACTCTCTCCAGTAGTGGTTCGTAGAGTGGTGCGATAAGCCCATAAAACTTCTGGAAGTATTTCTGGCCAAGCTCCTTTATGCTCCTCCAGCTTCGTCTTTATATTCTGTTTAAGTATTTTGTTTATCGCTTCGACCTGCCCATTGGCTTGCAGATGAACAACAGCAAAGAAACTCTTCTTGATGCCCAAGTTGTTGCAGAAGTCTCGGAACTCATCACAGTCGAATTGTTTTCCATTATCAGAAATTATAGTATGCAGTATACCATAACGGCAGATTATAGATTTGTAAACAAAATCTATCATCTTCCTTGTGGAAATGGTGCTCAAGGTCTCAGCTTCCGTCCATTTTGTGAAATAATTGACTACCACCACCGCATACTTCAAACCACCCCATGCTAATGGAAGCATCCCGATAATATCAATTCCCCAAATAGCAAATGGCCATGGACTAGTCATTATAGTTAAAGGAACATGTGGTTTTCTAGGAATAGTCGCAAACTGTTGATATTTATCACATCTCCTAGCAAATTCCATTGTATCCTTCTTCATAGTTGGCCAAAAATACCCTTGTCGAAGAATCTTGTTTGCAATTGCTTGCTCCCCAGAATGATTTCCACATTCCTTCGTGGATTTCCCTCATAATGTAGCGTGCTCTTTTATCATTGACACATAATAGTAATGGCAAGCTAAAGCTTCTTCGATAAAGCTTCTCATCATGAATGATATAGCGAGCTGCCTTCATGCGGAGTCGCTTTGCATCGTCTTTGCTCTCGGGAAGATCGCTATTTTGTAAATATTGTATTATAGGTTCCATCCACGATGGTTTTTTGTCAACTGGCATAGTTACTTGGGGTTCAACCTCGATGCTTGGCAATACAAGAAATTCAACAGGAACAACCTTCAATAACTCTGCATCTTTCGTTGAAGCGAGCTTAGCAAGTGCATCCGCCAAGGTATTTTCAATATGAGGAAGAAGTTGAATGTTATAAGCAGTGAATGTCGAGAACAATTGTTGTACCTCCTACAAATAGGCCATCATTCTCTCCCCTCTTGCTTGGTAATCGCCCTTAACCTAATAAACGACCAGCTGGGAGTCACTGTACATTTCAATCATCTCAACCTTCATTTCTTGTGCAAGCTTTAGCCCAGCTATCAGTGCTTCATATTCAGCCTCATTATTCGACACTGGGAATTTGAAGCGAAGCGCATAATGAATGTTATGCCCTTCAGGACTGATTAAAACTAGGCCTGCACCTGCTCCACTTTCGTTTGATGACCCATCAACATAAAGTTTCTACAACCTTGATGTATCTGAAGCGGGGTTTTTGAGTACTCCTGTGGGAAGAACGACATTATATGTAAATTCTGCAATAAAATCTACGAGGGCCTGACCCTTTATGGCAGTGCGAGGTTGAAAATTGATGTCAAATTGACTCAATTCAACGGCCTACTTAAACAACCATCCTAAAGCCTTAGGGTTCTGTAGAACCTGTTTCAATGGAAAATTGTGAAAACTCTGATGGAGTGAGCATGAAAGTAAGGTCGAAGCTTTCTTGATGCGATGATGAGTGATAGTGTCAATTTTTCCATCTCTGGATACCTAGTTTCGGTATTAAGTAATCTTTTACTTACATAATAGACTGGTCGCTGTATATTTTCCTCCTCACGAATTAATGCAATATTCGTCACATATTTAGAAACAGTGAGATATAAGCATAATTCTTCTCCTAGGTTTGGCTTCAACAAGAATGGAGGAGAACCCAAGTGTGTTTTTAACTCTTGGAACACTTGCTCGCATTCTCTCATCCATTCGAACCTCTTTGATCCTTTCAATACTTTAAAGAACGGTTGGCATTTATCAGTTTACCTGGATACAGACCGACTCAGTGTAGCCATTCTTCCTGCTAGGCTATGTACATCCCTGGGTTTACGAGGAGATTGCATATCAATCAATGCTTGTATCTTTTGAGGGTTAGCTTCAATGCCTCGCTGACTAACCATGAAACCCAGAAATTTTCCGATCCAACCCCGAATGCGCACTTCTGGGGATTCAGCTTTATTTGATATTTCTGGAAAATTTTGAACATCTCATCAAGATGCTTGATATGATCTTCAGCTTTTTCTGACTTCACCAATATGTCGTCGACATATGCCTCTATTGTCTTGCCAATTTGTTTTGCAAACATCATATTGACAAGACGCTGGTAGGTTGCTCCTGCATTGATGAGTCCGAAGGGCATCTTCTTATAGCAGTATAATCCTCGATCAGTGATGAACGAGGTATGCTCCTCATCTAGCTCGTACATGGGGATTTGNCTGGGAATTTGAAGCGAAGCGCATAATGAATGTTATGCCCTTCAGGACTGATTAAAACTAGGCCTGCACCTGCTCCACTTTCGTTTGATGACCCATCAACATAAAGTTTCTACAACCTTGATGTATCTGAAGCGGGGTTTTTGAGTACTCCTGTGGGAAGAACGACATTATATGTAAATTCTGCAATAAAATCTACGAGGGCCTGACCCTTTATGGCAGTGCGAGGTTGAAAATTGATGTCAAATTGACTCAATTCAACGGCCTACTTAAACAACCATCCTAAAGCCTTAGGGTTCTGTAGAACCTGTTTCAATGGAAAATTGTGAAAACTCTGATGGAGTGAGCATGAAAGTAAGGTCGAAGCTTTCTTGATGCGATGATGAGTGATAGTGTCAATTTTTCCATCTCTGGATACCTAGTTTCGGTATTAAGTAATCTTTTACTTACATAATAGACTGGTCGCTGTATATTTTCCTCCTCACGAATTAATGCA
Organism: Parasponia andersonii; assembly: GCA_002914805.1. Taxonomy (NCBI): domain Eukaryota; kingdom Viridiplantae; phylum Streptophyta; class Magnoliopsida; order Rosales; family Cannabaceae; genus Trema; species Trema andersonii. The sequence goes on from JXTB01000174.1 coordinate 292,021, forward strand.
ATATTCGTCACATATTTAGAAACAGTGAGATATAAGCATAATTCTTCTCCTAGGTTTGGCTTCAACAAGAATGGAGGAGAACCCAAGTGTGTTTTTAACTCTTGGAACACTTGCTCGCATTCTCTCATCCATTCGAACCTCTTTGATCCTTTCAATACTTTAAAGAACGGTTGGCATTTATCAGTTTACCTGGATACAGACCGACTCAGTGTAGCCATTCTTCCTGCTAGGCTATGTACATCCCTGGGTTTACGAGGAGATTGCATATCAATCAATGCTTGTATCTTTTGAGGGTTAGCTTCAATGCCTCGCTGACTAACCATGAAACCCAGAAATTTTCCGATCCAACCCCGAATGCGCACTTCTGGGGATTCAGCTTTATTTGATATTTCTGGAAAATTTTGAACATCTCATCAAGATGCTTGATATGATCTTCAGCTTTTTCTGACTTCACCAATATGTCGTCGACATATACCTCTATTGTCTTGCCAATTTGTTTTGCAAACATCATATTGACAAGACGCTGGTAGGTTGCTCCTGCATTGATGAGTCCGAAGGGCATCTTCTTATAGCAGTATAATCCTCGATCAGTGATGAACGAGGTATGCTCCTCATCTAGCTCGTACATGGGGATTTGATTGTATCCAGAATACGCATCCATGAAACTTAAGAGTTCATGCCCTGATGTCGCATCTACAAGCTGGTCGATTCTCAGAAGGGGGAAGCTGTCCTTCGGGCATGCTTTGTTGAGATCGGTGAAATCGATGTACGTTCTCCACTTCCCATTGGGTTTCTTTACCAAAACCGGGTTAGTAAGCCAATTAGGGTAAAAAGATTCCCTTATAAATCCAATTTCGAGCAGCTTCTCCACCTCTTCTTTTAACACTACGTAGCGCTCTGGATTCATAGCTCTCATTTTCTGTCATACAGGCTTCTTTGTTAGGTCTATATTAAGACGGTGGCATACGATATTCGAATCGATCCCTACCACGTCCGAATGTTACCATGCGAAGATGTCCAAGTTAGATTCCAGAAAAGCGACCAATGAAGCTCGCATAGGTTCTTAAATCTTCGTTCCAATCTTTAAAGTCTTGGAGAACATGTCAAATGATAAATCCTCCAGATCTTCGATAGGTCCAGTTCTGACCTCTTCATCTATTTCTCGAGGACCGAAGTCTTCGTTAGTCGTGTCGATTGACGCTTTATTTGATGGTTCGACTGACGCTTTGTCTGACGCTTCAACTGATGCTTCGACTGATGTTCCAACTGATGCTTCGATTGAGATGTTTTGCCCGATGTTTCGACTGACGCTTGTTTTGGTAGCTGGACCATCATTGTATGAGGCGTCGCATCTTTTGCTGCGAGTTTCAACGAGTTGTTATAACAAGTCCTCGCATCATATTGGTTTCCTTGCACCTCGCCTACCCCGTGTTAGGTCGGGAATTTCATAGTGAGATGATAGATTGAAGTGACAGCTCGAAGTTCCCTCAGTGTCGGTCTTCCCAGCACAGCATTGAATGCGAAGGAGCAATTTACCACCAAAAATTGGGTCATTATCATTGAAATCCTAGGATAGGTTCCAATGTTGACCATTAATTCAATCATGCCTATAGGCATTAGGCTGTCACTAGTGAAACCATAGAGCAGAGTGGCGGTAGGCTTCAAGTCGCTTTCATTCAACCCCATCTTCTTAAAGGCGTCGTAGTACAGGATGTCAACAACACTCCCGTTATCAATCAATACTCGCCACAACTGTGTGCTTCCACAATTAATTTTTATGACTAATGCATCATTATGCGGATAATGGACCTCCCTCGCGTCCTGTTTTGTGAAGGTAATGTCCATATTCGGTACTCGTTGAGGCTTTCGTGGTCGCTGCTCAAGGTGCATGACGTTAGTCAATGGCTATTGTCGAGCTTCTCGTGCATACCTGTCTTGAGCCCTTTTTGAATTTCCACTAACATGCGGTCCTCCAAAGATAGTTCGTATTTCGTGTTGAATTTTTGGAGGTCACTGTTGGTTTTCTTCTCGCCTTTCGTTGTTCTACCTGGTGTATTGCCGTAGTCGCCCTTCTTTAATCAATCTTTCAATTTCATCCTTTTAGGTGTAGCAATTATTGGTGTCATGTCCAATGTCATTGTGATACCGGCAGAACTTGTTAGGGTCGCGCTTTGATCTGTCCCGTTTCATTAGTTCCGGTTGATGGTATCGCTCCTGCTGGTTTGTGATTGCACAGATATGATCTATGGGTGCGTTTAACTCGGTATGATTGTTGAACCGCATGGGAGCTCTTGAAATCTCCTGCTTTTTAGTTCTAGGCTGGTTCTCCGTCAACTGTTCATTACTCTTTTTGTTTTTCTTATTACCGTTATTGTTGGTCGTGATTGCGTCTTTAGTAGCATCTTTCCTTCCTTCTTTCTTTATCTTTTGAAGATTCTCGCGCGAAGATTCTACCCTCAGATGCTGACCAATTCTTCGGTAGAAGTCTTTAAGATTTCTACATTCTCGCTCAAGTAATTCCTCCCAGAGTTTAGTTTCTGGTCGCACCCTAGCCATCATGAGAATTAAAAATCCCCCTTCAGGTGGGTTGTTGACCTTTGCTAAGTCTGAGGTGAATCGGTTGAGATAAGATCGTAGAGTTTCTTTCGGACCTTGTCGAATTGCAGACAAGCTATGAAACATCCCCCGATCCCACACACGCGTACGTAAGGGTATTTGTATAAATATTTAGTAAAGATCGGGAGATGCTACTCGACTTAGAACTGATAAAATCGGGGAAAATTAAAACTTTTTAGAAGGAAAAAGGAAATTTTCACTCATAATTATATATACTCTAATGTATACATATATACACCCTTGGTAAGTGGGCCTCTCATGCAAGTTACATAATGTACACACACAAAATAGGTACAAAATCGTCTATCAGAAAACCACAGCGTCAAAATACTCATATACACAAGCCGCGGTCAGAAAGTCAGCGCTCTTCCTCTAACTCACATATCATCCGTACCTTCTGCAATGTAAGAATATTAATGAGTATAAAACTCAGTAAGTAATGTATGCAGATGCAGAGTACATATAACATGAAACAAATGGTCATATGGTTGGGATCCCTGTGTATATTGTATTGCCTGATAAGACCGTGAATTGCATACTGAGCCACTCAGAGGACATATAACATATCATGAGCTATATGGAGGTCTCGAGCTCCAGAAAATCCCCTCTGTGTACATCAGAAGTCCACCCCATACCGCCGTCAAAGTGTTCCCGTAGGAACCATAATGTCCCCGAGAGGACCAAAGTGTTCTCGAAGGAACCATATCATATATTTGGGCGCTGGCCCGCCACACCCTATTCATCAATACTTGTTAGACAATATAAATACACCACGTGTTCATGTCTCATGCAAAATTGAATGACAGTTACGTATGTACACATATCCACAGATTCTATATCCA
>JXTB01000174.1:302895-313643 GCA_002914805.1 Parasponia andersonii
ATGAAAGTGATACTAGTTGCTTGATATGTCTATTATGCAATATGAATATGTTTATTATTGGCTTATTATATATGTGAGAATCTTGGGCATCACAAGTGGAACAGTGAAATTCTTTGCAGCTTGGAACTGTCTCAAGAACGCTATCTGAAGTTATTTCCAGGACGAGATTGAGCCGGATTTGAATCCTCAAAACCTCTTCTTTGCTGCTCCTGAGAGAGTTACAGCAAAACATCTGCAACGTGCATGATTATTGACACGATGGAGTTCCATCAGGTCGTTGAAGTGGTCCATATGGTCCTGTGGATCAGTTTTCCCATCAAAAGTGTTTACGGTGGGAATTCTGAATCTAATAGGTAGGGCAACAGCTCGAACTTCTTCGTTGAATGGCGATTAACGATACCCATCAGCGAGCTCATCGTCTCAACCAGCAAGTGCGTCCAATGCGATCTTTAAATTATGAACATCGACATTCCGAGGGAGAGCATTATCTCTTTCTGGTGGCAAGGGCGGCCTTTGATCGTTATCTCGATATATGACAGATTGGTCAGGTAGAGTCTTCTGCGATCTATGAGAGGAATCCAGCGAAATAGTGCGACGAGATCGGTTTTGGTCATTATGATGTGATACGGATCGTTCATGACTACGTCGCCACTCCAAGTATTGTCTTAGGTCTGTAGGATTTTGTCTCGACTCTCTGCTGATTCTTTCGAAGACGCTTCTTGATTGACATTTTTGTTCGCTGTTTAAGCGATCTTGATTACCAGTTAATTTGCGAGAAGGTTATCCACGATCACGGTTAGTTCTTGAACTCTCTGTACCAGATTCTAGAGGCAAGTTTGAGACTTTGCCTTTTCCCTTGGAGATGCGATCTTCATGACGCTCTTACTGAGTTCTTGGCTGGTCGCATTTCCTTGTCTCTAGGATATGTATTCCTTTCTCAGGTAGTTGAGTAGGACGTTCTCTGGGACGTTCGTGCTGTGGTGGGGTCACCATCTGTCCTTCAGTAAGTTGTCGTAGGGAGTCATTGATCTGGTCAGTGATTTGCTGAAGGTTCACCAGTATCTCCTCCATGCGATCCTGTCTCTGAGCAAGGTTTTCTGATACGGTCATGGTAGGTTGATCTTGAGCAGGGTCTGCCTGTGCAGTAGCAGTGCTTTGGGGTTGGTTTTGGCTAGTTCCGATGACTCTGATAGTGTTTCTGGTGTTTGCCATTATTAAAAAAGCAAAATTTGACAAACTATTTTGCCGGAACAAACCTCCTTCTAGCGCCAATTGTTAATGGAGGTTTTGTCAACAATAAATTTAGAAAAATTGCGAGATGTGGCTTGTGTGAAAAGGATTATCAATCAAAACAAATAAAGGGGCAAGAATTTTAAAGTGGTTTAGCCTTAAAAAAGATGAGCCTACGTCCACTGTTTTTCACTATTTTCTGGAGAATTACAAGAACTTAAAATTATAATGTGTTGTCCAGAAAGAAGAAGAAAAAATTAAAAAAGTTCTCTCAAAAATTCTTCAGCCTACCAAGATTAGAAAAAGTCCAAGATCCCCTTACTGAAACATTGAACTCCCTTTATATAGATGAGGATAGCTCAATATTCTCAATTGTGAGAATGGATAACTGTATAATCGGGTAATACAATTTGAGTAACAATATAACTGGGTAATCACTTAAATAAGGTAACTGGTCGATCTTTAAAGAGAAACTTTTGTTTCCTTTTCTTTGTAGGTTACCCATTTGACGAAGCATAGACTGGTCTCCTTTTCATTCTGGTCGTACTTAACTTATTCGGAGGAGGTCGCACATAACTCTTTCGGAAGAGGTCGCACTAACTTATACGGTTGAGGTTGCATGCAACTCTTTCGGAAGAGGTCGCACTTAATCTTACTCATGCGACCTGACATAGGATTTTAGACCGCACAACAGTGTGCATTTTGTTAAAAATAATATTTTTAGGAGTATTAAGGATGTCTTGACCTATTAACCATGAAAACGTCCTGAATAATGGTTTTTCTATGGTCATGAAAAAGAAAAATATATTCGTAATTTTCATGTTGCAACATGACTGGTTTATTATTCATATTACAACATACGACTAAATATTTGATCTAATTATGCTATTCAGTATTTGCCTTTTATATGCTTTAGGTTATGATTTACATAGCTGTCAATTATAAAAATCTAATCATATTAATACATAGACAGATTCAATTAAGAAGGGATGGGTAAGTGATTCTTTCCTAAATTGGTTTTGAGTATATGTTTATATTTCATTAAAGAAATTCCTTAATGAATATTTTATGTGTTATATCGTTTATGGAAGTTTCCTTAACTCATTTATGCTGATTTTTATTGTTTAAAGTTACTCTAATTCGTACTATAAGCTGTTAAAAAGGTTTAAGTAACTAACTATTTTGTTTTAGAAAAGAAATATGGAAGTTTCTTTTTCTGTTCCAACATGACTGGGTTGACAAATCACGTCGTAACATGTGGATAGAATCAACAATTAATTTCTAGATCATTTTTCTAAGTTTGGTAACGAATTTGGCTGATCTTGTAAGTTTTTTAATCAATATTAAATACTCTTAAATGTTGTTTTGTAGATCATACACATGAAGGCTTACTCTCTCACTCTATTTAAAAACCACTCAAGAGTAGCTTTAGGGAGAGAGACCACAATTGTATTTTTTAGCTGTAAAAGAAAGATTTTTCTTTTAATCATATTTTAGACCTAGGAGGTATCCTAGTCATTTGAGTGACAATGCTTCGAGAGATGTGCTGATTGTCTTCGAGAAAAGATCAACTTTAAGTAGCTGAAGGGATTTAAGAAGAATGAAATCAACCTAAGATAAGTGGTACTCACTAGATACATTAGTGAAGGAATAACATCCACATTGCGACAATCAAAAGAGAGATATTTTATTGTATAATTCAAATTAGTGTTTGTATTCATTTAAACTTTGTTAATAGTGTTTAACCTCTAGGCATGGCCCTTTGGATGTAGGTAGGGGAGCAATTCGTATTATGGTATCGTATTTGGGTCGACATAATTATGACACGATACGATAACACATAATTTGAACACGACACGATTAAAAAATGTGTCAAAAATTTGAACCCGAACACGACACGATTAATACACGTGTAACAAGACACGACATGTATAACCCGTTTTATAAACATATCATGTGTCATATTATGACCCGTTTAACATAATTATGTATTACTTAATTTAATTTTACTCCTATAAATATGCTTAGATTAGAATTAATCAAAATCACATTTAATATATTAAAATATTAATAAATGTGTCGTATTAGTATCGTGTTGACACAATACATTTAATTAAACAGGTTATATGAGTCATTTTTGGGTTAAGCGAGTTGACACGAAACCCACCCGTTTATTATATGTGTTACACATGTCAACCCGAAATTAAAAAGGTCACCCAAACCTATTTATTTCGTGTTATTTTCTAGTCATATCATCACGTCGTGTAGAAAATTACCAGCCTTAGACGTAGGTTTTCGGGAGATAACTAAATCAAGTGAAAGTATCTTGTGTTAGTTTTACAATTTTTGCATTACCACCTCATGTAATTAATTAGAAATTAATTTTATTCGGTGTTACCTGATAAACGGACATAACAATTGGTATCAATGTAGGACGCTAATGTTTTTAGTGAAATCTTTTAGTATATTTGATCTGATTTTTCAAGTATATCATTATTTACTGAATGTGGGTCTATTTCACGCCCTCTATTCCTTGATGGCACAAACTACTTCTATTGGAAGGCATACATAAAAGCCTTCATCAAGGCTCTTGATGACAAAACTTAGAGGTCGGTTCTTAATGGTTGGAGTCCTCCAACTATTGAGGATAAAGAATCAGAAGGTAGTCAAGAAGAAGATGAAAACCATATAAGTAATCATGCAGCCTTTGGTATTTCTTTAGTTTCAGATGACATTTATTATGTGCAGAAATCTGCAGGTCATGTTGCAATGCAGACTGTATCTAGTAGTCATGTTACAACATATGAGACAAAAAAAGATCATAATAGCGATTTTGACAGTGATGAATCTGAACTAAATAACAAATCAATCCAAGACTCATATGAGAACATGTATTCTTAGTAGATTAAAATGAGAAATCAGAATCGTTCTCTTGAAGGTAGAATTTCTTTATTTATTAAATTCAAGGAGAATATGAAGATCAAAGTACAAAAATTGGAGACATTGATAGCTGAAAAGGAATCAAAACTAAAAGAGATTTCAACTGATCTTGAAAAGACTCAAAAGTCCTTAAAGATGTTGAATTTTGAAACTAACAAGCTTGATTATATTTTGTCCATTGAAAAATCCAATTTTCATTGTAAAGGACTCGGATTTAAAGGTGAGCACTCTAACTCCAAAACTATTTTTGTTAAGAGTTTTGTTTCTAACTCTTTTGTAGGAATAAGTATTGATGTTGCAACATAGAATAAAATTGCTTCACCATCACAAGTTATAGATAATTGGGTTGATGCTGCAACACACAGATATCATGTTGCAACACACCACAAATCAGCATCATCTGGTTCGATAGGTAAGTATAGTAAGTTTATTCTAACTTGTCACTTTTGTGGAGTCAAAGATTATATCAGACCTTGGTGTTTTTCTTTGATGAATTTTTTGAAAAATAATTATTTTTCACATGTGATTCCTTTCCAAAGAAAAATACGTAGGAATAAGTTGATTTTTCAAATAAAACAAGGAAAGTTTGAATAAATAAATCAGATTTGAATTGCTCTGCTTCTTTAACTTGTTTTAGAACATGTGCTACTAACGATATTAGGTGTTCTAAGTACATGACAGGTGACAAAATTATACTGGAGGATTATAAGAAGAATGAGATAAACAAATTTACTGATGAAACTGTAGGATATTATGGTTCAAAAATACATGTTACAATACGACCTGACGCTGTTGCAGATCCAGACAATCATATTATAATGTCAAACACTGATGCAGCAATATCAATTTAACAGAGAGAGATTGTATCTGCTAAACCCCATCCAGGGTGTAGAAAAATCATCCATATGACCTAATAATAGGTAGTATTGATGATTTAATGGTTACATGGAAAAGGATGTGTGCTTTTCTTATTTGATTGAGCCTAAAATAAAATTATTAATTTTGGAAAAGTTGAAACAAAGAAACAATTTGTAGATATTTCCACAAAATCTTTTGACTTTGCTTATTTTTTATTCCTCAAGGAAAACCTAAGGGATATATTCCATGTGATTTGTTACTTTTAATTTTGTGCTAAATTTTGCCTTTTGAAGTTTGGATATATGATTTTTTTGTCAATTACGAATTGATTTTCTAATATACAGTTTTTTTTTTGTTTTTATCTTTTAAAATCTTTGAATATTTCAGAAAGAATTAAAAATCTTAAATTTGATTTTGGCTGACTAACTTTTGATTGTTTGATCTCAATAAAGAAATTTTGTATAAACAGGCTTTATAGTCAGAAAAAGCTACCAACACTGATGTGTGAAAATCATCCATGAGTAATCTGGTGCTATATATTACAAATACAGTAGATGACGATCTACCATATAAAAAAGGCTACCTTAGCGATAGAGTAAAAGCTAATGATTGTGGGTGCTTCATTTTTGTATTGTTATAAAAAAAAAATAAAAAAAATGTAATAGCAATAAACAAAGACATACTACTCAAGAAATCAAAGCATACATAAAAGCCTCTAAATGTGAATTTTTGTAGAGATCAACAAAATAAGGTATGTCAGTTATTTTTCAATTTTTGGTGACTAATTTGACCTAAAATTTTTTGAAATTTTGGAGGATAAAAATGGTAAGATTTGTCTATTTTAAAATTATTTTATGATTAATAAAAATTCATCAATTTCTATTTTTCATTTTAGCTTTCTATATGAAAAGTTTTGACTATGTGGCAAAATGAGACATATTATAATATGAGAATAAAATATTTTTTTTTTAAAAAAGGTTTATGGAAAGCCTGCTTATTGATGTCATATGTTGAAACATAATCTAAAAGATGGTTATTTGATTTCCCAAATTTTTTTGCTCTAATTCATTTCCTTTTTCAATTTCAGGTAACGAAAGGATTATTTATACATATTTCTTTTATCATTGTTCTAACCCTAATTTGTTTCCCAATTTGGTCTCATTCATTTTCTCTATGATGAAAATTCTTCATTTTCTTTTCTCTTGCTTCTTTTGATACTCTCTCTAGTTTTGCAGATGTGTTTAGTTATGATGAATCCTCCAAATTAATAGAAGACGTGTTTCTTTCCTTCCTTTATGGTGTTCGTATTATTTAGTGAGGAGGATTTTTTCTGAGGGGGAGCTATGAAAAGAAAGGAGAAAGATCATGACGATACTAATGTCGTTAAATTTCTGAGATGCTGAGAAAAGTAAGTCATTGTCTTGTTGTTATAAGCTTCAATCAAAGGGGAGTCATGTTACAATTATACACTGTTTTTGTTTGACACTCTTTTGTTTTTGTAGATCATGTTTGCTACAGGACAATGTTATGTTTGTTGATGATTGATGATTCTTTATCTTGATTCTTCTACCTTTGGATCTTTTGTCCAAAAGAGGGAGAAACCATGATAATTTTTGGGCTGCATACTGACTTTGTTTTGCAGGAGTATCAAATATTTGTTTAAAAGATGCCAAAGGAAGAAATTGAAAGAGCAAAATATGTTGGCAACCTTCTTGTTGGAACATGACTGGTTTATTATTCATGTTACACTATACCACTAAATATTTGATCTGATTATATTTTTTCAGTATTTGTCTTTTATGTACTTTAGATCACGATTTATATAGTTGTTAATCATAGAAATCTGATCATATTAATGTATAGATAGATTTAATTGAGAAAGAATAGGCAAGTAACTTTTTCCTAAATTGGTTTTGAGTATATGTCTATATTTTATTAAGGAAATTCTTTAATGAATATTTTATACACTATATCGTTTATAGAAGTTTCTTTAACTCATTTGTACTGATTCTCATTGTTTAAAGTTACTCTAATTCGTGCTATAAGCTGTCAAAAAGATTTGAGTAATTGACTATTTTGTTTCAGGAAAGAAATCTAAAAGTTTCTTTTTCTGTTCTAATATGACTAGATTGACAAATTATTTTGCAATACGTGGACAGAATCAACAATTAATTTCTAGATCATTTTTCTGAGTTTGGTAATGAACTTGGCTGATCTTGCAAGTCTTCTAATCAACATTAAATGCTCTTAAATATTGTTTTGCAGATCTTATATGTGAAAGCTTACTCTCTCACTCTATTTAAAAAGTAGCTTTAGGGAGAGAGACCACTATTGTATTTTTCGGTTGTAAAAGAAAGATTTTTCTTATAACTATATGACTTATGAGGTATCCTAGTCATTTAAATGACAGTGCTTCGGAAGAGGTGCTGATCATCTTCAGGAGAAGATCAACTTCAAGTACTTGAAGGGATTTCAGAAGAATGAAGTCAACCTAAGACGAGTAGTGCTCGCTAAACACGTTGGTGAAGGAATACATCCATATTGTGACAATCAAAAGTGAGAGTCTTTTATTGTACAAGTTAAATTGGTATTTGTATTCATTCAAACTTTACTAATAGTGTTTATTCTCTGGACGTGACCTCTTAGATGTAGGTTATCAAGAGATAATTAAACCAAATAAAAATACTTGTGTTATTTTTATAATTTCCGTATTACAACCTCACGTAATTAATTAGAAATTAATTTTATTCGGTAATACCTGATAAACGGACCTAATAAGTCAAGAAGCATTTTTCTATGGTCACGAAGCTCATCCCGACGCTTCTAAAAATGTTATTTTTTAAAAAGTGCACAAAAAAAAAATCATTTTAGCCCAAATTATATTCCTATACATGTCATTTTCTCATATTTGGGGATATATTAGTTGACCTAAGCCCACCTTCCAATTGATCTCAAACTAGTAAAACTACTATCAAGTTTTCTTATCTCCTCAGTTTCTCTCTTTTTATTTCTCTTTTTACTCCTGAAGTAATTTTTCCTAGCTGTGATATGCAATATGATAAAGCCATTTTGTTAGGGGGAACAACCATTGACAATCTAGCTGTTTCATTAAACCGATGGGGTACCTTAGGATAATTTTTTTTATTATTTCATATACTTTATAGAACCCAGCCACCGAAAGGACACGACATAATATGTGCTTAGTGCAAAAAGGTAATACAGAAAGAGAAATGTGTCATACATGTAAAACTCCATGCAATAAGAAAACAAAATGTATGCATTTTTAGTTGGTTTAGAAACTATTAGATCTGACTTATGAGTTTTTGAGCCATTTTAAAATTAATCTTCAGTCAATTTTATATTTAGGCACATGAACCTTTTCACCACCCTAGCAACCCATTGGAATAATTTCCAAGAGTTGTCAATGTTATTCCTTTGTGCCATTATATATGTACACCGGCCTGGCTAGCAAACCCTAAATTAGCAATTACAAGAGTGAAATTAGCAATTAGCCAAACAGATCAGTTTAACAACATTGAAGCCAAAACTTAAGTCGGTTTTCAGCTTAATAAAAAAGGCTTTCTCAAAAAAATCTGAAATCCACAGTAACGAATATTTATTTGATCCCACCTTCATTTTCTCAACTGTGAACTGTCACCCTTAGTAGTCTTTTTTTCTAATTATGAAAACTCACCTAACATTCCAATTAACTTTACAACGTTGTTAACAGAAACGCTTCCACTAAAAAAGAAGAGCTTGAATTAAATAAAAGTCATTTTAGGAACCATAATTACCAATAAGAAAACGTGAGGATCAGCAGTTTTTAGTGATTGCTTGGTCAAACAGCACAAAGTAATTAGTACACATAAGGACAAAGAAATTATTCAAGCAAGGCTAACGGGTCAAGTTTAGTCGAGCGGGGTTTTAGGTAATAATCATTTCGTCCAACACTAACCGAAAAGTAATAAATAGCTCGTCACAGTTTTGATGTAGTCACAGATAGATGATGCATGACACGAAAAATTTGCGTAAATTAAAAAAAATTACTACCAATGTTCTTGTTTTTCACTTATTCAAATATTTGCAGTAATTAGTGTTTCCTAACAAGGTCGAGGATGAGGTCAAAAATTCAAATCTTCCACTTTTTATCCAAAAAAAAAAAAGAAAAAAAGAAAAAACGTTGAAGGTTGAATCATGAGAAAGATAATTTTCATTTTTTTATTCTTTTTATTTTTTATTTCTGTTTACTCATTTCGTGTGTCAAGTTTTTACGTCTTCTTCTAAGTTATCCGCATAATAAGTTTCGTACACATCACCTTAAAACAAAAATTCACCCCCAGATATTCATATTTTCCTTCAAAATTGCACTACCTCGAATAGATGATGTATCAAAATATAATTGAATAGATAAAATTAGATAACTGTTGTGCACGAATTTTATGGTTATCTGAGATCATTTGGAATTAAGAGTAATAATTCGTGTCAGATTGTGTTCGTGTCGTTTATACCTAAATCCAAACTCGATCTATTTAATAATCATGTCAGAAATTTTAATCTTTTGTAAATGGATTGATCTAATACGTTTATTTAAATCGATCATATTCATGTAAAATATATTTTTTAATACATTTAACATAAATTCATATATATTTTATGATCTTAAGATCCTAATATTTAGAAAAAATAAATCAAAATCACATAAAATCTCAATATATATGTATAATAAAATCTTAAAAATATACTAATATTTTTAAATAAATATTACATGAATAATAAATAAGTTGACCTGAAATTGACTGTTGAATAAACAGGTTATTGTGGATTATAGATTAAGCCACCAACCTAAACCCACTAATTTATTACCGTTTGACTCATGTTATCGTGTCCGTGTTACAAATTACTGGCCCTGTTTGGAGCTTGTCCAGGTCGAGATATTTGAATTGTTCACAAAGATGCCAATTCATTTATAGCTTGTCTAGACCGCGAGAAAATCTTTAGTCTGAGATTCTCTTTCATTTAAATTGCTCGAATTTTGAATATCCGCAAGTGGTTGTGGGAAATCAGGACCAAAGCTTTATAAAATCGGATATTTTCTTATTTCATGTTATTTATTTGACTTAAATATAAGATATTCTTTACCTTATTTGTAAAGATCCCTTCTGCCTATAAATACTAAGGTTTAGATCAGAGAAAGGGATCAGACATTCTTGTAAATGAAACTCTCAAGCTAATAAAAAAAATTACAGTAGACATAGATTTTTTGTTCAAAAAGCTGAACCATTTTAAAAATCTTTTATGTTCTTACTTTATTTAATTTTTTTTATATTATTTTGTGATCTCATTGTTGTATCAGTTTTTGGTATCAAAAATAATAAAACAAACAAAATAGATAGACCATCATCGTCTTGGTGTTTAACACCACGTACAAATTTGTAGAAGTGTGATGTTGACATGTATAACGTATTCATTGATGTGTGATGCAAAATAACAAATGACACATTGAGAGTAATATTGTTGGCACACGTCCTACAAAGGAAGGATAACATTTATATAAAAAAAAAATCACTATATTTCGTTTTTTTGTCAAAAAAAAAAAATCACATCTTTTTATTGGTAATTATTGATAGAGGTTTTGTCAACAATAAATTTAGAAAAAATTGCGAGATGTGGCTTGTGTAAAAAGGGTTATTAATCAAAGCAAATAAAGAGGCAAAGATTTT
>JXTB01000174.1:319832-361095 GCA_002914805.1 Parasponia andersonii
AGATCCTACCCCGAATGCACACTTCTGGGGATTCAGCTTCATTTGATATTTCCGGAGAATTTTGAACATCTCATCAAGGTGCTTGATGTGATCTTTGGCTTTCTCTGACTTTACCAACATGTCGTCGACATATACCTCTATTGTCTTGCCAATTTGTTTTGCAAACGTCATATTGACAAGACGCTGATAGGTCGGTCCTGCGAAGGGCATTTTCTTGTAGCAGTATAATCCTCGATCAGTGATGAACGAGGTATGCTCCTCATCTAGCTCGTACATGGGGATTTGATTGTATCCAGAAAACGCGTCCATGAAACTTAAGAGTTCATGCCCCGATGTCGCATCTACAAGTTGGTCGATTCTTGGAAGGGGGAAGCTGACCTTCGGGCATGCTTTGTTGAGATCGGTAAAATCGATACACGTTCTCCGCTTCCCATTGGGTTTCTTCACCAAAGCCGGGTTTGCAAGCCAGTTAGGGTAAAAAGATTCCCTTATAAATCCAATTTCGAGCAGCTTCTCCATCTCTTCTTTTAATGCGATGTAGCACTCTGGGATTTATAACTCTTCTTTTCTGCCGTACAGGCTTCTTTGTCGGTTCTATATTAAGATGATGGTATATGATCTTCGAATCGATCCCTACCATGTCTGAATGTTGCCATGCGAAGACATCCAAATTAGATTTTAGAAAAGTGACCAACGAAGCTCGCACAGGCTCTTGAATCTTCGTTCTAATCTTTAAAGTCTTAGAAGACATGTCGAATGATAAATTCTCCAGATCTTCAATGGGTCCATTTCTGACCTCTTTGTCTATTTCTCGGGGATCGAAGTCTTCGCTGGTCATATCGATTGACGCTTTAACTGATCGTTTGACTGACGCTTTGTCTGACGATTCAACTAATGCTTTGACTGACGCTTTGCTCGATGCTTCGACTGACGCTTCTTCTAGTAGCTGGACCATCATTGTGTGAGGCATCGCATCCTTTGCTATGAGTTTCAACGAGATGTTTTAATAAGTCCACGCATCATATTGGTTTCTTCTACCTCGCCTACCCCGTGTTGGGTTGGAAATTTCATAGTGAGATGGTAGATTGAAGTGACGGCTCGAAGTTCCCTCAATATCGGTCTTCCCAGCACAGCATTGAATGCGAAGGGGTAATTTACCACCAAAAATTGGGTCATTATCGTTGAAACCCTAGGATAGGTTCCAACGTTGACTATTAATTCAATCATACCCATAGGCATCAGGCTATCATCAGTGAAACCATAGAGCAGAGTGACAGTAGGCTTCAAGTTACTCTCATTCAACTCCATCTTCTTAAAGGCATCGTAGTATAGGATATCAACAGCACTCCCGTTATCAACCAATACTCGCCACAATTGCGTGCTTCCACAATTAATTTTTATGACCAATGCGTCATTATGTGGATAATGGACCTCCCTTGCGTCCTGTTCTGTGAAGGTAATATCCATGTCTGGTACTCATTGAAGCTTACGTGGTCACTGCTCAAGATGCATGACGTTATCAATGTCTGTTGTCGAGCTTCTCATGCATACCTGTCTTGAGCCCTTTTTGAATTTCCGCCAACATGCGGTCCTCCAAAGATAGTTCGGACTTCGCATTCAATTTCTGGAGGTCGCTGTTGGTTTTCTTCTCATCTTTCGTTGTCCTGCCTGGTGTATTGCCGCAGTCGCTCTTCTTTATTCAATCTTTCAATTTCATCCTTTAAGACGTAGCAATTATTGGTGTCATATCCAATGCAATTGTGATACCGGCCAAACTTATTGGGGTCGCACTTTGCTTTGTCTCGTTTCATTGGCTCCGGCTGACGGTATCGCTCCTGCCGATTTGTGACCGCATAGATATGATCTATGGGCGCGTTTAACTCGGTATGATTGTTGAACTGTATGGGAGCTTTTGAAATCTCCTGCTTTTTAGGTCTAGGCTGATTCTCTGTCAACTGTTCATTACTCCTTTTGTTTTTCTTATTACCGTTATTGTTGGTCGTGATCGCATCTTTAGTAGCATCTTTCCTTCCTTCTTTCTTTGTTTTTTGAAGATTCTCGCACGAAGATTCTACCCTCAGATACCGACCAACCCTTCAGTAGAAGTCTTCTAGAGTTCTACATTCTCGATCAAATAATTCCTCTCAGAGTTTTGTTTCTGGTCGCACTCTGGCCATCATGAGAGTTAAAACTCCCCCTTCAGGTGGGTTGTTGACCTTTGCTAACTCTGAGGTGAATCGGTTGAGATAAGATCGTAGAGTTTCCTCTGGACCTTGTCGAATTGCAGACAAGCTAACAAGTGGAACAGTGAAATTCTTTACAGCTTAGAACTATCTCAAGAACGTCGTCTAAAGTTGTTGCCAGGATGAGATTGAGCCGGATTTGAGTCCTCGAAACCACTTCTTTGCTGCTCCTGAGAGAGTTACAGCAAAACATCTGTAACGTGCATGATCACTGATACGATAGAGTTCCATCAAGTCGCTGAAGTGATCCATATGGTCCTGTGGATTAGTTTTCCCATCAAAAGTGTTTATGGTGGGAATTCTGAATCCAATAGGTACAGCAACAGCTCGAACTTCCTCGCTGAATAGCGATTGATGATACCCATCAGCGAGCTTATCGTCCCAACCAGCTATTGTGTCTAATGCCATCCTTAAATTGTGAACATCGACGTTCAGAGGGAGAGCATTATCTCTTGCTGGCGGCAAGGGCGACCTTTGATCGTTATCTCTTTGTATGGCGGGCTGCTCAGGTAGAGTCTTCTGCGATCTGTGAAAGGAATCCAGCGAAATAGTGCGACGGGATCGGCTTTGGTCGTTATGATGCGATACGGATCGTTCATGACTACGTCGCTGCTCCAAGTATTGTCTTAGGTCTGTAGGATCTTATCTCGATTCTCTGCTGATTCTTTCGAAGACGCTTCTTGATTGTCGTTTTTGTTCACTATTCAAGCGATCTTGATTTCCGGTGGATTTGCGAGAAGGTTGTCCACGATCACGGTTAGTACTTGAACTCTCTGTACCAGATTCTAGAGGCAAGTTTGCGACTTTGCCTTTTCCTTTGGAGATGTGATCTTCATGATACTCTAGCTGGGTTCTTGGCTGGTCGCATTTCTTTGTCTTTAGGATCTGTATTCCTTTCTTAGGTAGCTGAGCAGGACGTTCTCTGGGACGTTCGTGCTGTGGTGGGGTCACCATCTGCCCTTCAGCAAGTCGTCGTAGGGAGTCATTGATCTGGTTAGTGATTTGCAGAAGGTTCACCAATGTCTCCTCCATGCGATCCTGTCTCTGAGCAAGGTTTTCTGATACAATCATGGTAGGCTGATCCTGAGCAGGGTCTACCTGTGCAGTAGCAATGCTTTGGGGTTGGTTTTGGCTAGTTCCAGTGACTTTGGTAGTGTTTCTAGTGTTTGTCATTATTAAAAAAGTGAAATTTGACAAACTGTTTTTGCCGGAATAGCCTTCCTTCTAGCACCAATTGTTGATGGAGGTTTTGTCAACAATAAATTTAGAAAAAATTGTGAGATGTGGCTTGTGTAAAAAGGGTTCTTAATTAAAGCAAATAAAGAGGCAAATATTTTATAGTGGTTCAGCCCCGAAAAAGATAAGCTTACGTCCACTGTTTTTCACTATTTTCTGGAGAATTACAAGAACTCAGAATTATAATGTATTGTCTGGAAAGAAGAAGAAAGTAAAAGTTTCTCTTAAGAATTCCTCAGCCTCTCCAGATCAGAAAAAATTCTCGCCCCCCTCACCGAAACATTGAACTCCCTTTATATAGATGAGAGTAGCTCAATGTTCCCAATTGTGAGAATGGGTAACTGTACAATCGGGCAATACAATTTGAGTAACAATATAATTGGGTAATCACTTAAATAAGATAACTGGTCGATCTTTAAAGAGAAACTTTTGTTTCCCTTTTTTTATAGGTTACCCGTTTGACGAAGCGTAGACTAGTCTCCTTTTCATTCTGGTCGCACTTAACTTATTCGGAGGAGGTCGCACGTAACTTATGCGGTCGAGGTCACATGCAACTCTTTCGGAAGAAGTCACACTTAATCTTACTTATGCGACCTGACATAAGATTTTAGACCGCACAACAGTAGTACAAAATAATATATTTTTATTTTTTTCTAATAAATCTCACTAAATTCATAAATATAAAGTTAAAATTGTTGAAGACAAATATTTTAATAGTTTTTTAATCAAGATTTTATAAAACGAAATTTTATATGTTTGGAGGCTGTTACATTTAAATACCTGAAAGTTTATAAATCATTTATTAGTCTAGATAATTGATTTTTGATTATTTATAGACAATTTTTTAACAAAAAAAGATGTTCGATAGAATAACACAAATGAAAAGTTTCATTTGATATTAAAAAGATTGTGAGTTCTTTAGCGAAAACGTAAAAGAATTTTCTTTTGTTTTGGTATTATCCCTTAATAAACTTATGCTGTCTAAATATACAGGCCAACGTCGTGCTTCTCTTACCAAACATTCGGGTTACTGGCAGCCGCAGGTTTAGGTTTGCATATTTGTTTTCAGCCTCTTTTATGCAATAAATTGTCTTTTTTTTAAAAAAAAAATTAAAGCGTAAATTTTGTCTATTTTATGGCGAAACCTCGAGTTGTATATATTTTGTTTATACAAACACATACAGAAAACACTACGTTTTTGGTGTCCACATCGTGGTAGATAGTGAATGTGATAGCCGCCAGTCGCCATAGGGTGTATTTGGACAAGTACTTGAAACACTATCAACCGAACAAATTAAGAAGAAATAGTAGTATATATCATATATGTATAAAGAATAAATAAACTTATATTTTTGAGAAATTTTTTATACATAACAAGTTTTACATATTTTCTTTCTTAATCAAGAAAGTTAAATAATTAACGAATTACGTGTGAAATCCCCCCTTGAGATAAGGTTGCTTCCAAATTTTCTTTTACTTAATTGTGCTGCACGTAAGCACATTTTTTCTTCAATATGATAAGAAATGACAATGGAATAATACATACGTATTTATATATACATACAGAAATACACCATATGTTTGAGATATATAAATATAAACATATCAACGTATAGAGACATATATATAATTCTATATACATGACTTTTTGCCTGGTTTTGACGCACACACTCATCTATCTTATAAAATTAAGAATAAACCTGTCCAAGATCCAACTTACCGTCGTTGCTCGAAGGGAAAAGGAAAAGAAAAGAAAAGGTCAGATTCAGACCACAGCCATAGTGTTATCTAGTCAATATTCCAAGTAACAAGAGATCCTTTTTTAATTATTTTTTTTTTCTGTTTACTTATATTTATAATCTTTTTATTGGTAACTAAATGGCTTTTTCGTTTTGAATTATGGTCAAAGCAAACGATGATCTCCTAATTATTTGAAGTGGACAATTCAAACAAGAAACTTAAGCAGTTAAGCTTAGCTAGCTAGCGTTATCTTATCGGGGCATGAAGGAAAGAAAAGGAATCTGAGGATATATTAACAAAAAACTAATACCATATTATCAAAATATACGCTCAACCTTATCCAAAGCAATAATTAAACTGAAAAAAATTTAGCTAGCTGTAAAATCATGTGCATGTTTTGTTGATTAGTCAAAAATCATTCTTTAACATTTTCTAAGGCATAAATATTAATTGGGTCCCCATTTCAAAAAAAACAAAAAAAATGGATCCGAAAATCTCTCGTCTAAATTAAGTGATTATATACTAGGAACAAGACTTGTTATGTAAAAACCCAATTTTTTTAGAAGCAAAATGGTCTTATAAAATAAATAAATAAAAATAAAATCAGATTATATATATGTTTTTCTCTCTCTCTCTGACCCGTCCCCCCCTGTATCTCTCGTTTTCTCTCTCTCGTCTAACGGAAGGAGAAAGAAGGCCCCAGCTCGCCTCTGGCCACCGTCCGCTACCCCAACCCGCCAGCGAGCCTTCGCCAGGCTGCCATGAAGCCCCGCCGGTCGCTGCCGCGGCCTGGTTCGACGGAAAACTCCATAGAAGCCGATTTGAGCCATTTCGGATTTTTGACTACCGGAGAAGATTCCGGCCACCATTCGACCCCCAACTGGTCCCGTTGGATTCGTCTCGTCTCAAGGATCATCAAGGTATATATATCTCAACCTCATTTTGTCTAGATTGAAAGTTGCCATTTTTGGGCATTTCGAATTTATGGTTGTTGTTTGTGATTTAGCCGTTGGATTATGTTTTTGACCGCATTTTTGGAATGTACTCGGAAAATGGAGAAATTTAATATATATTGTGTTGTTTGGTGATTGGCACGAAAATTGAGATCAGACGGTCGAGATTTTATCTCGTTTTGCGTGCCACTGGTCCAGTGTGGGCCCAGACCAGAATTGGACAAATTATATGTCTAACCTAGTTATTTGGGTGCTAGGAATTCAGTGAAGAGGTCCGTCTGTGAAATTGAAGCTCCGGTCAGAAGTTGACTTTTCACAAGAGGACGATCGAGGGCTTGAAATCGGTTCCTGACCCTCCAGCGATCGTCAACGATACCTTAAGGACTCAATAGTGTGGTATCGCTATTCCGGTGAGGTAGGGGTTTAGTTACCTTCATTTTATACCCTTTTTAAGTTAAAACTTATTTTTTGCGGCATATAATAACATGTTTTTAATGATTTGAATTATATGTGATGGAATTGGTTGTATGAGATATATACTGTACTGCTCTGGGAATTTGCTGTGTGCAGGTTATTTTGGGTATATCAAAAACAGGGCCGTTATGCTGCCCGTTTTTCTATAAAACCCTATTATGCATGTTTTACTGAAAAACCAGAGTACAGTAGTTTTTACACTTCAGTTCTGGATTGCACGTATCATAGGATCATACATGAGCACCGTGTTAGTATCGTGGGTTTTACAGTATGGTGCTGCGTACCCCACCGTCGGTAAAAGTCCGTAAACTCTCGCGAGATTTGTTCTTCTGATTACCTCTCCATTTGGCAAGCGTAGGCAATTCGGTTGCCCCTCTAGGTTTGGTAGACGACACACGGGTGTCCCCTCCGGGTATGGGCTTAGGTGTCAGGTAGGCTGTTAGGCATACTTAGTGTCATCATCCTGGGTTTCCACAGATGAGAGGATGAGAGCTCATGAGTATGAGTTGATTTATGTCATGTGCATATGGATTGATGGTTTTAATTACATTGTTTTATATATATGGGCTCTCGGTTTGGATTATATATATATGTGTGTGTATGTTTTGGATTTGAACTAACCATACAGGAGTTTTCCATTACTGAATTATTTTTCTTCGAGGTAACTATTTTTCTACTGGGTATTGTATGCTCACCCCCCCTTCTTCCCTTCCTCAGGTGGTGTTTAGTGCGATCTTAGAAATCAGAAGGAGTAAGAGGCCATCTTAACTGTAGTTCATTTCTTAGTAATGCTAGAAGTCTACTGTTGTGATGTTTGGACTGTTTGGGGTTTTGTATTAGCATTGGACTAAGATTACTACTTTCTATTTTGTTTGTAAACTTATATATGCCATTTTGGGATTTAACTTATTGTTATAGATGATGATGATGTTTGGACATTTTTCCGTTTTTCAATTATTATTCGATCTATGTTTAATAATGTATACGAACTGTAGGAGAAGTTTACGGGATGAAATTCTAAATACTTTATCAAAATGAACTGTTTACAAAACTAAAACTTTTTAGACATTTTTTAAATAAATCATAGAATTTTCCATCTTTGTGAAATTCTCCTTCTGCCACTAGCCCGGATTTTGGGTCGTGACATGTTAGGTGCGCCAAAGAAAGGAAAAGAGCAACACATTACACAAAAGCTGTGCCGAAATATATAAACAAACAAATCAATATCAGTCACAAAACGTTGAGAGATATATATCATGAAACCAAAATTTGACTTGTTAAAGGGGTGTGAAAGGTGAATAATTCATACAGCTTGGGTCAAAATGATAATTAGTCTTTTATAAATGCACAAAACAAATATTGATACGACCTATATATAGCACTCATGATGTGAATCACGAAAGAATTAATTTGTACAAGTTGTGTTTAATTTCAGTTATTTCCTAATACATCACCACATATAAATTGGAAAACGTTTGGTTTTTGAAACTTTCTAATGGTTGTTTTCTTTTCGTTGATTTTAGTATTTGAGAGAGAGAGAGAGAGAGAGAGAGAGAGAGAGAGAGAGAGAGAGAATGCATATATAGTCAATAACTAGAGAAGATGGATAAGTGATTTATTCCAAAAAAAAAAAAAGATTAATAAGTGTTAATGTATAGTCTTCTATTTAAGTGGCCCGACTCGCTCCAATAGATGCATCTGTGGTGTTTTACTCTAGCACAGCTCAAAGCTCATTAATATCTAACTCCACAAATCAAGTTTGATGAATGATTACCACCAAGTTTGATGAATGGTTACCACCAGATAAAGATCATGGTGGTGTGGACCAACTCTATATCACTAAAACTACAAATACAAGATAGCCTTAGAAAGCCTTTATATCGTGCCCTTTAGAGAGTGATCAAGGTTTTGTTTCAAGTCGTTGTATTGCATTCCCTATGGTTTTGTCCAAAAGCCAACTAATATTCCCTATATATAATCTGTTTGGTGGACCCAATAATGACAACATTTTAAAAAACATTTGCTTCCAACTATAACAATAAAGTTTTTACTTACAAGTTAATATTTCACAAAACTGTCACGCCCCGTGTGTGCCTCGTGGTATGACTTTAGGGAGTGCTTTCAAATCAACAAACAACTACTCCTGTTTGGAAGTCAAGAGATTGAGTGTTCTACTTCTTTAAATATATTAACTTCAGTTATTTTTACTTTCTTTCTTGAAAGAGATTTGTAAATAATATTATTTGTACATGCTATGTGAAAATTCAAGTTATTTATTTGTAAAAATTATTTTGTTTGATTAGATTTTAATGACAATAAGAAGATGTTGTGTATCCCAAACAAAGCTTGTATTGTCATGAGGGTTGCGGAAAAAAAAAAGTCGCTCGAAAAGAAAACCTCAACAAACAAGTGGTATAATTTGAAACCGGCAAAGTAAATAAGTAGCTACTGTTTTATTTTGCACATAGAGTGGTTTCTTTGCCCTCCAAACTAGAAAGGCGAAAAAAAAAAAGTTAAAACTTTAATTTTGATATTTCACATTTTTTTGCATAATTTGTATTTTAATTTCTGGTATTTGCTTGAAGTTTTATTTATTTAATAGCAATTATGAAGTTTTAACTATGCACCTTATAATTATAGGATTTTGTTATGGGATGGATTATGAAACCTTGCTATTGTTACTATTGTGATTTTCTTTTGGATAATTGGATTTTAAATTATTTTTAGTTATAGAACTTTCTTATGGGATAGATTAATATTGCTAACATTTTTTGCATTTAAAATTTAGTTTTATTTTGTGACGCGATTAAAATGTTTACAAAAAAAAAAAAAAAAAAAAAAAGAGATTTTACATCTTTGAATAATATAATTCTCGCTACAAAAAAGCTTTTTTTTTAGTCACAATCAATTTCACTGTGATAAAAAAAAGTTGCGACAAACAATACATTAATGACAATTTGTAATTAAATGTTATTTTTCAGCTATAGTAAATTTTTAATTATGACTAAATGCTATTTTTTGTCACAAAATAATTTTGTTGTGACAAAAATGTTATCATTAAATGGTGAGTTTTTTTTTTTTGGTACCTCTATATAATTGGACATTTACGCCAAAATAAAAAACCACGCGATTATTCACCCCAGTTTTCATTATAAAGTTAATAAATTGTGTTGATTATAAAAAAAAAGAATAGAAAAAGTTGATAAGTTGTAACAAGCCTTGTCAAGCCATGTCTAGAGTCCTTTCAAAATTCACAAAAATGCTTATGTGAAAAAATTGAAAATAAGAGATGTTGCGATGACAATATGAAAAAAAAAAAAAACAAATGAAAAACAAAAAATCAATCACCACATTTGAATTTTGGTTCTCATTCAATTCCCATAAAACGAAACGAAATTACTAATATGAATATCGGCAAACCATATGAAAAGACACCCCTTAGTTATTGAAACTCAACTAATCCAAGGGGCCAAATTATGTATGTGTAAGTTTGATTTCCGAAAAAAAAAAATGTATGTGGACCTAATGCGAAAGATTAGATCCGGTAGACAAGTGGCAACCTATGTATGTTAGAAATTATTTAAACATAATATTTACTAACCTAGGGTTTGCATGAGATTCATATTGCTACTCAGATCATGAACCAGAACTTTCCAGAAACAATATTATAAACTCTTAATACTTTAAAAAATAAGATACGGAAATGATAAAATCTATTATACGTATTGATATCCAATTAAAAGATTTCATGGACTATATTTCCATATTTAATTTGATTTTGTCGTAGCACTGAAAAATATTAATAAATAATTAACCTTAATATCTCGTTGATTATTGATTATTGATTATTTTATTTTCGTTGAATGGAAGATGTCATAGTATTTAGTCAATAACCTAGGCCAATGAGAAAAGACGTCAATTCAAAAGAGGGGCCTTCAAAAAATAGATATATATATATATATATATTTATATATATATAGACACATAAATATAAATCTTTCGGTACTCATGGCTAAAATGTATATATATATATATATAGACACATAAATATAAATCTTTCGGTACTCATGGCTAAAATGTACTCTTCCAATGAGCGACGGCAGCACTAGTTACACACTTCTTTTTAACCTATCAAATGTTGACCAAATTTTAGCATTTAGATGGAGCCACGAACTCGAGGGCAGGAACCAAAAAATTTGAAATACGATCATTACAAGTATCTCCTTTATCATATTTGTACTTCGGTCCTAAGAAGTGAGAATTTATTATGTTACTAATTTTAATCCTTGACTTACATAGAATCGTATGTAAGGTTACAATGTATGGAAACAATAACATATCCAAGGTATAAGGTTACAAACGTTTATAAAAAAAAAAATATTTTCAAACGTTACCAAAAAATCATTATGTTCTAATTTTGAGTAAAATTTTGACAGTATTTTAGAAATAAGTATTCTTGTAAAACAAAATATTATTAACGGTCGAAGCCTATATACCTCATAAAATTCTTAAAACTAATTCACTCCTTCTACCAAAATGCTTGAGTATTTTACAAATGACAGTTTTTTAGGATACAATGACTAAAAATAGTAGGTAAAACACTGACACATCTACTCCTGTGAACTGAAAACTTAACTTATAAACCTCTTATTATCCAAGGATTTTTAGAACTAGATTATTAAAATAAAATTAGAACTAGAAACTAAACACTAAAATATACAAAAGAAAGTAAACTGCTAAGCAGAAAACAAGAGAGGTAAAGAAAAGCTAAGAGCTTTTGATATGTGTAAAAGAGATAGAGAAGATCTGCTTATATATTAGGCAAAACACTGGTTATAAAAACCAATATGAATTTAATTAAAACTGATAGTTTTTATATTGTCATTTTTTTTTTCAGTTTCAAATGTTCTTCTAGAAGTAAGCAAATAGAAAAAATAGAAAGAAAATAAACATGGGTTGGCTTTACAAGAGTTCAAGATTTCACCATTCGTGTTCGTAGGTGTGGGCGCACATAAGTCCATACAAATCAGAGCCCAAGTTTAACTTGTAGACCTATTATTACTCAAGGATTTCTCGAACTAGATTATTAGAAAAAATTAGAATTAGAAACTAAGCGCTAAAATACACAAAAGAAAGTAAACTGCTAAGCAGAAAACAAGAGAGGTAAAGAAAAGCTGAGAGCTTTTGGTGTATATAAAAGAGGTAGAAAGGGTCTGCTTATACTAGGCGAAAATAGTGGTTACAAAAACCAACATAAATTTAATTAAAAATGATAGTTTTTGTATTGTCATTTTTTTCAGTTTCAAATGTTTTTCTAGAAGCAAGCAAATAGAAAAAATAGAGAGAAAATAAACATGGGTTAGCTTTACAAAAATTTAAAATTTTGTCATTCGTGTCCGTTGGTGAAAGTACACACAAATGCATACAAATTAGAGCCCAAGTCTAGATGAACTAGATAATTTTCACTCCATACGCACGCGCCTGAGAGAGCATCTTAACTTCATAGAAGTACACTTGTAAAAATACAACTCTATATAAAGCACAAATTTAAGAGCTTCCCAATTAATATGGGACAAGTTTTAACAATTTTCTTTCTCTATTTTCTAATATCAACAAGCATATTTTGAGCGTCAATTTATCATTCATACAAACTCTAATTTGGATACATAATATATCAATTTGATCTACTTACGGAGTATGACAAGATTATGCCAAGATTTTACACTTACACAAAGTAGGTCACATTCTAATTCATGCTCCATATTGACTAATGAAAATAGAATTACAATTTTAATTTGAGTTTTATTTTACACATAAACTCTCAAGCTCACTTACGTCCAAACCACCATTTTAAACAAATGATCAATTTTCTTAATTAATAAGTAAGTAGCGTTATCTCTATATCAATTTTGGCACACCATACATGTGATCAATTTTAAGGACATTCATGCCAATATAGTGAAAGTTCACGACACGATCACATGTATTTGTGCTATAAAAATTTGAGTTAAAAGTAAAAAGGAAAGAGTTAATGTTTATCATTAGAAGGCGAAATATACCATTTGCATTTAAATCCAAACACGAAATAATCGCCACGCTAAGGGGAAAAAAAAGGAAAAAATCAATGAAATGCTACTTTTTGTTCTGGCCAAGGTATGATTCACATATATAGTGAATATCTATGACTCAAACGTAGTAAAACTGAGCCGATAAACAAATTATAGCACAACAAATGAAACTTAATAGTTCTTCTATTGGACACTAGAGTACATTATTAATTTTCAAAAATCAATCACTGATCATAATCACGCCAAAACTTTGCAAACCAAATGTAATGTGAGAAATTCACAACCCAAGTATCAATAGCACTTTTATAATACTAGTTGAAAAAAAAATTAAAATGGACAAACCTTTTCGTCCACAAATTAATCACAAGTATCTAATGTTTTAAAAATGACACATTTAAAAAAAAAAAAAAAAAAAAAAAAAGAAGATTAACTGCTATTTGCATCAAGATCGTTTATCAATCTAAAATTTACGTGAATCCGACCATGAACTCCCATATAAATAGACGATCGTGATTAATGATGATTAACTCGCGTCTGTGTTTAGCAAGTAAACTTTACGTGAATTTGACCATAAACTCCATATAAATAGATGATCATACCTCGTTACGGTAGATGCAACTTCACCCGATAAAAACAGCGTTTTTTGCGGACAGCCACTCGATCTGTCTGTGCCCCCAAACACAACGCAACCAATAAAACTTCAAAAATGAGAAACTTCTTCCCTCATGGGTGCGGTGCTTTATGTGGGCCCCACCAAAAGGGGAAAAAGGAGCCACCATTCCTTCATGTAGGCCCCACTTCAGTCTTTCTTCTTTCCGTTTTTTTTTTTTTTTTTTTCTCCCTAAAAAAATAAATAAATAAACCCCGCAATTTTCTCCCTAATATTTCTGGAGTTTATTTATTTTTATTTTTTGAAATTTTAATTGTCTTGTGCGTTCATATTTTCATTACACAACTATTTACAACAACTTCCCCAGACTCAGCAGAAACCTTTCCCGGAAAAATAAAAACTAAAAAACGAAAAAGAACAAGAACAACATCGAGTCGGAAAATCCGAGCCAGAGATTTTCTCGGTCACTTTCTCACTAACCAAACACAACAACACTCCAAACCCCGAAACAATACGTACACTAATTCCAAGCTCTTTTATTTCTTTCATTTCATTTTTGGGTTTTTTTTTTTGGTTATCAATGATGCTGGTTCGTTCAAGCTCCATGAGCTGAGAAAGCTTTAGTGTTTGCGTTGAGACTGGGTTGGTCCGAACTAGGAGAGGAGAAGAAGAAGGAGATGGGGGCCTCGCTCTCGGGCCTGACCGAAGGCTCGAACGGGTCAGCCATGGGTCCGGGCTTGGGGGACATACCGGAGAGCTGCGTGGCTTGCGTCTTCCTCTACCTGACTCCGCCGGAGATTTGCAACTTGGCTCGGCTCAACCGTGCGTTTCGCGGCGCGGCTTCGTCTGATTCGGTCTGGGAAGCTAAGTTGCCCCGCAATTATCAAGATCTGCTCGATTTGTTGCCCCCCGAGAGGTACCAGAACTTGTCCAAAAAGGACATTTTTGCTCTGCTCTCTCGTCCCGTGCCCTTCGACGATGGCAGCAAGGTGATAAAAGCTCGTTTTGTTGGTCGAAATTTTGTATATGGATTTATGGTTTCTTTTCTGAATTTTTTCTTTAATGGGGTCTAATTGGTGAAAATTTGGGTATTAGGGTTTTTGTTGGGTTCTCTTTTGGGTGAGGATTTCTTGGTTATGGGAATAATTTTGGTTTGGGTTGTGGTGGTTTTGGCAGGAGGTATGGCTGGATAGAGTCACGGGAAGGGTTTGCATGTCGATATCGGCAAAGGGTTTGGCTATAACTGGCATCGAAGATCGAAGATACTGGAATTGGGTTCCCACAGAAGAATCAAGGTGAGAATTAGCACAATCTTATTGTAATAACACAAGCTGTGGTCTTGAAGTTTTCAGTTACTAATTTTGTGGATTTGGATGATTTTCTTTGGATAATCGTAATATATGGTATCCTCATATAGTTGATGCCTTATTGTTGGAGGGTTTAAAATTGTTTCCTTTTGTTGTAGGTGTCTGTTCTTGGGATTGCTTTCTTTGCATGGTTTGACAAACAACTACTTCTTGTCTACATGGAAACTATAGGAGTGATTTTGAAAGCCCAAAAAATTTTATAAATCAAGGGAAATAGTCTTTCCAGGATTGGTAGTGTCTTACTATCTTTAGCTCTGAGTTAGTTTACAGGAAAGGACTTCCATAAGTTCAGAGACCTATTTTTTTTTTCTCCTAACTTGCTAAATTGTCTAGAATTTATGGGTGGGTGTGCTTTGTTCGTGGTAATTGGTTCTGTAAAGGAGGTGTTCGTTTGAGTAAGTACAAGGTCAAGTCAGTTATCAATGTTGGTGGGATAAATGTTCATGCGTTGACTTTCGGTGATATCATTTTTCTTTGATTCATTATGATAAGCTCAAGATCAGGCAGTACAGATTTTGGTTTTCACTTGTGACAGTTTGCAGCTTTTGTTGCGTGGGCTTACTTATTTTTGCAATTTTTCTTTTCTATGCTGGCCCTTTTGTAAGAAGAGAAGGATTTGCACTGTTTTCATCTTGGCTCTAATTATTTCATCTTGTTAATTACTAAAATAGGAAAAAGTAAATATATTACTAAATGGCTTGCTGTTGGGTGTTGATTCTGAGCCAGCCACCAAGCTTTCTGCATTATATTTTATTTGAATCTATTGATTGTATCTTTTCTCTTATTAGCGTCAGTTATAAGTCCAATCTAATTCTCTTGCTTTTGAGATGTTGTCTTAAGCATGGTTGAGGATTCCTTTTGGTGCTTACATTATAATTTATTCTGACGGTCTAAACATTTGTTCAAGAGATTTTATAAGAGCATCTAGCTTTAACCTTGCAAAAATTGAGTAATGTGCTCGTGAGCTGCTGCTCTGCTAACCATTATACGCTATTGAACATTCTTTGTTCATTATTGAGTTAACGTTTAGGTCATCGTGCTAGTGGTTTGTTTCTCATCTTTTGCAGGTTCCATGTTGTGGCTTATTTGCAGCAAATCTGGTGGTTTGAAGTAGATGGGGCGGTGAAATTCCCTTTCCCGGCTGATATTTATACTCTGTTCTTCAGGCTTCACCTTGGAAGGTTTTTCAAAAGGCTGGGAAGACGTGCTTGCAGTTTTGAGCACACCCATGGTTGGGATATAAAGCCAGTACGATTTGAATTGTCTACTTCAGATGGTCAGCAAGCATCATGTGAGTTCTGTCTAGATGAAACTAACCATGATGATGCGAATGGAAATCAGAAGAGGGGATGCTGGATAGAGTACAAGGTAGGAGAGTTTATCGTCACTGACTCAGAACCTTCAACTGAAGTTAGATTTTCCATGAAGCAGATTGATTGTACACATTCCAAAGGTGGACTTTGTGTAGATTCTGTGTTTATTATCCCAAGTGATCTGAGAGAACGTAAAAGAAAAGGGATTTTGAAGTAGCGACACTCAACAAGAAGTTGTAAACGATCCAAGAAGTTAAGTAGTCGAGTTTTACCATAACAGCTTATACTTCTGAAAGTCCTTCAATGTTTTAGAGGATGTCATCTTATATGGTTTTTGCTGAGGCATGAATCCTCTTGTTATGTAATCCTTCTTTCAATATATTTGATCCAGTTTTGTTTCATTTTATACCATGGCAGATTAACAGTCAGAATAATACTATTTGTTCATTACCTTTTTTTTTTCCTCGTCAGTTGCCTTCTGTAAAGTATTTGTATCTTAGGATCCTAATGAATACAATTCTTTTAGTAATTTCATCAAGAGGTTTTACCATGCTTGTCTCAGTCATGCTATATACAACAGTGTTAATGGAAAGTCTCTTTTGGCTAACCAACTTGTTGAATTGCTTTTAGGTTCATGAGAAAGAACTCTCAAGAAGGAAATAAGAACTGTTAATTTGATTCAGCCACTCAATTTCGAAAATCCTTTCTCAAGAAACATACAGCTTCAACTAGAAACAAAAGCTCAAGACGAGAAACAGAAATATGAACAAACGCAAGTTTACTCGGTTCGGCTTTTGCCTACTTCCACGGGAAGGAAAGCCAAAGAATCAGGAGAAACCAGTTCACACTTTGTTCATCCCCAAAGGAATACACCTCAATCTGGACCCTTTTCCCAGTTACACCCGAAGGCACACTCATCACAAATTTTAGCCAACCAAACATGAAGAGTGTTCTGATTGCTTCTGTCTGTAGCTCAGGAACCAATCAGCTTCTGCCATATAATCAACATAAATCATGACACCTCAGAAATAATGGCTTGAAGAAAATAAAAAGCCTTACAGACTGAACCAAGCTGGTCAAGCCCCATGTCGGTTGATTCCAGTTTTAGAAAATTGAAATTTATAATGGTCGCCTAAAAAAAAAAAAGAAAGGCACCCCTCTTAACAATGAGCTCTTTGGCATTGGTCTCTATAATTTGGTGGATATTTACATCTTCCTAGGGGGTGTAAGAACCACAATAACAGAGTTGGCACTGCTATTATAAAAATAACAAAGAAACAAACTGAACTTTTGGCTATATCTGTATTAACAACTTGGTTTGGAGGTGTGATTTTGAAAATTGATAAAATAATGGATGAAACAAAATCGTCCAACTTTCTTGTGAGTGATACTTTTCAGTATTTGAAATCCTGCAATTGTGAGTTCAAATCATCCGCTTCCAAAATAGTAGTGTCATCAGAAAAAGCTCCTGAAGAATTCATAAGCATTGCTGTGAGTATAACCTAATAACTAGTGACATTAATACGATGCAGGAGTCTTATTTTCTTTTTGCACCTGCAAAGGCAGCGAGTTAATGTGCATTTTTGACTGAGTTATGGTCCTAAAGTCATTGCCTTTAATTACTATACTCGAAGAAAATGATTATGATCAACCATCTAATAAAGGGTGAGGATCAAAACCCAAAAACAAATTGCCCTTTTCCAAACCTTTTCATTGGTTCAACTTGCAATATTCTACCTTCTACCCATTTGGTGGTCCAAACTCCAATCCCTAGTAAGTTGAACGATGCTCTTTTCTTATCCTGCATTCAATATAGTTTCTCTTGCAGTAATGTTATGTAAAGCTATATCTATGACTATAGTCTAGACATTAACTAAAGATCTCTCATAGTAGAACTTGAATTGCCGTTAAGAATTCCTCAACTATTTGTATAGAGTTTAGACATTGGCCCAAATTCGGCGCCGCCTGTGTAACGGTTGAAGCCCATCTTTGGTTTGAAACAATTCTCTTAGGCTGACAGTGAGAGGAGTCCTAAATACTCACATCTTCAAGGACCCTCTGGGAAATGTGTCCTATTTTAGCTGATCCAGAGTAAGTTGAACCAACCTAATATGGACCACTTAAATCCCAGTAAGACTTTCTATAAGCTAAAGGTTAACTTTATAGCTAGGGGAGAAATTTAATTTGGTTTATTTTTAAATATTGAGCGTTAAACTTTTCTACTCCTACCATGCTAAATCAGGACCACTACTAATGTAAGATAGTCAAAATGGGTTAGTAAATTTTTTAATTTGATCTTTTTTGCCCCATGCTATGCTTTCTTGCTTTGTAGAATGTACATAATCTTCTGGTGTTATTAATGGCACTGAAATATTCAACATCTGCCATGTGGGATAATCAATTTTGCTTGAATTGGTGTTATGCACTTAACTAGGCTAATATGTGGTAAAAATAGCTAAATTGTATTGCTTTAGGTTAAGCCCAAAACTTGATTTCACAATCATGACCTGTACCTAAGTTCTCTGCTAAATAATTTGTTTAGTAAACAAAGTAACACACAAGACAACTAGATTTGGTCTAAACTCCAACATCTATGTTTTCATTGGAAATTCAAGTTCATAAATGCAGATTAATTTGAGACAAACACTCTAGTAAGCAAATCTTGGATGATGGTTTCTTTTCTTAAGGTCAATATTTTAAATTCTTAGATTGACTCACCTCTTTAGGATAGGCACAAAAAAATAAATTATAATAATACTTTTGAAAAAAAAAAAAAAAGGCCTTGGCGGACTCGGCATATGTTGATAAAGTCCAATTGATCAGTCAAATTTAGGTTTGAATACTTGCTCTTAGGAACTCATAGTTGGTCCAATACTAATTTGTTTTCTGGTCCTGACCTGTGAAAATGATGTGAAAAGCTCCCCTTAACTCCTTAAGTACTTAATTCTTGTTACAAAGGTCGAATGACGGCTATGAATATACCAATGAGACAAAATCATATTGTAGAAATTTTCGTTAACCTAGTTTATACAAACTTATATACAAGCAAAACTACTTTACTCATTTAATTATTTAATTTTCATTTTCTTGCTCTAAGTTCTTACTTGTTTTCCCCCTCTTTTCTAACACTGCACTTGAAAATATAGAATAAGGTTACCTGTTATCCCCTTTTTATATTCTTGTTTTTCCCTTTCCTTAAATTTTTGTTTCTGATATTAAATTAAAGAGATTATAAGATTATCACTAATTTATTTTTCATGCTTATAGCAGATAAAGACATATATAGTTTGGCTCTTTGGTTAAACAAGAACCATTAAAGGATATATAATCATGACCAAAGAGTATGCATGAATTAAAGACTGCCAAAAGCATATGGCAAATAAAAGAGAAAATTAATATCAAAGATCAAAAAGAAAACTTTTAACTTAAAGCATAGAACTCCAAATCTGGAGAACATGGCTCCTCATTTCATAGTCTTAATGGGATCAAAATTTTCATTGAGAGTTGGAGGAAATAGGTGTCAATATAGCATATATAACCATAACAGTAGCTGTCCTTTGTCCTCTTAAAAGAGGATTTGACTTAGTTAGCCTAACTGGTACAAGAGAGGAAATTAAGAAGACAAGAGCCACTAGCCTATTATAGCTTCTAGCTTCTTCTTTTTTTAACTTTTTCAAATGCTCACATCTTCACAGCCTGGATTTAAGTTTGATCCAAGTAAGTAAAGTAAGGGGAGGCTATAAAATCTCAACCCCAACCTATTCATTCACCTACATGAGCAATTTATTTTCTTTTTCTTTTTTTCCTTTTAGGTGTCTCGTACCTCTTTTCGAATGCTAACAGCAGATTTTGGATTAAAATTTTCAAATTTTATCACCACAGTACTAGCATGCGGATAATAAGATACTTATTCTTTCGACAAGGAGGTCTTAGTTCGAATTGCCACAATAGTTAGAAGTTTATGAACAATGCACTTAGAAAGAGATTCATTAATCGACCTTGGGATTATAGGTTACGCGTTTGTTGCAGGAGGACTACTAAATAATCCACGTAGTAATAATACTAAAAGAACGCTTTACCTTTGTCACTGCAATTCAGATGCTAATAACTCTAAAAAAGAACGGGGAAAATAAAAAATAAAAATAAAAAACCTCCATGAAGACTAGAGAAGTAAACATTATAAATAGAAAAATTACTATTGGCCATTAATTAAAAGGTGCAAATGAAAACATGAGGTGGGCAACTTATGCTTTTTGCAACCTTTCTTAAGTTAACAACTTTCCACCTATGGGAACTGAAATAGTACTGAGTCACATTATCACTAATTCCATGAGTCTGACGCTATTAATTGTGAGGAGTTGTTATCAATTATCATAACTCGGAAAAACCAAAATACAAATACCCTTTTAATTTAATGGCACAGGAAGAAGAAGAATGACCTTTGTATCATCCATCTCTTTCACCGTTTTGGGCTCAATGCCCCTTAGTGATGATATATTATATACCGTTAATTCACGTTTTGTTTGGGGAAGATACCCTCTGGTAAGGCAGGGGTTGCAGTTATAGTACAAAAGTCCTTACAGCTACATTCAATTGCAACTCACCAAATTAAGGCCAGCCCACATAGAGACAGATATGTTAAAAGAAAAGAAGGTTAAAGGCTTCAGCTTTCTTTCTCTGCTCTTCTGCAAAACTAATTAATTAAGGTTGGTGTGTGGAGTGTAAGGTTTGCCTGTAGATTAAAACAACGAGTTTTATTGTTTTTTAAACAGAAAGATGGTAGCAATACTCTCATTTCTCAATTTTTTTTTTTTTTAATTTTTGCGTCTTACTAAAATATGTCACATTTTTTAAGAAGAAAAATATTTCATATTTTTTTAATATAAAAAATTAGAATTTTCTCGTCAAACAGTGACGCATAAGAGTGTTAAAAAAAAACGCTAAACCTATTCGACAAAAACAAGAAATAAAATATGATAGGTCTAACATAATAAGTTCGAATTATGTGCTTATTTATATTCAATCAATGCAATGTATTTAAAATAGAAACAAAATGAAATCTTGTTATAAACATTTATCAACATTTATCATTTTGAATTAGGAGGTTAATTGAAAATCCAAAATTGGAAGATTTGTGAGACTCATTTTTCTTTTTTTAACTTGCTCGTCTTGGATCGGCTGTCTACCTTTATTTGTCCTTTATTGGAGCAGAAGAGGTGGCAGGTATACGTACACACTCCCTTAATCTGTCTCACGTCCCTTCCTATGTTGGATTTTGGCCCTCACCTATATATATATATATATATATATATAAGCGTGTGTAAGTGCAACACACATACATATACATATAGAGAGAGATTGTCGGTTGAAAGATGATGTAAATGGAAGAGAGAAAAAGAAAAGAGTGGACTCAGCAAAGGTCTTAATCCGGTATGGTCCCCGTGAACCTGTCTTGCTCCTTAGAAACTGACATTTATGCCTTCCCTTTCTCACGCCTCTTTCTGACTACTGATCCATACTACTACTATTCCTCTCTCTCTCTCTCAATTGCTTTGTTCTGTAATATTAAACATAAAAACTTTGTTGCACCCCAAAAGTGAAGTAAGAAGAACCTCAACTATATCATCTGTCTCAACAAGTTCATTTTTCTTTTTCTTTTTTCAATTTTTTTTTCTCTTTTTTTGTTTTTGTTGGGTTTTGTGATATCTCAAAATTTATAGAGAAGAAAATTAGAAACCTTTTAAGTCTCTTTGCCACGCCCAGCCAGTATTTACATCATCTCTAATTACAAATTTTCCATCATTTTTCCTTTTTTCTCTCTGTGGTCCACTACTCACCACCATGGAGTACCCCCCTGCAGGCCTATATAACACAGGACAAATTTTTGAGATGATTTGAGAAGAGAAAAAGAATCAAATTAAGGAGCCAAACATGGATTGGAATAGCAACTTAAGACACTATGTTTCTCGACCTGAATGCTCCTATGGCTTCCTCTACAACTACAGCTATGATCAGTATCAGGGTAAGCTTTATATATATCTTGTTTCATATAGCTCATTTGATCATTTTTTCTACTTGTTTAAACACAGTCTTATACCAAATCCATGTATAACATAACTATAAGCCTAAAGGTGACTTATTTCACCTTGTAACATAGTTTAGAAAGTTTTCAAATTTGGTTACTTGATGTTTAAGCGTCTCAACTTTTCAGATTGAGTAGTACTGAATTTTTTTTTCTTTCCCGAACTTTTGCAAGGTTGGTTAAGTACTATATGCAGTCTATACTCGCACTAAAGTTTGAGCAAACATTCAAAGTTGGTTACTTGAAGTTTAAGCAATATCAACAAATACCCTTTGTGTTGGATTTGTTTTCCAAATTTTCGCCGAGTTTGGTTTAGTACTAGAGTTTGAGCAAACATTAAAACCAAATTCTAACTCTTTCTTTATTATTTTTTTTTTTTGGGGGGGGTTTAGGAATGGAGATTAAGCATCAAGGTTTGATGTCAGAGGGAGCACAAGGGCAAATGGTTGCTTCAATGGAAAAGGATCAGAGCGGTATTAGTTACGGGTGCGGTCAGCTGGTTGACAAGAAGAAGAGACTAACGGCAGATCAGTTGGAGTCGTTGGAGAGGAGCTTCCAAGAGGAGATAAAGCTGGACCCTGACAGGAAAATGAAGCTCTCACGAGATTTAGGCCTCCAGCCTCGCCAAATTGCTGTTTGGTTCCAGAACAGGAGGGCTCGCTGGAAGGCTAAGCAGCTCGAGCGCTTGTATGATGCCCTTAAACAAGAGTTTGATGTCATGTCAAAAGAGAAGCAGAAGCTCCAAGAGGAGGTAATATATATATATATATATATATATATATATATATATATATATGGAGACACATATATTGTAGATTCAAGCTCAAAGCTAGCTCTTTCTTACCATCTTTTCATGCAAACCATGCATGAACTTTATATATATGTTTTTCTTTCTTAAACTCGCCTTCTAAGACGAATATAATATATACTCGCTGCACTCTTATAACGTACAATCTAAATATACACACATAAAATTAATATTGATGCAAGTGTATGGTTGTAGAATGCAGTTCGTAACATAATATCAATAAACAGGAGATTTTTTTCACCTTAGAAAGTTAAACCTGGAAGATATTTAGTACGTTTAAAAAAAATAAATAAATAAATAACTTTACTGGAACCTTTGCTTTATAGACACCAAAAAAAAATTTATTTTCTTTTATTAATCAAACATAGATTAAAATTAAGCCACTGCGTATCTTTTCTTTTAATATAAATATATATATGTACCCATATATATGGTACAATTACAATTTAGCTGATCAATTTGGTATACAGGTCATGAAACTGAAAGGCATGCTAAGAGATCAAGGTGCTTGGAAGCAAGTGTCTACAGGTGGTTACACAGATATTTCTGGCGAAGAGACTGTCGAAAGCACATCCGGAGCGATTCCCAGCTCGAGCAAGTCATTAGGAGCAAACCAGCACCATCAGAATATGGCTGAGTGCAGTCACATTCTCAATGTGGAGGAATACAACCCTGTATCACCACCTTACTGGGGATCTCTCCCTTCTTATCCTTAGAAAGCTAATCTATAATTAGTTGATAAAGTTGTTAATAATAATAATAATTACTTAGGCTTAGTTTAAACAGTTTAATTAGCATTATTATTTAGTAAAATGAGATAACAGTTTAATTACCTTATTATTTAGTACGCCCAACAGCTTATTATATGTGCACTAAAATATGAATCTAGAATTGCATTCTATTTTGTGTGTTTCCGTGATTTAAAATGTCTATAAATTGAAATTTTATTGCTCGGGAAAGAGGTTGAGGCAAATTGGAAGAGTGAACTTCTCATATAAAGGTCTTGAGAGAGAGAGAGTGAGAGTTTTTAAATCAACGTGGGTCTTTTCTTTATTTTGAACTTTCAGCATGCTGGTTAATAAATAATATTGAAGTTCCATATAAAACTAAAGAGATTATGCTACTATACCCTTATCCAAATGAAATTTTATCATTTATGCCAAAAGAAAAGAGTCTCCACTGCCATTCTATAATTTATGTAGTATGGTTTTTTTTTTTTTCCTTCCAAATATTGCACTCCAGTGTTTAAATTTACAATATTACCGTTACGATGATTACGTGGATGATAATTAAATTAAATAATAATAAAAAAATGAAAAAAAAAAGACGATATTTTGTAAGTAAAGTAACAGTTAAATACAAAATAGGCATGACCTTTACTTTTTCGCAAAAAAAAAAAAAAAAATCTCACATGTTTTTGTTAATATAAGATAAAACTTTATATTTGTATTTTTCATAATTTTATTCTTTAAAATTGTCTATTAGTATTCACAAAAATAGGGAATCAATATCTGGACGAAATAACATGGTCTGTATTCTTTTAGGAACCTCCCAATTGTTACAGCTTTAAACACGTACAAAAAATTCTTTTTCGGATTTATATTATATGATTTCAAATGATTAAAATATTTTTTTTCAACAATTTCAACTCTAACCTTTAATTCAAATTCAATGAGATTTAATAGTTTTATTTGATATTATATGAAAATGTGTGAATTTTATTTCCGTACAAAATTAGAATACAACCCAAAAATATGCGTTAATTTATATTTTGACAGTACTGAAGCATGCTAAATCTAGCATTAACACATCCTTTACATTAAAAAAAAAATGGTCTTAGTGGTTAGGCGTGATTCGCTTAAACTCCAGGGAAGGACTCTACACGCCAAATGTTTTCCCGGGTGAAGCTATTCCTTGATTATATTTCATTCTAATAGAGAAACTAATTCTAGTTAATTTATTAAATTTGTATATATTTAAATTCCTATATTTAGGATTTTTTTATCTACTAATTCTAGTTAATTTATTCACTTTTGAAATTGGTATATATTTAAATTCCTTCATATTTAGGATTTTCTTATCTTCCTTTTCGAATCGTAAATTACTTATTTAAAATACCTCTCGTAAACTCTATATATATTCATTGTAAAGACTAAATTCTATATATATATATATATATATATTTTACCTATACATAGATATTAATTTGGCCAAAGAAAATTTAGTATGCACATTTTTTTATTGTAAAATATAAGAGAGAGAAAAAATATTAATGATGCACGTCTTTTCATATACTTCATTATAGCTATTGGATCACACCATTAGATAGTGATCTAACAGCTAAAAAAAAATACTTACCTATAAGTTAAAAAAAAATATACCTATTAGATTGACAACCTATATATATATATATATGGAATGCCATGCCATATTTTTGCTATCTATTTTTTCTTATACATCCTTCATCATTAAACTTACCAAAGTTTAGTAACATTATTTGTATGTACTTCCTACATTTAGTAACAAGTCTTTTTCATTTAGCAGCTTACCAAAGTTTTGTTTTCAGAGCAATATTTGCGGTAGGAAGAATGGCAAACGCGTTGTTTCCCTCTAATTGCTTCTTGATGACTTGACAGAACTTAGAGCCACATAGCGGTCAGTGGCTATTGGAAAGTAATATGCATGCTTAGAAACGTCTGATTAATGTGTTGATCTCTGTCCTAGTCTTGGACGCTTAGGTATCTATAGTTGGATCAAGGCAAAAACGTGACCAACAAAAGAAGGTTTGCTTTAATCAAACTTGGTAAAATGAGATTAGTTTTACTAATTAATTAGCTAAGATAATTGAGATACCATTCTAGCAAGATTTTAATTTAGCAATATTGAATAAATTGTCAAGTAAACGACAGTCAAAGTTTATGCATCTCCCTCTCTTAACAAGTGTGTTTTTCGAGGGTGTGTCGTTTTCAAACGTTTTTCTTCACCTTCTGGGTAGAGACCAAGTATGTATTTATGTCTGGATTGATTTGGTCAAAAATAAGCCTGCTGAATATTGAAAAAGGACAACCCTGAACACGGGTATCAGATCAGGCCAGAATTTCAATTTGAAACTAGCCAATACATTGTAAACAAAATCATATCTGCACTTTTTCTGTCTCCGAAAAGAGAAGGTTCACCTGTCATGAACTCACGGGTAATTGAGAAATTTGAAACCCAGCCTAACTTGACTCATGAACTAGGATTAGGTATGAAATTACTTTTCCTCCATAGAGGTATCAAAAATTTGGTACCATTCTATCGGAATCCACAATTTACAGTCACGCTGCCTACTGTTCTTTTTTTCTTCCTACTTTTGGGTATATCTTCGGTTCTTTTTTCACCCCAGTATGTCCCACAATTCCAAGCTTCGACTCTACAAACTATTCTAAATGGAGCTGGCCCTCTCAACTGAATAACGACATTACAACGATTACTGCAGTATTACGGGGTATTACCTATTGACAGAACTGTTAAAACGGCCAAACCCTCAACAAGTTCCTGCAAGAGTGAAACTAAGTCCAATAGCAAGGATGATCACAGGGATAACCGCTTCAAGAGCACCAAGAAGCTTTAAAACATAAAAGCACGAGTGAATAAGTCGAGGGTCAATTGTATCTTCATCAAAATGAGTCAAAACAAAAGGAATAAAATGTACTCATCTCGCATAACCTGATAAGATAACAAAGTACCAAATATTCAAAAACTACCGAGCGAAAAACCAAAAACGCTTTGGCCAAGAAAAGGCCTATTAAATCCCTTACAAACCCTTTAACTGGAAACTATAAAATATCTCCTATCTATTACTTCAAGTCGAAATGAGTAGAGATGACGAACCAGTCAAATGGCTCAGCGCTTACCACCACCACCACCAAGCTTTGGACCCTTTGGTGCAGCTCCCTTCCCAGGGTTGCCCTTGCTTGCCTTCTGTGACTTGGACACTACTTCTGCCTTCTTGGCCCTCTTTTCATCCTTAGTTTTTTTGATCCTTTCCTTAATCTCACTGCATACCAGAGATAAAAAGATTCCAGAAGAGTATAATCAGAATGATGCAGCCAATATCAGTAGTTCATAATTGTCTAAAGGGTTTAGAGAAATAAGTACTTGATTGAAACTATAAATTAAAGACTTATTTATAGACTAATAAGTAAGCTGACAAACAATTATTAACAATTCCAAATACACAAACTACGGTGAGGGATTTGAAATTAGACACTCCACTCCACATTGAAAGGAGGTGGAGTTCAACAAACATAAATAAACTCTAAATAATTGTAAATCCTAAATAAACTAATTACTAGGACTTATAAATGTCTTAAAATGCAATAATTGTAAATCTTAAATAAACTAATTACTAGGACTTATAAACATCTTAAAACACACAATCAATCCTTGTGATATCTTTTTATAAGTGAACAGGAAAACTTGTAGCTAGAATAAGAGATGGCAGTATTAAAAAGGAAAAAAGACAAGCAGATATGATCAGAACACACACCGGAGAGCAGCTTCCCTTGCTGCATCACGAACTTCTGGCTTCTCAGTTCTTTTCTTCTGGATAACTTCCAAGGTGGCACCCACAATGGACCTAGAGTAAGGCTTCTTTGTGGTGCGTCTCCTCTTCTTCACTGCCTCTTGGGCAATATCCTAAAAATTTCCAAAATCATAAACACAATCAATCACAGACTGGCCACAAGAAGCATATCTAAAATATCCAAATTTTCTAGAACTGTCGGCATATCCAGTCAGTTAGACAAAGCTCACATAAGAGCATGATCTAAGATGAATTAATTAATGAGATATGGAAAGTTGCAAACTGAGATTCCTTTATGAGTTTGGACAATAGTATCCGTTTCAAACACAACAAAACAAATGGGAAATCTACCTTCTTATGCTGTTTCCTGTACATGGCTGTCCAGGTAAGCTTAGATGGCTTCAAGCGATTGTGGAAGTACCTCTTGCATTTGGAGTTGGCAAACAAGAACACCTAACAGGTTAATTGAAAAAGAAAAATGAAATCGTTATTACAATAACTAACAAATCAACACCCCTCACTTACATCAAATAGAGGAATACCCAAGAAAAAGGCTTGGAGCCAAATATTACGAGCTAAAGTTGACAACTATAGGTTTTAACCTTACCTGAGAATCAGATCGAATAAACCTGATGCCTTTCCCAGGGTATATCTTTTGCCCACTAAACCGACAGAGTTCCGTCCTAATAAGCAAAAATCAAACATCAATCATTGAAAATTAATCATACAAAAACACCTCCATGAACCAACTATCCTCCACCACTTGATACTAAAGAAAGCACAATCATATCCCATCATCATATTTAAGTAGCAGAACATTTTCACCAGGGATTTCAAACAAATTACAAATAATCTCAAATTCTCAATGCAAGAGTTCCCTGTTAAATAGGAGACACAGTTTTACTTCAAAAGAAAAAAACAAACAACTAGCAGGCTACCTTTATTCTATTAATTTTCAAAACAACTGTCCATAAACATATGATATATGCACACAAAAACCATTAAACCCCAATAAAAAGATACCCATCAGAATGATATTTCTGCAACCATAATGATAATGTTACAGAAAA
The DNA here is from genome assembly GCA_002914805.1 of Parasponia andersonii. Lineage (NCBI taxonomy): Eukaryota > Viridiplantae > Streptophyta > Magnoliopsida > Rosales > Cannabaceae > Trema > Trema andersonii. The sequence continues at coordinate 348,364 of JXTB01000174.1, forward strand.
TGGAAAATATATAAATATATATATACAGTAAAGCCTATCATTTCAAGCTTCGATTATAATAAAAATAAAAATTGAACCAAAAATTAACAAGTGTCATAATAAACAAGAACAAAAATGGTTCATCGGTTTCTAACTTTTAAAAATTCAGCATGAATAAATAAAGTTAACAATAAAAAAAAAAAAAAAAAACACTTCATCAAGAAATGAAATCTAACTGTTAATTTAACTTTATTAACTTTTTCAGAGACACTAAATTAAACAAATAATCTAATATCAGATCTGAACCGCCATGGATAATCGAAGCTTACTTGAGAACCATGGTTGCTGTTCGTGTAGTTGCTAATGCTGATGCCTCCTCCTCCTCCTCTGGTGCGGAAACCCTAGAAACCAAATATAAAGCGGGTATGTACACCAGGAGTCCAGATAAATAGGGCTTTTTTTTCGATAAACTACGAAACTGCCACACTACGTCTCGCTTTTGGATTTGGATTTGGGTAGGACTCGAGTCTCTAGTAGTAGTAGTAGTAGTGGGCTTTATAGCCCAATAATTTTAAGCCCTAACACTTTCAGGCTTTCCGATGGTTTATGGGCCCAAAGATTTGACGGGCCATGTCATGTGCTAATTCATTATGACAACTGAGAAACTAGTGTGGGAGTCTTTTGATTTTAGCTCTTCATTTTAGCAAATGTCCTCTTTTACTTTTGCTTTTCAAAACTAAATTGAATGAGTATATCAGTCACTTGGTATATCCGTTTTTATGCTGGGTAAATCAAATTTCATATTTAGTATATCTCCTAATATACCGGTCATTTTTTGCTATAATATTTATAAAAAATATATCTCTATTGAGACCCAAAATTGGGGCAATTTGCTAAGAGGCCGGAACTACTAAGATCATCACAAATGCATTATACTAAAAAATGGTAGGTAAAACATGACATGGCATAGGCTTTTGAATGCACTAATGTGTACAAGCTAAAAGAAACGTTATTTTTTGTTTCAAACATTAATTTTACGTATAAAATATCTCTATTCTTCTATTAACTCTTCTTATTTCATCGTCCGATTACTCATCAAAAAAATTAACTTCACCTGTAACATCTAAAAATCTAAAGTCGTGACTTTTAGTATTTTAAGTGAAAATATAATAAAATATTAATTTTATATAATTTAAGATAAATCAAGTATTAGATAATTTCATTTTGATCCTCAAATCATTATAAATTTCTTATTCATTAAAACACTTATTAGTTTTAATTTCATAAGAGAAATACTCATCGAAGTTTAAGAAAATTTTAATTATCTCTTTTAGAACTTATTGAGAAGTTATAAACTTTGATAAATTGAATTTAACTAAAATATTTAGTTCAGTATCCAAAATGTGTTACATAAAATTACTTATTATTTTAAATACTCAATTTAACAACAAAATCATCCTCATACATCCACTTACTAATCTTGGCTAAATAATGGAACAAAGAAATAAGTATAACAAAGTACAAACACCCATAAGGGATTTAGAGTAGAATTGTCTATACAAGCTATGTAGCTCATCTGACCACCAAGATTATTATCTTAATTAGACATACACCTGAAAGTAAGAGAAGTAAAGAAGGTGAGCATTCACATTCTCAATAGAAATTCAATTACTTTTTTGAATGGATGCAATTTTACTAAACCTGTATAGTTAATATCTTTTCCAAAATCTATTTATAAACCAAGTTTATAAAATAATTGGTATCTAGAATAACTACGTATTCAAACTAAAATCAAATCTACATAATTGTACATATTATAAATCAACTATGTATAGGAGTGAGTTCTCATCCTCTCATTACGATCCTGTAATACATCTGTAGTAAAAGTACCTAGCATACTGACACTACCCGTAGGTGTGTAAACCAAAAATCTGCAGAGGGACCTAGGTCTTTCACCCAACACTACAGCAATTCACCAGAGATCTAAACCACCATGATATAATAATAGAACTCAAGTGTATGATCATACGGTATGTATAACATGTAATAATTCACAATAACTATGTATCCATGAATCAAATCATATTTTACAATCTTTATTGGCATTATTCTGGGATTTACTATAACATGGGATGCATATCACTAATTTACCTCATAATCACAATATAAAAATATGTAAAATAATTCACATAGTCCAATTCTAGTATAATCCAACAATTTTCAACAATTTGTCAAACTATTGTGAAATCACGATTTTTCATAAATAAGTTTTAATGCAATTATAAATCAAAATAGATATAAAATCAGGTAATCGAACTCCTACTTCAATATGGTAACTATACCAAGCTAAAGATACTCGAAAAGACTCTCGTTGGTCATTTGGATATTCAAACAGTCTTTTCGGGATTCTGATAAGCTCATTTGAAAAAGTGACTTTTCCATTAGAGCTTTAAATGAAGAAATCAAGCTCACCATTAAATTCAGAGCACCCAAAAATACTAGATCAAATATATACTTTGTTAAAAGTGGGTCTCGGTACGGGATTCGCCCTATGCCACGCAAAACGATACTATTTATGAGTCTCGAAATTTATGTCACTTTGAAACATAGTGATATTATATATCAAAATTTGTTTTTCGGCCTCACTAAATTCAATTTTGAAATCATAATTAAATTTTGAGTTCACAAGCCTTAAACGGGCTCTAATTCTGAGAGTTGCAAAAATGTCTCTTTCTGGAATTAACTTGAAAAATATCCACTTTTTCCAAAGAATTTAGAAAAATATCATTATCACAAAATTATTTTAGAAAAATATCACTTTTGAAAATATTTGAAAATGTGTCAAATTCACTAATTATTTGAAAAAAATGTCATTTTTGCAATAATAATTCAGAAAGTAACAGATTTCTAATCTCAGCCCAAGGCTCATATCTGAATAGTAGCAAAATCTAGTCTAGCACTATTCAATATTGGAGAAATATCAATTTTCATTCTAAATTATAAAAATACCACATTTTTCTATTTAAAAATAACCGCACCATCGGATACCATTTTTACTTCTTCTAACAATAATTATTCATGATTTTTAACCATTTTTCACCTCATAAATTTTTATCGAATAAAATAATTACCTAACCAAATTCACGAAAATATAACTTTTTATATAGTTGGTAAAAACGGTTAAAGTGGTAAAATTTACTGGAGATGAATTTTGACATGCAACTACTTGGAAGTGGTCAGCGATAACGAAAGATGACCACACATGTCGGAGGTATTAAAAAAGGAGGTCAAATGTCGCGCCAGTAGCCAGAAAATCTCGTTCGAGGCGAAATTTGTGCGGGACCGCTGCAACTTCGTCTGATGTCAAAACGAGGCAAGATTAGTGGCATTAGCTTCGTCTTTGGCATACCTTCGGTGCGGGCTAGTGCATGGGCTAAGGCGGATGGCGATGGCGGCCTGGCGGAGCTGACCAAATTCATCAGTTTTCTATCATTTTCTCTCTTTCTCAAGCCCTTTCTTGAGAGAATTAAGAGTTTCTGAGTGGTATTTATGCAAAAATTGGGCACTGTAGTAATTATTAATTTATTCATATATATATTTTTAATTTTGTTTTGAAAATCAATATTTACAATAATGTCATTTGCTTTAAAAAGTCCAAAATATCCCTAAAACTTATCAGTTTTTACATTACCTTTCAATTTGTAATTCTCATATTCTACATAAACGAATATATTGATTAATACAAAAAAAAAATTGTGAATAAAATATTATTCTCTTATTAATCCCAATTGATTATAAATTAGTAAGGATAGACCTGTAAATAAAATTTAATGAAAAAATATATATACATATATTAAATTTTGATAATATTGTGAAACATATATTACATATAAATATTTTATATTTGAAAAAGTGCCAATATTATAAATAATATTACATTCTAAAATTTTGCATGTAGTATTCTTTTTGCTATATTTAGCACAATAAATAGCACATGCTAAAAATTTAGCAATGATATGACAAAAACATGTCCATCGGATATACTCAAATAATAGCGCACGTTAGCTTAATAATTTTATTAAAAGACATAATTTCTAGCAAAAATATATATTTTGAATGCATAAGAAAAAAATATCTATATTATAATTTTATTTAAAATTGGTATTATACATTATTAGTATTTTAGGAACAATTTTATTTGGTTATCTTGTTATGTTGTTGTATTAATGGAAAGGGGGATAAAATAATGGCCAAACTTGTGTGGGGTTAGCTATGCGTCCGTGATTTGTCATCACAACTTACTTATAGCTTAATGTATAAGTTTGTACTCATCTACGTGTATTTATAAAAAAGTAATAAATAATGTATTATTGTTTTCAAGGGGATATCAACTTGGTTCCATCGATGTTATAATGGAACTTATAGGAGGAGTAGGGGCGACCTTTAAAACACGTGTTGTAAAGGAGTAAAGGGTCAATAACTGGAAATCCTTTTATTTCATATTTATTGTTTGATTGTCCTTTTAATTTAAAAAACTTACAAATGTATACCATCATATTTGTTAATAGTAACACAATTGTCCCTTTTAAGTTCGGACAAATTTAGGAAAAATAATTCTACCCCAATTCAGTTGGCAAAAATATACCATAATGTGGAAATTTTTTATACCTTACTACAAATAAATAGATCATTCGAATCAGGATAAGTATTTCATATCGATAGATTTCAGATCAGAGATACGCGACCAAGATTATGACTGACAACGAGTTTTCAGACATGGATTCCTTAGATTTTCAGACATGGATTCCTTAGGTTGAGAGATGATAGTAGCTTATAGAGAAATCCAATTTAAAGTTTTTGGCCTCCTAATAAACACTCATAGAAACCTAGTTATATGACAGATGAGAAACTAAAGAATTCACTTTCAAATTATGACTTTTATGGAGACTAGGTTTTTTTTTTATTATTATTTTCTTCTCGTTATCTTATCCCGTTAGATTCTGTGTAATATATATTACCTTTTATGTTATATATTCATACAAATGTTAGATTCTGTGTAATATATATTACCTTTCGTGTTATCTATTCGTACAAATCCTAATCATTCAATTTACACGTAATGGTAAAAATAGGGGTTGTAAGTTTATGGTAAAAGTTTGAGGTTGTATAATAGAATTTCTTTTCAATGAAAAAAAAAAAAATGCTTTCCCACCGTGGTTGTTAGAAACTTGTTGTAACGAATGATTTTGTTACCATTTACAATAAATAAAAAGGCATAAGTTTGCTATTCATGAAGATGCATGGTTAGTTTAAGAATAATACAAATTAGGGGATAAAACATAGTTACCTATTTGCACCAAAGACATGTTTACTAGTTCGAAATTAAAAAACAAATATATATGAGTTTGGGAAAGAATGATGATAGAAAAAAAAAATCTTCCAAATTTATCAACTTAAGCAAAGGCTTACTCAACATTTGTACTCTAAATGTATAAGTAAATACACAAATGCATAAAAATGGAAAGAGGGCCTAAATGCTACGAAGTATTTCTTTGAAGAAAAAATGGTATTGCTTGAAGTTTGTAAATGGGAGCACAGTTGTCTTCACAGACATCTTTTGAAGATAGGAAACTTCCGGATTTTCTTTTATTTCAGATGGTAGTACAATTATTACCCTTTACTTTAAGAGAAATATAAATCATTGCCGAACACATTAATTATTGATGTAACTAACTAAAAGAATAAAAAAAAAAAAAGAGAAAAAACTTGAAGCCATCCATACACACAAATTGTTACTTTATGAATAAGGAATAATAATAAAGAAAGAAAATATAATAGAAAAGGAGGTAATGGGACCAAAGAAATAAAAAAAGAGAATGCTAGTAAATTATCCTATTTTGATATAATAATATAATTATTATAGTGGAATTTGTATGCAAAGAAAAAATTATTTGTGATAACTTTTACTTTCATATTTAAAAGAATTAGAAAATTTTTATAGAAAAATTAGTCAATCATGTTTAATAAAAATCTCATTTTTAGTTTTGAGTCACATTAATGATAAATATGTTATCAGAGCTTATAATTTTTTGTCGTTGCAAACTCATATCTAATTTTACATTTTAACAAAACTTAATAGAATACATTTCAAATATTGAGGCTGAAAAAGCATAAAACTATATAAAAACGTGCATTTAGCATTCTATCTTTGAGAACAGAGAAAAAAATAAAATAAAATCAGTAATGACAGAAAATTGAGACGAAGAAGATGAGGACGACACCTCAGTCAGATTAAACATCGATCCAATCCAAAACCAGTTGTACTCAACTGGATCGTAGCTAATAACTCCTCCACTGCAAGACAAAAAAAATGCGAAAATTAAGAGAAAGAACGTTCTTTGCTCATCTTTCCTCACAATGATCTAGACAGACCCCTATTTATTTATTTATTTTTTAAATTTGAAACCCAAATTTATTTTTTATTTATCGATTTATTTAATTTTCATCTTAGTATTTCCATAACCACAAATCTTAAGGTCGAAACCCTAGAATTTGGTACTGCGGTGCAGTGGAGGAAGATGGAGGAGAAGCGCGATGTGGAGGATCGGACGGAGAGCAGCGATTACACGTCGGAGGACGAAGGGACCGAGGATTACCGGCGCGGTGGCTACCACGCGGTTCGAATCGGCGACGCCTTCAAGAACGGCCGATATGTCGTTCAGAGCAAGCTCGGTTGGGGCCATTTCTCAACCGTTTGGCTCGCCTGGGACACTCAACAATCTGTACGACTTACTTTCTCTTCTTCTGATTTTGCATTGATTTGTTCGTTTACTTTAGTTTTTGCCTATATATATATATATTGATTATGGATATAAAAAAAGAAAAAATATATTGGGAAAGCAATGAAATTGCAAAATTTGTAGCTGAGTTGTATGAAAATGTGTGGTAATAGTATATAGTACTGAAAAATGAAATTGGCGGATTCGTTTTTTATTCATTTGGAATCGAATCAATATGATACGGTTATTGTCTTTTTAGCTGTAATTTTTATTTTTGGGAACTAAGTGAAGGATTAGTGAAATGGGTTTTCTTTTTTTTTTGGGGGGGATCAAATTGCCCGAACACTAGAGATATGTAGCTTTGAAAGTGCAAAAGAGTGCTGCGCATTACACCGAGGCGGCGATGGATGAGATAAGCATATTGAAACAAATTGCAGAAGGAGATCCAGATGATAAAAAGTGTGCAGTGAAGCTTTTGGACCATTTTAGGCATTCGGGTCCGAATGGACAACATATTTGTATGGTTTTTGAGTATTTGGGTGATAATTTATTGACGCTTATTAAGTATTCTGATTACCGTGGATTGCCTACACATATGGTTAAGGAGATATGTTTTCATGTTCTGGTGGGATTGGATTACTTGCACAGACAGCTTTCTATTATACACACTGATTTGAAGCCAGAGAATATCTTGTTGTTGTCAATGATAGACCCATCCAAGGATCCAAGAAAGTCTGGCAACCCTCCTATTCTTGCCAATAATAAAGATAAAATTGCAATGGAATCTGGGTTTGCTAAAGAGATAAAGACATTAAATGGGGACTTGACTCGGAACCAGAAGAAAAAAATTCGAAGAAAGGCTAAGCAAGCGGCTCAGGGTTGTGCAGATAAAGAAATTTCCGTGGAAGCTGATGGTGACCCAGTAACATCTGGTGCAGGAGAGCCATCGACCGAAACGAAGTTGAATGTGGATTCAGTGGAAGACCATCCTACTAGTTCTGTCAACATAAATAACAGATTGTCAGATGCTGATGCGACAAATGTCTCAAGCACAGAAGATCAGGGTAATAGGAGAGGAAATCGCTCGACAAGGAAAAAGCTTTTGGCATCAGTTGACCTGAAGTGCAAATTAGTTGACTTTGGGAATGCTTGTTGGACTTACAAACAGTTCACAAACGATATTCAAACAAGACAGTACAGGTGTCCAGAGGTGATCCTAGGATCTAAATATTCTACTTCAGCAGATCTTTGGTCCTTTGCTTGCATTTGTTTTGAACTGGCAACCGGTGATGTGCTCTTTGATCCTCACAGCGGCGACAACTTTGATAGAGATGAGGTATGGACGGTTCCCAGAACTTAGGATGATTGAGTGCATAATTGCTTTTTGCTTGCCTGAAAACATCCTTTCATACCAGCACCATATTCATAAAATTTTCTTATTGTCAGGCTTGTATTTTACTTTTGTAACCTGATTAATGAGCACCCTGCACTCATAAATGGGAACCAAAACTATCAAGAATGAAAACTGCATTGAGTTTCTGTCAAGGAATTCAACGAGGTTTTTAGTTTCCTGGTAACTGTTATTCTCGTTCTTTTTGTTTGAAATGTTTTTTTATTATGCTCTGCTGTCATACACCATCTCATCTTGCAAGAATAGGAATGCCTTGTACATAAAGGCTATCATATTAATTCTAAATGCACAAAGATAACCATTATGGATTACTTGTGTAGAAATAAAGAAAAAAGTACTAAATTTCAACAAGCAAAAATAAAAATGAAAAAATGGTAAATGTGAATGAGTTTTGGACAAGTTCATCAGTATATGGGATGATTTGAATTCTCTTACTAGTAGTTGCGTATCCAGGACATTGATTATTTTATAGTATTGATTTCTTCTTCTTCTTCTTCTTCTTCTTCTTTTACTCCTCTTTTAAGTGCTATGAACCATTTGTCTTTTCTTGGAGCAATGAGAAAATGAAGATTTGTAGTGTGTCTGGGATTTAACTAGTTTATTCATTTTTGGACACCAGCTGCAAATCTTACCCGGGGAAGAGAGAGAGAGAGAGATAAATGGGGTTTCAACTGATCCTACTAATATACTATTCTGTTTCAGGACCACTTAGCACTGATGATGGAGCTTCTTGGAATGATGCCCCGCAAGGTGAGATAATTATCACTCACACTAATTAATTTCTTCATGGAACTTCATCTAACTTAAAAATACTTGCAACTATTCTCAGATCGCTTTAGGTGGTCACTATTCCCGTGATTACTTTAATAGATATGGTGATTTGCGGCACATTCGTCGCTTGCGTTTTTGGCCCCTGAACAAGGTTCTTATGGAGAAGTACGAATTCAGCGAGCAAGACGCAAGTGATATGACAGACTTCCTAGTTCCCATCCTTGATTTTGTCCCTCAGAAGCGGCCCACTGCTGCTCAGTGTCTTCTTCATCCATGGATCAATGCAGGGCCTCGTCTTTTGGAGCCATCTAGTACTCCTGATGGAAGTCAAGCTGCAGATGGTGCCATCATCGATGATAAGAAGAGGGAAAAGGATGAGAGAGAGGCAATGGAGGTTGGAATGGGCAATATTGTGATTAATTCGGATTCTAAACCAGTGAAGGATGATATCTCATCTAGTAGTACACCCTCTATGCCAGCTACAGTTAGTTCATCTATGTAAAGCTCCAGATTACTCATGTATGAGTTCTTTTTCTTTAGCTCTTGATATCCAAGTTAGCTGTTTCTGTCTGGGAAGGCATGATTGCATCCCCAGTTGGGTTGATTTTGTTGGGGAATGGGTATACTGGTGCTATATTCAAATGGTGGTCAAACTTGAACGAAGGAAATTACTATAACAAGTTTGACACTCTTGACTAAGAGAATTCTCTTGGTTCAATTGAGCTATACTGTACACCTACTATAATATGCAAGCAACAATGAAATTCGTCAAGTAGGTAGTGCTCTTATCTGATTTAAGATGAACATGATTGATCGTTAATTAATGTAGTAATGCTGAGTCAGCCTCTAGCAAATGGAATCACAAATGTGTATTCATATTTATATATAGTTAAGTAGGTATGGATCAAGAGTGCGATGCAGCTATCCAGCAAAGGTCTTTCTCTGTTAGTATTATTTTTATAATGTCAAACTAATTTCAAGTGGATTTTTAAAACAGTAAGTGTATACATTTTAGAGAATTTAATATTGTGAAAATGTAACTTGCACTGTTTACGAGTACAGTTTTAATGTCAAATTATATATGTCAAACAAATAAAGTAGAAAATGTTCACATTAAACATAAGTAGAAAGTGTTCGCATTATAACACAGTTTTATTGAAATATAGGCATCCTACCTTCCAAGCTCATAATTGATTAATTTGCAATTTGCATAAAGCAGTTTTAATTTCCATGCCCCACGGAACAATGATTTGCTGGGCAAACAAGGTTCAACCGAATCAGAATTATTTAATACAGTTCTTTGCGTAAAGCAACTTTTAAGAAAGTGATAATATCACTTTTATTCTTCTTATTTAACTTATTATCGAAATTAATTATTAGATTTTAAATTTGTTATAAATTTATATTCTAATATTAATTTAGAGTAGTTAATTTATTAAAATGTTATTTAAAAAATTGAAAATAAATCATAAAAAGTTTATCTGAGAATAAATTTATTAAATTATATTGATAAATTAACTGCTCTAAATTAGTACTATGGTATAAATTTATAATTGATTTCAAATTTAAAGGACAGTATAGATAACAACTAAAATATAAATTACAATTTGAATAAAATATCAAAACATAAAATATAAAAGTGATATTATCGTTTCTATCAGGATTGAATGACAGTTGAATTGAATGACAGTTGAAACACTTGAAAAGAGTTTAGAATGGTACTTGGCCAAATTGAGGACTTTTATAGCTCCTAATTCCGATTGTGAAGTTATTTCAATTACAGTTAGTGTTTGATAAACTTATATTTTTTTTTAATGTTGTATTCCCTATGACCTAAAAAGCATATTTTTAGGGTAAACTGTTTGGTAAAAGATTTCATAATTAATTTTTTTTTTCGATAAACAATTTCATAAGTGGTCAATACATAATCAAATCACCTTTTCCCAAAAATCTAAATTTTTACTACTGCTTTTAACTTGATCAAAATAAAAAATAAAACAAATTAATCAGCACAACCATACCCTGGGAGAGGGTTCTCACTTCTCAGATATGATTCTATTAAATTAATCCTATGGTCCTACTTAGACTCTTTATCTTTCACTAAATTTAGTCTTTGGTCAGTGGCCACTAAATTTAGTAAGTGACTTGCTTGAGCTTCATTAAAAAGAAAAATTGCTTGAGCTTTGCAACAAATTAAGGGGCTCAAGAGGAAATCATCATTAGAAGAGAGATATTTGTTAACGCTACTGTTGGAGCGGTTTCTCACCAGCCATTCACGTGTCTCGAAATACTGATGCTGTATCCTCCAACTGTCCACATGTCCTTACTGTCTCAAAGTCCTCTGAACTCCAAGCAAGATCTGAGAGGCGGGGGTGACTACTTGCAAAGACTCTCCGATGCTTAAGTCAGTAGTTTATCTTTGACACAGGGTAGCAAGGAAAATATTTTAGTATGAATATCTATCTGTTTCTTGTTCACAGACTTTATATATATATATATATATATATATATATATCAGTTTTTAAGCGTACATGCCCTTCTCAGGAACGCATGGCTTTTATATATGTAGTCCTGAGATAGTGAACCGCGTGGTTCTCAATCTCAGGACTGAGTACCTTTCACCTCAAAATCTTTTTCAACAGTCACGGGCAGAGATTTCTGCAATCTCCTCTGGGCTGCCGTGGCCTGATTTTTGCCGCCTCTTACGGCTTCAATCTGTCAGGAGTAAGATTTGGGTAAATTGCTGTTCTGTCAGGACGGCTTGTCCCTGGCACACACACCTACCCAAGATCGCATTAAATGCTCTGTCTGGGTTTGGAGCCGTGAGTTACTTTCCATTGTATTCAGTCTGAAGACCCTTGGGGCTTCTGACCCTCCCGACTGTCGAGGTAAGGGCCACTGTACCCAGATGGCAGACCCTTGGAGCTTCCGACCCCCAGCTGTCGAGGTTGGGGTTAGACTGGGCCAGACCGTCCAGGGTCAGTGATGGGCTCGGCCCTAACTTCGGACGGCCCAATGGCCGATTGTGAGATCACATGCGACCCGCGTGGCCTTCCACGTGGCGTATGGCTCGGGAACGGGTCCCACAATTGCCCCTATTTCCCTACTTGATGGGCTCGTGTCCATTAAGTGGGGAAATCGTCTCTCCGTTCCTCCAATCTGGGGGACGCACGTGGTTCCTCCTTCCCGATGCGGAGGTACGCCATCCCTCATCACGAGATCTGTTTGAATTTTGAAGTTCTGACTGCTCGGTTTCCCTTATTCTCCCCTTTTCCCAAAAAAAAAAAACTTTTCGGCTTCTCCCCTATAAAAACCGTAATTGTGCTCATTTGCCATTTTACCAAAATTTTCAATCATTCCAACCTCATAAAATTCTAGGGTTTCTGCTTCCTTCTCTTCTGAAGACTCTCACTCTTTCAGTCGCGTTTCGGAACAATGGCTTCAAATCAAATCCAGGAATTGCAACCCATTATGGATTCAGAACTAGATTCACTGAGGAGGCAGCTCTGCCTCCTCAGAGGAGTGACGCTTCAACGTGTTGAGGGCCCTGCAAACTGGTACCTCCGCCCCTGCGCCCCCGAGGGTTCCATCGTCCTGGGTAGGAAGTATCTGGAGTATCTGCGATTCCCTCTGCCTCCCCTAATCCACCAATTTTTTGCCTTGACGGGAATCCATCCGATGCAGCTGAATGCAAACGGGATTATGATTCTGATGGGGCTTTCTGCCCTGTCAGTTATCTATAACATGCATATCAACCTGGAGGTGGTCTTTTATGCTTATAAGCTTATTCTT
>JXTB01000174.1:370101-385477 GCA_002914805.1 Parasponia andersonii
GGGCGCCTTCTGGTGGCTTTCCAGCACCCTGAATACCCCTTCCGACTTGGCCTGGACGTCCGCCATATCGTACGGAAGATTTAGAAGGAGGTGGTTCGATAGCATCGATCCTGGCTACAGGCTCCGAACGAACGAGCCTATAGCTTGGACCGAGTCTGTGTTATGGACCAGTGACATTACCTCGAGGAAACGCGAGAGGTACTCCCGCGGGGATTCATCTGTGGCCTGCTCCAAACGGTCCAGGTCTGGTATGGTTTTTTGTTGTCTTCGGACACCTGCGTACTGTTTCAGGAAAAGTCTGCAGAAGTCTTCGAACCCGTTTATAGACTTTTCTGGGAGCTGCTTGAACCATAACAAGGCTGGTCCCACAAGGGTCATAGAGAAGACTTTGCAAGTCACAGCCTTGTCCCTGGTCTCTAAGGCCATCTTCTGCTGGAAGTGGTATATGTGGTCGAGGGGGTCAGTCTTCCCCTCGAATGGCCTGAAGGTCGGGGTCGTTCTCTCGGCCTGGGTTCCATCTGGATCCAGTCAGCGAAGGCTGTCCGGTTGATGCCTCGTACAGTTTGTTTTGCCAGATCATCGGGGGTCTGGCTATGATGGTTGCTGAGTCTCTTACCCAACTCTGCCATCATCTTTTGCTTCCAGTCGGGAGGCGTACCCCCAGGGCTTTCATGGTGTCTTCCGCCTGTTGCCCCCCTGGTTTGGAAAGGTCTCGATTGGCTTTGCCGTACCCTCTGTATCCGTGACCCGGACGGGGCGGGAGCTTCTTCCCCCGGTTGGCTTCCGAGCTCTTGTTGGACTTCTTCGTCGAAATCTTCCCTCTGTTGGGTCCTATCTTCACTTACCAGCAAACCTTCGAGGCGAGCGTTATCTCTGCGTACCTTTGCGACCTCGTCCCTTAAACCCAGGACGGCCTCGTGGGCCATCTCTGCCTTCCTGTTTGCTTCCGCCAGGGCGATAAGCATCTGATCTAGCTTCTGCCTCAGATCTGGTCGTTCTTCTCGGGAGCTTCCTTCGGCGTCGGGACGTGTGCTCCTGATTATTATTCTTGAGGGTGCCATCAGACGTTGTATGACTTTTTTGTTCGGGGAGAGCGCGATCGTGAGTCTCTTACTCTTTTTTCCCACGCTCAACCATTTCCCACAGACGGCGCCAAACTGTTGGAGCAGTTTCTCACCAGCCGTCCACGTGTCTCGAAATGCTGATGCTGTATCCTCCAACTGTCCATGTATCCTTACTGTCTCAAAGTCCTCTGAACTCCAAGCAAGATCTGAGAGGTGGGGGTGGCTACCTGCAAAAACTCTCCGATGCTTAAGTCAGTGGTTTATCTTTGACACAGGGTAGCAAGGAAAATATGTCAGTATGAATATCTATCTGTTTCTTGTTCACAGACTTTTATATATATATCAGTTTTTAAGCGTACATACCCCTCTCGGGAACGCATGACTTTTATATATGTAGTCCTGAGATAGTGAACCGCGTGGTTCTCAATCTCAGGACTGAGTACCTTTCATCTCAAAATCTTTTTCAACAGTCATGGGCCGAGATTTCTGCCATCTTCTCTGTGCTGCCGTGGCCTAATTTTCGCCGCCTTTTACGGCTTCAATCTGTCAGGAGTAAGATTTGGGTAAATCGTCATTCTGTCAGGACGGCTTATCCCTGGCACACACACCTACCCAGGATCGCATTAAATGTTCTATCTAGGTCTGGAGCCGTGAGTTGCTTTCCATTGTATTCAGTTTGAAGACCCTTGGGGCTTCTGACCCTCCCGACTGTCGAGGTAAGGGCCACTGTACCCAGATGGCAGACCTTTGGGGCTTCCGATCCCCAGCTGTCGAGGTTGGGGTCAGACTGGGACAGACCGTCCAGGGTCAGTGATGGGCTCGGCCCTAACTTCGGACGGCCCAATGGCCGATTGTGAGATCACGTGTGACCCGCGTGGCCTTCTACGTGGCGTATGGCTCGGGAATGGGTCCCACAGCTACTTATTTTGTATAGACTTTGGTAGGAAAGAGTTAAAAGAATGTAACAGCAATTTGATCAAAATGGCTGTAATTAATTGATTAATATAGCTTCTAATAATATGCAAACAAGTAATTGGTTATATATGATTGATTATATACATTACAAGTGTTGGTCCCCGTGAGAGGTTGGAGCTACTTGCCGTGCAAAATGGTCCAAGTCCCATTTGAGGCAGAAGAAAATGGAAAACAGACTGAGACACAAATAAAACACATGTTTAAAGCTGACCACTCCTCTTCGTGATGGTCCTCCTTATAGAACCCTTCAATATACTCCATTAAAAAGATAGAAGTAAATAAATAAATAAACACACTTGTGCTTGAACACGAAGACTTATTTTGGCCAACACGAAATGTTATCGTCATCATTATATATTTATATATAGATACAAGAAACCTGGATCAAAATATTCGATTTGTTATCTGGTGGCTCATGGCTGGTTTAGCTAATATATCTCCAATACATGACAAAATGTAACAGAGTTCCACACACCGGATGACATGAGATGAGAGCACTGAAAATTGTCGTGTAGAGATTTAGAGAAAAAGGACGAATCATGGTTGTGTTTTTCATTTCTAAATTTCACTAATTACGTGGGGTTCGCCGAAAACTTGTTTCCTAAATTTATAACTTGTTTCCTAAATTTGTAGTAAACAAACAAATGAATAGATTAATTATAGAGGTAACCAAATTGTAAACACATATTGTCAATTTATTTAGGGTTTATATCACATCCGGTCTCTGACTTATTTCTCGAGTATTAATCGAGTCCCCATATTTTTTTAATTATAGTATTTAGATTCTCAATCTTACTTCGTATCATTTTAGTTTTTTTTTTTTTAATTTTTTTCGTCTAATTCAGTTATTATTTAACAGTTTTAATATCACTTAAATCCTCAATCTCTATGCAATGTATTAGTTAGGTCCTTTTTTTTTATTTTATAGTTTTTGACTTG
The DNA here is from genome assembly GCA_002914805.1 of Parasponia andersonii. Lineage (NCBI taxonomy): Eukaryota > Viridiplantae > Streptophyta > Magnoliopsida > Rosales > Cannabaceae > Trema > Trema andersonii. Next base: position 373,080 of record JXTB01000174.1, read on the forward strand.
TTGATAATTTTGTTTTTTATGGCACTGGAGGGGAAGAAGACGACTTTTATTATTATTATTATTATCACTTAAATCCTCAATCTCTATGCAATGTATTAGTTAGGTCCTTTTTTTTTATTTTATAGTTTTTGACTTGACAAACTTTCATTTTTGTAATACTTAGGCACTTTTGAGTTAAAATTTAACTCTAATCAAATTGTACTAAATAAATTAATGAAGATTGCCAAATTCAGAAGTAACACAAAAATGACTCAGTTAGATAGTTATTGAAATAAATACCAAAATTATGCATATCAAAACCATTTTTTTTGTATAAATTAATTTTCATTTGTCAATTGAGGAACTTTAAGCTATTTTTAAATGATTGCGAGTTCATAAAATTACAAATAATGATTTTCACGATCATTAACAAGAAATCATTATTTTAAATAGTTTTTTTTTTTCTCTTGCTACGCCCATGTATGTACTCGATCAATATATATATTCATAAATACTAATTTTTGTGTTATTAACTATTATCATTATCAAAACTCATGAATTTCAATAAATTAATGTCTATTTGTTATTTAAGAGGTTTTTAAAATTCTTTTATTATTTATGAGGTTTAATTAAAAAAATATTGATGACTTTATAAAATTAGAGAAAATGAATTTTATCACTCTCGATAAGAATTCACAATTAAATCGTATAACATTGTTGGTAGTAGAATTAAATAAACATAATATTATTGTTTAGATTTTTTTTTTTTTGAAAAATGCCTTATTGGCATTGAACATTCAGTTGGTAATTTCATTAATTTATTTAGCACAATTTGATTAGACTTAGATTTTAACTCAAAATTAACTTAAAATGACTTAAGTGTTTCAAAAATGAAAATTTGAGTAGTCAAAAGCTACAAAATAAAAAACAAGGATCTAAGTGATTCATTTTGTAAAGATTGAGGACTCAAATGATATCAAAATTATTAAATAACAGATGAATTGGACAGAAAAAACAAAAATGAACTAAAATGATATGAATATATAATATTAGTGATCTAAAAACTAAAATAAATAAATAAATAAAATTAGAGATTTGATTAATACTTAGAGAAAAATAAAAATAAGAGACTGCATGTGATATAAATTTATTTATTTATAAAGTCACAAGTAATAGAGACGTATTGTGACAATGTTAACACACTAAAACTAAATAGTAGGCACATCATCAATGTTACAAATCCACAGCAGATAAGAAATTGAGATCTTAATATCTTACTTTTACGGTTAGTGAGACTGAAAAAGTGGATAGGTGAGGTACCCTGAACTTGTTTTGGAGCCTAAACAAGCTGTTGGAGTTTGTACAAGACAGATTGTTCGAGACTATTAGATAAGCATATGGATTCTTCGCTGTACCATACAAATACAGGTGGATGACCAAATGGTTCTGATCTACAAGTCTCATAAAAAATGTTATATGTATATAGGCCTTGATTAAAAAAAAAGAGACACTAGTGCCCCACAACAAAAATCGTACACGTCTTACTCAATAGTTACATGCCCGAGCAAAATGTTACATGCAAAAGGGAAAATAACATATTTTGGGAAGCGAGATGTACTTTTGGGGAGTGCGAGTATTAGAAAATGTGTCTCTATGGTTTTTGATGGATTTACACTTACAGCACTATAGATGTATACAGGGACGGAGGCGCTTGAAGCTCACGTGGGCTTAAGACTCTATTCCCATTTATGGGCCGTCGAGATAATTTTTACTTTTTTAAATGAAAGTTTAGGAAGATCTTTTTCTTAAAAAGTTAGTGATACTATATTTCATAAAAAATATTTTTTAATTAAAAAGAGACATTTTGTGAAGTCATCCAAACATCTCAAAAAAAACTTTTGAACCTTTTAACCTTATATTTCTTTTTAAAAGCCAAAAAATTTATATATACATTCATAGCTTTCTAGCTCAAATTATATGCAAAGCTTCTACCCAAAAAATAGAAAAATTAAACATAAACTCCTACAAGAAGATAAAATGAAGTGCTAGCCCCTAGACAAAATTGCAGGCTCCTTCCCTCGATGTGTATATACTCAAAAACAGCAAACACAAACACTTGGACTAAAATGGTTTGCAGTTGATATATAAATGCACCCAAATCGCTAGTCTCCCGTTGATCCATGTGAGGGTTGAATAAGATTCTCATAGTGCAAGTAATTAGTATAGCTAATTAGCAGAAAAAACTTATATATTTACTAGGAAAAAAAATAGAAGAAGAAAGGAGATCGAAACATGCCAAAAGTTGCAGATTTTACAGCCTTAGTCACATGTATTGTTTTTGTAAGTATCTGCATGAGAAAACGCTTTAAAGGCAAACCCTTAGGAACAAAAATCTAATTGCTTTAACAGAAAGAGGTATTCAATTAAAAGATATTATAAAGAACTTTTGAATTTCAATTTGAGAAACTAGATTAAATGTCCCCTTTTTTATTCTTCATTTTTATAGGGGATTTTATACTTCATTATAGTAAACGACCAAATAGCTTCAATCATTTTTTTTCTCTTTTTAATTTTGCATCTATATTGGTAAATCAAATTTTATATTTTGACTATCCAAAACATATTACACTACTTAGACATCTATTTTAACGAGCCCCAAAACACATAAAAGTTGTTAAAGGGTCAATTTCTTGAAACATAATGAAATATGTGCACTAGATTTTCTATTAGCTAGGTTGAAGTCATAGTCGTTATTGGGCCCCAAGAAAAAATTCCTCATTGGTCAAAACTTTACGTATCGATTATTTATTTGATATTTCACGGCCAAGTGGCAATACAAATTTGACGTAAGAACTATTTTCTTTGTCTCCATTCGACAGGTGAAATGATTCGGCCGTTGCTTTTATGTGCCAAAGGTCTATACCCTATCAACAATATTATTGGTTCTATGAAACAACAAAAACCGTAGAAGAAAAAAAAAAGATATACATTTAGCATATAAAAATAAGTTTTTGTTACACAATTGACACTTGACAATACCAAGATATCTGTGACATTATCCATCTATCATGCACTAAAATTTTTAATATTTAACATCGAAGATGACGTAGGATAAAGAGCAATTACTCGTCGATTTTAAATTTGAGTCAATGTAAAAATTTATTATTTTTAATAAAATAAAATAGGATAAGAATTAGATAATAATAAATATTTTTTTAATTTATATTAAGTGAATATCGTTAATTAAGACGCAATATTTTTTTAAATTTATATTAAGTGAAAATTATTAATTAAGACATTAAAAAAAAAACTGAGAAATAAAACATTAATTTGTGTAATCAATATTTGGAACCACATTATTTATTGTAAAATAAACAAATATTTTCAAGAGTCGTATTTCAGCTTCCTCCTTTCTTGGTCGGTCCATCAATTCTCCTCTTCCATTTCCCTCCACAAGTGTGAGAGAATATTCGGAATAATAATATAGTTTTGTGAGGTCCAGATCACCAATTTGCATGTCCTGGCTCCGCACATGTACAATGGACACAAATCTAAAGACCTTGCCATACATTGTATGTATGTTTGTACTAAAAATCGAATATAATAGTGACAACTAAACATTAATACCAATTATGCCCACAAATATAAATACTTTATTACAGTATTGTCTTTTGCACAAATATCATTAATCAAGAGATTCGAGATGATGTTAGCCAGGAGCTAACATTGAATAACCAAACACTGTATAGAGATAGATTACATGTTAGCCAGAAGCTAACATTGAATAACCAAACACTGTATAGAGAGAGAGATTATGTTAGCCAGGAGCTAACATTGAATAACCAAACACTGTATAGAGAGAGATCATGTTAGCCAGGAGCTAACATTGAATAACCAAACACTAATAGAGATCATGTTAGCCTGGGAGCTAACATTAAACCAAACAATAAAACACACTGTTTAGTGCTTTATTTGCTTTACAATAATCATATTACTATGAAGCACTGGGCAACAAGGTGTTGGCCAACACTACTTTTCTAATGATATTTCACATGAGGAAACTCCAGAGAAATTTCTGCTAGTCTTGTGTGCTGTCTTACTTTATCCACGTACAACATTGCTGCCAATGAATCATGACGAATCGCGTTCACTGACTGCTGCAAAAGTTTAAGAATCCCATGAACTCATGGTTGCTTATCATTCGGATGCTCGTATCTATTCCAATGACACCTGCGGAAAAAAATTCCGAAAACAGTGAGGTTAATAACATGAAAGTGCTACCTAACAGCTCCTAAATGTCCAACGATTTTGTATTGGGATATAGTGACTTTTAGCTTTCAGAGATTGGTGTTATTACCCATAGTGAGAGCACTGGCAAAGATGACCCCAGAGAGAATGAACACAATGATTGAAGCTCTCCCAAGAAGTGTGATGAGCTTTCTAACAAAATATTGTCCCCAGAAACCGGCCAAAACAGACACTCCTGTGAGGTATAAAGCTGCAAAGAGGAGTTTGATCAGACGACAAAGAAATGTAACCAAATTTATGCTTACGAGAGATGTCAGATAAAAAATTAGTGAAAGCTAATTACCATAGGGCATAGGGAACCTCTTGAGAAGGTAAAACTCCACCACAGATAAGGATGATGAAAATGTCATAACAAATGTTGCTGTTGCGCTAGCAACCTGTGCCGGGAAAAAGCCAGACATGGTCAATTCGTTTCAAAAGCAAAACTAGCAACACTAGTATCTTGCTCTTAATTAGTTCACTTTATATTCAACAGTAGTTGTCTTTAGCTTGTGGTTATGTAGGGTCACATAGATCCCACATATCACTTTCATAACAAAATTTATTAGAATTTTAAGTACTAAAACGAGACGTTCGTAACAAGTAGACTTAAAGCACCTGTGGAATGACACCAATCTCGAGGAGAAGCGGGCCGAGAATGAATCCACCGCCGGAGCCCAGCAGACCTCCAACAGTGCCTCCCAAGATGCCACAGAGAGCACAAAATGCAATATGCGGAGCAGTCCATTCCATCGAAGCCTCGCAGATATATTCTATGTTGCCTGTGCTCATTCTCTTCTTGTGTTCTTTGTATAGCTTCACTGCTTCATATCCAAACACTCCAAGTGCTACAGGGAACTGAACGAGGACAAAAAATCAAACGAAAAAAAATTAGAGGGTCAGAAGAGTCTCATTGACTCCACTAACAGGTAAAAAGTTGAACTAGCATAGAAAAAGTTGTCCCCATGAGATGGGCGACATTACATATATGTAGTTATGTATAGTACCTGCAAGCAGAAGAGGACCCAATACCATGCACTACAGACCTTAACATCATTCTGCAATCAATATGAATGTGAAAAAAATAAGATTTATTAGAGAGAGAAAGAGAAGTGGAAAAAGCAAAGGGATCAGAAGGGAAATGGTTACTAGCCTTGATAACTTGGAGAAGTAGGAAGGAGATCCAAACAACCATTAAAACCAGTACCCTTTTCCACTTGAGGTTCATGCATAGTATTTGCTGCAACAATTAAGTGAAAAAAAAAGTCAAGTCTGTCTTGACTTAGAAGATGAAGAGCTGTTAAAAATTATCTCACCATAGAGGATTTCTCTTCTACAGGAGCTAGTGGCTCATAATCAGTACTAATTAGAACTGCAAATCACAACAACGACAAAGAAAAAACAGCAGAATTATATTTCAGATCCAGATGAAAAATAAAAAAGAAACTATTGGCTTCATTATGACTACTATCTCACGTTCTCCACGAGAGTTGATCATAGTTTCTTGCTGCTTAGCTATTTCTTTCTGCAAAATTTTGAGAATTTAGAAAAGCAAATGATTTAGCCGTCTACTAAAAAGGTTCAAGTATCATGAATCAACTGACTATATAATAAAAGACTAACCTTTAAAATAGTTTCATCCTTCCACATCTCGATCCCCTTAAAGAAAGACCTTGAAGAAGTCCCTGATATGTTAGACAAAAAAACACATCAAATTCAATTGTTTGAGAAAAAAGAAATGAAGTAATAAGAATCCAACAAGGAGAAATTGGCTTGTGGTTTTACTGACCCAAAAAGAGAATAATGATGAGGACAGTGATTAGCCAGTAGGGGAAGACAACACTCAAAGCCACACCAACTGTGATGCCAAGCATTAGCACGGGCTGGAAAAGAAGGGCCAAATCATAGTCTATGATGGGGACCTCTTTTGTTGGATGGGGCACTCTTAGATTGTACCAAACGGACGATGCTGATGCCCCCATTATCATACCTGAATCCATCCCAGAATAACTCATCAATACATGAGCTTTTTTCTATAGAAAAATGAAAAAGTACTGGCTTTTTTTCATTGAACCAAAACAGCAAAAAGAGAAAAACACAAAGCATAAAAGGCCACACACAAATTTTTTAAATAAACCCAGAATAAGAATAGACACAAAGTCTTGAGATATGCAATCCATGATTCTCTTGTCCCAGAACAAAGTACACACACACACACACACACACACACACACACACATATATATATATATATATTTACTATAGAGAAAAAGAAGAGGGTGAGTTACATTTAGAGATAGCAGCAGCCGACTTTGTGTCAAAACCGACTATGAGAGTAAGCATGGGGACAAATATGCCTCCTCCTCCAACTCCGCCAACGGTTCCACAAGCCGAACCCAAAAATCCAATCAGAGTCGCCATTACAAGTCTCCAACTAAACTTCAATTCCTGTCCCCAAAAGAAACAAAAAAATTAAACTTTACCCCAAAATATACACTCCAATAAATAAACCAACATTTATTCAAACAATGAAACAGAGTAAATATACACATATAAGGATACACATACGGGCCAGACTAATTTTTCGGTGCTTAAACTCGAAAGAGCGGAATTTTGTGAAGATAGGAGAGTTTGGCGATCTGGGTCGTAACCATGTTGGTGGTTAAAGAAAAGCACAGAGAGAACAGCTATGGAGAAACCCGAAAGAAGGTATAGAACCAATCCTTTGGTGGCCATCATTAGCCTATTTTTTCTTTCTTTTAGGCCCTGTGAAACGACACCTCAACCACCAAATTACGAGTGAAACGACAGTGTATTCTCTGGTTTTGGCAAATGGAGAATGTGGGGAAGAAGAAGCAATGGAGTTAGAGGAGAGAGAGAGGGAGGAAGGGGCAAGGAGGGAGAGGGAAGAGAGGTTGTCGTTTTATAGAGCAGAGGATATGGTGGTGATAGGTGATTTAACTCGAGTGAGTGTTTGGAGTAACCAAATCAGACTTGTAAAATGACTTACCCAAATAGTACAATATCTATTATTATAATATAAAATTTTATTATTAGAATCATTGTGATGCTGATAATAATAATCAAATAATAAACGACCTTTCAAAAATTTATGAAAGGCAAATATGATTTGCAAATTTTGGATCTCTATTCTCTACTCACTAGTTGAAAAAAATATTACGCCACGTCGCTTGCATGGTCAATTTTGCCAAGCTTGCTATCGGGAATATCTATATATATATATATATATATATATATCTAAAAATAAGTATTTATGAACAGTCCTATTAAAGTCATATTTGTATGGAGTCGTTCTAAAACGCAACCTACATAAATGTTTCCTTCCGCATTAGCCGCTAGGCCCTGGACACATGGTAAAAAAAATCTTAATAGAGTTGTTATATTATTTAGGCTTCTATAATAGGTTTTTCTTTCTTTGTTTATTTTTTTTTTTCACTGATATAGTATAAAAAAGTTTACCTTTCCCTGTTCTTCTTCTAATCTCAAATTATGTTTGGGTATTTCGTTGTCATTTTGGGCAAACAATAGTATTTGCTGATGTTACTTTAATTGGACATCTAAATTGAAGGACTCGGTTTTTTTTTTTTTTTTTAATAAGTTGTAGTTTCATATTAAAGAGTTTACACATAATTGTTATGAATTTTATTTTAGCTTGAACCATCTCCAATGTAAGTGTTGATGTTAGTATTATAATTATAAAAAGAGAAAATAGCAAAAGATTAAATTTGGAACATTATTTCTTTTTTTATTCCAATGCCTAATGTATTGCAAAAAAAATTTTATTCAATAATTACAAATTTAATTTGCTGACCATTGTGTCTTGAATTTTTTTTTTTCAAGAATAATAAAACAGTGCCGAGATTGATCATTAAAAATTGCATTTATTATCCCTAAAAAAAAGTTGCATTTATTATTGAGAGTAATTCAACGAGCAATAAAAATTTCGAATTTTAGTATCTTAAGATTCTAGATATGATAATCTTGTAATAATAAAAGTCAAAGCTAATTAAATATCAAAATTTGGCATATGTCACATTTGATGCTAAATTTATAAGTACCAAATATTAAGTATAGCAACTTATTTGGCACAAAATGGCATTTTGATTTTAATATATTATTCAAAGCAATTTAATGAGCATTAAATTTTTTTGATATTAAGTATTTATAAGCTTGTAAATATGGAAATTTTGTAATAATAAAGTAAAAACTAATTAAATACCAAAATTTTGCATTTATTACATTTTATGCCAAATTTAACACCAATATTAAGTCCTGAATTTGGCACAAAATGGAACTTTAGGTTAGTCCCACTAGAGAAGAACGTGCTCGCGGGAGCACCAACCACTGCGTCGGAAGGTTTTTTTATTTTTATTTTTAAACACTAAATTACAAGAGTAGCACATAAATCTAACATTACATTTTGGAGATGTTCTCAACTAATGCCCGTGACACTCCCCCTTCCAAGTATAATGAAATTTTATTTCGTACTTTACCCAATTGAGATTTTTCTTTTTCCAATCTTCTCTTTATTGTAAGGTGTAAATTGTATTTTTTGTCTAAACTCAAAACTCATTTATTTTCAACCTTCATTTTCTCTTCAATTTTCAAAACCAAGACTGGGAAAAAAAAAAGAAACAAACAAAGAGTGGAATAAAGGAAGACTCTTCTTGTTTCCAATGAGTGAGTTAATACTGGATTTTTTACATAAATAACTACAAAGGTGCATTTAATTTTCTTTTACACTTCTCTCTTTTTTTTTTTTTTAAATGAAGTTATATTAGTTGTTGTTTTTGTATTTTTTAAAATAAATATTTCATAAATATAAGAATTTTATTTTGATATAGTGTGATTAGATCGAAGTATATTCCTTTTAGTATTTTATTTTTGAAAATTCAACCTTGTTTTCTTGGAAACTATACTTCACCCCTTATGATTTTTTTTTAAAAAAAAAAACATCAAAAGCTATATGGATATTTATAATAGACCCTTTTCATGATAATGTTGCAATGAAACTATTGGAAGATAAAAATTCATGGAGAACAAATATAGTATATTTTAAAACTGTCATTTGAAAAATATAGTTATAAATTTTGAATTAGTTTGTTTGTTAGTTTTATAGTAAGAAAATTCTTCTCAGCCTCGTTCAAAAGAAAGTTCTGCCTATGTTACCTTACTAAATGCAATGTTAGATGTTAAAAAGTAGGACCCACTTGATGATTATAAAAAAGTGACATGAATAAGGTAGGGTATTTTGAATTTATGTTTTAAAGATGGTTTTATGTAATGGATAATATTTAGACTCCTCCTAATTATTGTACAAAAATTTTAATATCAACATATGTGCAATATAAATTGTCAGCATTTTGTTGTAAAATTTTAATACAAATACATATGATATTTATTTGTCACCAATCAATTAATAATAATATTTAATCTATTTATAATAAATTTTAAAATAATAGTGATAATTCACATGATACATGTGTTATTACAAAAAATTTAATACAATAGTTAAGAAACTTTAGCATTATCCTAATATTCTTGTAGTCAAAAATTACAAGCGCATTTTGATGAAAAATAATTAAATGAATAAATAAATGTGAGTGGCACTAACTGTGGCACAAACAGCAATTTAACACTAATTTTTATAACATGATTTTAGATAGTAGGATGAATTGTAAAAGAAAATTCATAAAGTTTGATTTTTCTACAATTTAAATCTTGAGATTTGGTTTCATAAAAATACTTCTATATTTTAAAATTCAAATAATTTGTATTCTCTATCTATATTTTGACATATTTATTCTCCAAAATTGTGAATTTAGACCCAAATTATGTTATTATTGTTTTTTAAAAATTAAAATATTTACAAAATAAATCATTTAAACTAACATAAAATGTGCAAAAATAGGGATAGATGGTACATATTTTTGCAATTTCAAAATATTGAGGTATTTTTTTGCAGATACTAAAATTTAAGGTCTAAGTTATAGAAAGGCCTAACATGTGGTTTTTTTTTTTTTTTTGGTAGTTAACTCTAGATAGTATATTAATATATTATTTAAAATCATGTACTAATTGTGACATCATATGATAAACGTGTAGCATGATAAAATTCACTTCAATATTACTATTCGATACAATATTTATTTATTAATTACTCATGATTTTTTTTTTTTGGATTCATGTCTTTTCAGTAAACACATTTAAAATAAAAAAAAAAAAAGAAAATTCAGTAAGGACTATACGTAGAATTTTTTTAATGTATGATATTGGATATGGCTGCATTATCTATCCATTACACACTTTTTTTTGGGATCCATATCTTTTGAGTTTTGAGTAAATGTTTTCATCATTATTGGCGAATGATGATCACAAGCTGCCATGTGTCAATTGTTTTTTAGTATTTGTTGTACGGTCTAAAATCCTAAGGTTGCATAAGGATTATGAGCGACCTCTTCCGTGATGGTTATATGCTACCTCCTCCGTGATGATTATGTGCGACCTCTTCTACAGGTTTTGTGCGACCTTCTCCGAGCAGTTTGCCTGGTCAAACAGGAAACCTACAAGAAGAGAGAAACAAGTAAATGCTATAAAGGAAACCTACAAGAAGAGGGAAACAAGTAAATGCTATAAAAGAGACCTATAAGAAAAGGAAAATTGAAGTCTCCTATTTTTAATCAACTAGTTATCCGTTTTGGATAACTATCCAATCGTATGGTTACCCGTTTATACAATTAGGATCCTAGAGACATAAGGATCCTAAAGACTTAAGGTCACCTTGGCCTATATAAAGGGACTGAANCCAAACACCAAGTTTCGGATATACAGGTTTAGAGTATTAAGAGCTTTGAATAGTCGTCCTTAGTATTCTCCTTAGTATTCTCAGTCTTTCCAATTGTTCTTCAGTTTTTCCAGACGAGATTGTAACCTTGAGTGTGTGTAATTCTTCAGAATATAGTGAGAAAACAGTGGACGTAGGCTCATCTTTTTTGGGGCCGAACCACTATAAATCCCTCTCTCCTTATTTGCTTTGATTTATTGCTTTAATTTATACAAGCCACATCTCTCGATTTTTTCTAAATTTATTGTTGATAAAACCTCCATCAACAATTGGCGCTAGAAGGAGGGCTATTCCAGCAGAAAAGTTTGTCAAATTCTACCTCTTCAATAATGGCAAACACCAGAAACACTACCAGAGTCACCGGAACTAGCCAAAATCAACCTCAAAGTACTGTTGCTACACAGGCTACCCCTGCTCCGGATCAGCCTACTACGACGACGGCGACAGAGAACCTATCCCAGAGACAGGATCGCATGGAGGAAACGCTCGTGAACCTTCAGCAAGTCACTAACCAGATCAATGATACCCTGCGACGACTTGCTGAAGGGCAGATGGTGACCCCACCACAACATGAACGTCCCAAAGAGTGTCATGCCCATTTACCTGAGAAAGGAATACAGATCCTCGAGACGAGAAGACGCGGCCAGCCCAGAACTCAGCAGGAGCGTCATGAAGACCGCACCTCTAAGGGGAAAGGCAAGGCCGCAGACTTGCCTCCAGAGTCTCGTACAGAGAGTTCAAGTACGAACCCTGATCGCACACAACCTTCTCATAAAGCCGCTAATAGCCAGGATCACTTGAGCAGCGAGCAAGGACGACCGTCGAGAAGCGTCTTCGAAAGAATCAACAGGGAGTCGAGACAAGATCCTGCAGACCTAAGACATTTTCTGGAGCGACGACGCGGTCATGATCGATCTGTATCGCATCAAAGCGACCATAGCCGATCTCGTCGCACTATGTCATTGAGTTCCTCTCATAGGTCGCAGAAGACTCTACCTGATCAGCCCGCTGTGAAACAGGATAACGAACCGAGGTCACTCCTACCACCAGCGAGGAATGATGCCTTCCCTCTGAACGTCAACGTTCACAATTTGAGGATCGCATTAGATGCACTCGCTGGATGGGATGATGAGCTCGCTGATGGGTATCGCCAGTCGCCATTCAGTGAGGAGGTTCGAGCTGCAGCCCTTCCCACCGGATTCAGACTTCCCACCATCAATACTTTTGATGGAAAGACTGATCCGCAGGACCATATGGATCACTTCAG
>JXTB01000174.1:400965-434376 GCA_002914805.1 Parasponia andersonii
ACATCCTAAGCAGTATCTGAGGTTGAAGATTCAACCTAGATATGTCACTATATATTGACTAAAATAAAAGGATAAGCTCCTGGATTTTTTTTTTTCAAGAAAACATAGTGTCATTTTTGTAATTCGTAAAATACAATCTCTAGTTAGCTGTTTAACTATCATAAAATAAAAAATAACTTTATGACATGACGTTTTATTTTTTTGTCAAATCTACTCATTATTTGAATTATTTTATCAAGATAAAATGTAATGATGTTTAATATTTTTTTTCTTCTATTATTATTTTCGCACTTGACATAAAATAAAGACAAAAACGACATTTATAGATTTGAAGACTTAGAAGAGCCGAAAAGACGCACACATGCCCTTCCAAATAAATTTGCAACACCAAACAAAATATCCCTTCAAGGATAAAAGACCGTCCAATTAAACTTAATTGGATAGAATTAGAGATGTCAATTTTACTAAATAGGGTGATGCACCATGGGGCACTGGCTCAAATGGAGCAGGATTTCATCATTATAAATGGGATGAAGATTCTCCATTTAATATTTAGCGGAACAAGGTAAATTTCGGATTGAATGTCCCGCACCGATCCCGTCCTAATTAATTATAAGTTAATTTCTATTTTTTTGATATAAGAGTGATTCATGGATAGAATTAGGAATGTCAATTTTACTATACGGTGTGACGCACCATGGGGCACTGGCTCGAATGGAGCAGGATTTCATCATTATAAATGGGATGAGGATTCTTCGTTTAATATTTAGCGGAACAAAGTAAATTTAGGATTGAATGTCCCGCACCGATTCCGCTCCAATTAGTTATAAGTTAATTTTTACTTTTTTGATATAAGAATGATTCAAGTAAATGTTTTAAAAAGAGAAAAAAGATCCAATGATATATATAGTTATATGCTAATATTTTCTTAGTTATTTGAGATTGTGTTAGCTTTATGAACGAATGATATGCTATATAATTTGGGTATTAAATATTTTATATTTGATAATTCTAACTTGTTTGAATGTATTTTTTTAGTTATTTAAGTCTAAAATTGAAATTTTTAATAAAATTAGTTGTAATTTTCATTATTTTTAGATGTATTTAGACTTTTAAAATATTAAACTAACATAAAATTATTTAATTTATTTAAAATAACAATTTCATACGGAAACTCCGATATACCAATAAAAAACCACTTCCTGATAGAAATTTTCTAAAATTGTCTAATATCAAATAAAATGATAAATAATACATTAATAATACAATCAAATAATAATAAAAACGATGATGATAAATACAAAATCGATCCAGTTCCGTTCACTCCTCCACTCAGACATCTCGCTATTGTCAAATCACACTAAGTTAACGTTCAATTAATCCTCATAATTAGCGCTTTTTCTTTTGTAGGTTCCGATAGTAACAGAATTTTAAACTTCTAATCATAGCCTAATGACTCTTTTATAGTCGCTAATGTATTGGATGTGTTTCCGACCTGGATTTGCACAAAGCACAAATTTTGCTAATATTTATGTAGTGGTTGGTAAAGGAGATTGGAGAATGGACTAAAAAATAAAAATAAAAATTAGCAGCTGTTATCTATCTATATTAGTGGATAATATGTCATCTCATGTCTGGCGGCCCAGTACCATTTTCCAATCAGGAATTAAAACAGTGTATGGCCGCTCGTCATATGTAATTAATTACCGAGTAAAACAGTAAATAGTAAAAAATCCAACTCCACTAATCCAAGATATGTATCACTGCATATACGAGAAGAGCTCTAAGCAGGGGCAGTTTGCCCTGAAAGTTTTTCTTTTTTCATGAATAATATGTAAACTTTTCTAAAATTAGTCTCTATCTTCTTTAAATTTAGCATTTATCCCTCCTAAATTTAAAAAATTTCAAATAATACCAATTCAATTTAGGTTAAACCATTCTTATAATCATGTACACTTAATTATTGGCACCCGCTGTGTCAAAATTCTGGCTCTGCCCCCCGTGCTAAGGATCACTCTAGCTAGGATCTTTTATAGCGCTAGGATCACTCTCTAGAGCTGGCTAAAAATCACTCTTTTATGTGGAGTATGATGTACCTTATTTCTCATTTCACACTAGCTAAGAATTCTTCTCTATTTTCCAACAAAAACATTCCTAATTGTATTTTTTTTTTTTCCTGGAACTCCCAAGTATAATGCTTATGTTCTAATAAATAAAAAATCTATTTTATTAAAAACATCAATACTTTATTACAATCGATACAAAATTTATTTTTTTTTTTTGTAAAAAAAAAAAATGCTACACTTAATTTGTCCCCCTTGACTCGGACGTAATCCAACCGCTGATGAGCCAAGGGTGGAGCCAGATATTTTGAATTAAAACTTTATAACTCCTTATGTCCCAAATTCTAAATATTTGTTTTGAGTTGAGTTAGCCAGTACATACCCACTAAAATAAATTTTTGGCACTGTCCCTGAACCCACCTCGGTGCAAATTGCAAATTAAGCTGTTTACAAATGAAAATGAGAAGCGAACTACTCGAGTTGTGTTTGATCATTTGGAGTTAAGGCAAAAATAAACATAGACATGTATATAATATATTGGAATAAAGGCACCCGAAACGACGACGTAATAACAAATTTCAACGTTGGCCCCAAACACAAGTAGAAAACACTAATGGAGACTTGAAATAACGCACACCAAGACTTATACAAAAGCCGAGCATTATACACGGGAAAAACAGCTTAACATTTGAGATATGGCACTGTAAAAGCCGGAGTTATTTAACTTTGCAATAAAAAAAGAGGCGAAAACCAAAAACGAACCAACAAAACGAATAGAAAAAAAGCCCAATTGTGAGGCCCGGCCCCAAACTATAATGGACCGAATCACATCTTGCCCTGGCGGTCTTTGTCCGTGGGCTCCAGTCTGATGAGGCCCTCATCATCAATGCGGCCCACGTCGTTGAAAGTCTGGCCCGACATCTGGTCAGCCGCTTTAATGGTAGTCGCCCCGTATCCCGGGCGAGTATCCTCCCCCGCAATCTCAATCCCCTCTACCTTCATCTCGAATCTAGAGAAAAACGACACAAAATTATTCAAACGACGTGAAATTTCTCGGACGACGTTAAACGTAAAAAGGACGTCAAAACTCGTATAGCCAGAGAGAGAGAGAGAGAGAGAGAGAGAGAGGGGGGACGACATGAAATTTCTCAAACGACATTAATTATGCTTCTTGAAACTCGAAAGCGTACTAGAACACAATAAGCCAAAATTGAAGCAAGAAAACGACAGTAAAATTACTCGAACCGAACGACAATAATTGTAATCTTACTTTTCAGCATCCTTGTTTTCACCTGTCGTCTTTTGGACAGTGTCGTAGCCTTTTAGCTTCAACTCCTCCATCTTCCGCCTCGCTTCCTCCTCTTCGGTCAACTTCTCCCGCAAAAGACATCAATTGTTGGAAAAAATCGTTGGAAAAAAAAAAAAATAAAATAAAAATCGTTGTTGGGAGAGAGAGAGAGAGAGGGGGGGGGGGACAATACACATATATGGACCTTAGCTTTCTCTGCAGTCTCAGCCACCTCGTGCTGAGTCTCTCCTTTCTTCCCGGACAAGAAATCGAGGGCCTTCCGCGCCGCTCCGGTGGCGGAATCCTTGAGCTCACCAAGCTTACTAACTGTCGTATCCTTACCTTCCTTGGCCTTCTCGGCAGTGTAATCCTTGTACTCTCCCATCTTCTCCATTGTCGTATCCTTCCGATGCTTGGCCTTATCAGCAGTGTAGTCCTTGGTCTCCTTAGCCTTCTCAACCGCAGAGTCTTTGTACTCACCAAGCTTCTCCTTCCCTTGCTCCGCCTTCTCCGCCGCGTAATCCTTCATCTCCTTCGCCTTCTCCGCCGTCGTATCCTTCGCCTCCTTCGCCTTTCCCAAAGTGGTCTCCTTCGCCTGTTTCGCCTTATCCGCCGCAGAATCCTTCGCCTCCCCCGCCCTCTCCGCCGCCGCCGCCTCGTACTCCTCCGTCTTCCTCGCCGCCTGCTCCTTCGTCTCCTTCGCCTTCTGAGTGGTATAATCCTTGTACTCCTCCGCCTTTCCCGTGGCCGAGTCGTCGGAGGTGCTCCTGTCGTCTCTGTTGTATTCGCCTTCTCTCGCCAACTTCTCCGCCGCATAGCTGTCTTCGCCTTCTCTCGTCGTCTCGGGACCACTTTTGCCGACGACAGCTTCTTTGGCATGCTCGTAACTCTCATGAACCGCCTTCAAGACGGATCCAATAACACCAGGCTTCTCCTCTTCTTGTTGTTGTCGTTGGTGCGTGTCCGTTGTCGTTTCCTCCATCTTAATACCTTCTTCGTATTTCTTTTGTCTGTTGACCTCTTCGAGATCGGTGGCCGCGAGCTTCGCGGCTGCCTCGGCTTCCTCCGTCTTGGATTGCTTCGACGACGCCATTGTAGTGATTTTTTTTTCTCTCTCTCGAAACACACAGATATAAGGTCTCAAATGGTAGTGGTAGTAGTGGTATCGATGAAATTGCTCTCTCTGATAAGTAGCTTCTGAATTTGGTTTTCTTGTGAAGTTACTTTCTTCGTTTTGCATAGACTATATACGATGAGTCTAGTGCATGAGAAGGAGACACGTATAAAAGATGGTGCATTCTCCGCTTGCCACGTGTTGAAATTGTTTGGTAATGCGACGCGTTGCATGCTTACGATGGACGACGCGTTCCATTACATGCAAATGCAGATGACATTTCAAAAAGTTTTATTTATTTATTTATTTATTCAGAAGGAAAAATGAAGGTGACATTATGAAAGTTTTTTTTTCGGTTTTCTTTTCTTTTTTTTGTTTTTTTAAATTTTAAGTTCAAATTATGTGGGGAAGTTTAATCTAGAATGAAAAGGAGAAAAATATCCTGGACTCTTGTCGGTGGCATTGGTCAGTGCAGGTCGTGTTATTCCACGTGTTCATGACGTGGCATGTTGAGATTGCTTCATTTACTCGTCCAGTTGTGAACGGTCTAGGGGACAATTGGGATAAAGAACACTAAATTTGGACAACTTTGGATACTCTGATGACTGATCTGATCGAGGCAATGGTTAAATTGGGAAAGAAAAATTAAAAGGGAAAAGAAGCATTCACACGCCAAGCAAATTTATTTTGATTTTTATTATATATTTAAATGTTTATAAGGTCATGAAACATATAGAGAGTATTTAAATATAACAACAACAAGATGGTAATATTAATGTCACTGAATTATTTATGATTCTTATTCCCACCTCATATAAAACCGAAAAAAAGATGCTAAATAAAAAATATTACACCAAATGATGTGTTATATCTTATTTGAAATTATTTTATAACTTCAGAGTTTTGTTATGAACTCTCTTTTTATTAAAGTTTCAGCCACAGTTTAGATCGAAGGGAAAACGATATTCTTGAATTTCAAAGCGACGTGTAATTTGTATTTGCAACCCAAAAGACATGTCGTTTTTGTCGTCGTCTCACTCCCTGTAAACGGCACTTTGTTTAATTTAATTGATGTTGGTTATCATGGAAAACCAGCGACATGTCGTTTCTGATAAAATAAAATAAAAATCCGCAACCTTTAATGTATTGATGTATCTTCTAACTTAAGTCGTTTTGTAAGAATTCGAGAAATTAACCAACTACATGTCGTTTCTTGAAGACAACATTTTCACAGAAGGCTAGTAGCATACGGAAAAATGTTTTTGTTTGATCGTATAGATCGTTTAACATAATACAAATCTCAGAAATCGGTCATATAAACGAGAAGTCGTTTTTTGGCTTTTCAGGTTTTAACCAAATATATGGGCTGCATGCATCTTCAAAAGCAACCTGGTATTCAAAAGCGACAAGTCGTTTAAGTATCATCCTTTGCCAAGTGTCCAAAATCTCCAGATAGTGAATTGTTTGTAATTAATACTCGACATGTATTTTGCATTTCATACAAGGATACTGAAACGACTCATTTCATATGTTTTCATGAAAAGCTACATCTACATATAAATACACGTCAGTTTCTCTTTTTCAATAAATATAAGGGAAAGACGACATGCCGCTTAGCAGTTCTCCTTTGTTTCCCTTTTCGCTAAAAATGGGAGAGTTGACTTGGAGTGACAATGTTTCGTTTATAATGGTAAGACAAAGCAACGACACAAAGTAATGACAGCTCAAATAAATACGACAAGTCAGTTTCCATAATTCTAAAGTTATGGCATTATGGCCCGTCATTTCATGTCATATTACTGATATATTTACTACTGGAAAGAAATTGAGAAAAGCGTATTCAAAGGTTTAATTTTCTTTTTAAAACGGATTCTTTAATGGAATAATATTAATAAAAGCTAAAAAGCTTCAATTACAGTAAAATATAAAAGATTATAATTTCAAACTTATCAAAAAAGAGAGATGCGAAGTATGCGCTACCATAATTTTTCAAGAGAAGGAAATAATAAGGATTACCAACAAATAATTATCTTCATATGTTATTGGACTACGTTCTTGACAGATAGAGACTGTAATTTCATCACCAAAAGAGAACTATGCTCGCTGAAAAAAAAAATTAATCTACCCGCATTATAGATCTAAATCAAAAAAAATTCTAAGATTCAAGATTTAGTAAACAAAATTTAAAACTTACAGATATCAAATATCAAGTAGTATAAAATTCGCACAAATAGGTACTATAACCAAATCTAAATCTAGATTCATTAAAAAATTAAAAAAAAAAGAAAAAGAAAAAGAAAAAGAAAAATTCCATTACCTAAAGAGAAAGGAGGATAGGAGAGGAGGAAGAGAGGCCAGAAAAGGAAATCAAAGCACTCTTTCTCTAGCCTCCCTCTCCGGCAAGAATATTAAAAAATTGAAGAGTAGAGCTTGATTGAACTGCTTTACAATCATGTTTTTTAATTGAGTAATTAGATTCAATGTACCACGACACCAGCTTTTGAGCAATTCAACAATTCTTAAATTAATCATGATGTACATAAGATCCATTTTCTAATCTGGATTTGTTTTTTCGACGTTGAAGTAGGGGGAATTTATGATTCAGTGGGTCGCTAGATTTCGCTCTAACTTGCGTTCTCACAACGAGAAAATAAATAAGCAAAATTCTCAAAGATAATTTAGAAGAGAAAACTAAGATTTGATTGAAGATTGGATGATTACAACTCTTGCCAATGAAGGCAATTTATACAAGTTTAGGATTAATTAAAACCATCTAATAAAATAATTCTAAAAAACTTACAACCATACACCTAGCACCTACTAACCAAACATACTTAAATTATTCACCTAACATACTTCAAATAAATAAGCTAAATAATGTAAAATATTTCAAAAAAATAAGTCTACAATACCTAACATACAAAAGTATTCTACCAACCAATGGAATGTTCATTAGATTGGGTTTTGGAATTTTGGGTAATTTTCATTAGATTGGATTTTGGGTCTTAGCTTTGGGTCATGGATGTGGGCTGCTACATCAGTTCTCACCCTCTTGAAAAAAAACTCGTCCTCGAGTTGCTCAAGGTATGACTTCCGGTCCATGCTGCTCGTATAGGTCTTGAACATTGAAGGTCTTAGAAATTGTGTAGCTATCTGGTAGATCAATGACATATACATTATCATTAATCTTTTGAATAATACGAAAGGGACCAATTTTCTTCTGCTTAAGTTTATTGTATTATCCTGTTGAAAGTCTTTCTTTACATAAATGAACTATTATAAAATCGCCCTCTTTGAAAGTCTTTCTTTACGTAAATGAACTATTACAAAGTTAGCATTAGTTTTGTATTTTGCAGTAGACTCTTCTAGCTTTCTTTTCACTTCTTCATGGATATTGATCGCCTTATTAATCAAATGATCGGCAATAATGCTCATCCTTGGAAGTTTTGGTAAAAGTACTAAGTCGAGAGTATGCCACGGAGGACGAATATAAATAATTTCAAATGGAGATTTACCGTTGGAATGATTTGGTATATTATTGTAAACAAACTCAGCTTGCGGTAGAATATTCTCCCATTGTCTTAGGTTTTCTTTAATCAAGCACCGTAAAATGTTGCCCAGTGTGCGATTAATGACTTCAGTTTACCCATCTGTTTGGGGATGACAAGTGCTACTAAATTACAAGGTAGTATCAAGTCTCTTCCACAAAGTGTGCCAAAAATGACTGAGGAATTTACTATCGCGATCAGAGACTATTGTCCTTGGTAATCCATGCAGACAAATAATCTCTCGAAAGAACAATTGAGCAATATGGGTAGCATCTGAAGTTTTTTTGTAGAGAATAAAATGAGCCATTTTTGAAAAACAATCTACTACAACAAAGATAGAATCTGAACCTTTTTATGTTCGCGATAGTCCTAAGATGAAATCCAATGGATAAATCTTCCCAAAGCGTATTAGGAATAGGAAGTAGTATGTACAACCCAGTGTTTTGAGCTTGTCCCTTTGCAGTCTGGCATATATAATAACGCTTGACAAATTTCTTGACATCACGCTTAAGATGTGGCCAAAAGTATCGAGTTTCCACTAATGAAACAGTTTTGTCTCGTCTCAAATGTCCTCCTAACCCTCCTGTGTGTAGTTCCTGAATGATGTGTTCTCTGAAAGATCCTCGTGGACTATATAAATGATTTTCAAAGAATAGAAAACCATTATGTATTTGATGTTTATTTGCAACTCCATTAATGCATTTATCCCATTCTTCCTTGAAATCTTCATCATTAGCATATAAGTCTTTCAAATAATCAAAACTGATTATTTTATTTTGAACAACAGTTAGTAATATAACTCGGCGACTCAATGCATCAACAACTTTATTTAATTGTTTTGACTTATGCTTGAGAGAGAAAGTGAATTTTTGGATGTAGAAAATCCATCGAGCATGCATTCAATTTGGTTTGGAAGAGTTGTTGAGATACTTAAGAGCTTGATGATCCGTATTGAGGATGAATTCCTTCTGCACTAGATACAGCTCCCATTGTTATAATGTACAAACAATCACATATAATTCTTATTCGTATGTTGACCACTTCTTTTTGGCTTCGCTGAGCTTTTCACTAAAGAAAGCTATTGGCTTCATATCTTGGGATAATACAGCTCCAACTCCTATGCCAAAAGTGTCACAGTCGACTTCAAAAATTTTGTCAAAGTTATGAAGTGCAAGGACAAGTGCGTCTATGAGTTTTTCCTTTAAGACAACAAAACTCTGTTCTGCTTCTTCTGTCCAAAAAAATTACTTTTGCTTCAAACAATCGGTGAGCAGTGCGGCTATAGTGCTAAAGTTTCTCGTACATCGTCTATAGAACGTTGCAAGACCATAAAAACTCCGAACTTCTATAATGGTCTTCGGTATTGGCCATTCTCAGATAATCTTTACTTTATCTTGATCGACTTTGATTCTGTCAGAACTTACAACAAAGCCCAAGAAAACTAAGCTGTTAGTCATGAAGCTACATTTCTTCAAGTTGACATATAACTGATTCTTATGAAGTGTATTAAAAACTTCGGTCAAGTGTTGTAGATGTTCTTTCTTATTCTGACTATAGACTAAAATATCATCAAAATAAACTACGACAAATCTTCCAATAAAAGGTTGGAATACCTGATTCATTAACCTCATGAAAGTACTCGGGGTATTGGATATACCGAATGATATAATTAACTACTCATATAGTCCTTCATATGTTTTGAATGCAGTCTTCCATTCATCTCTAGGATGAATTTTTGATGGTATCAATCTTGGAAAAGAGCTTTGATCCTCCCAATCTATCAAGCATGTCATCCAATCGTGGGATAGGAAATCGAAATCGTATCGTAATCTTGTTGATGGTTCGACTATCAACGCACATCCTCCAGCTTCCGTCTTTCTTCGGTGTTAGGAGTGCAGGTACAGCCACAGGGTTCATACTTTCTCTAATCATCCCTTTCTTGAGGAGATCTTGGACTTGTATTTGTAGGATCTCATACTCCTTAGGACTCATGCGGTAGTGCAGTAGACTCGGTAGACTTGTTCCAGGAACAAGATCAATCTGGTGTTAAATATTTTGTAGGGGTGGTAAGCCAGCGGGTAACTCCTCAGGAACGATGTCTTCAAATTTAGACAATAATATTTGAACTTTACAGCAATATTGGTAGGAGTATATGTCTCTTTAGGTAAAAAAAGAAGGTTGGTCCTGGTGGGGGTTGTTTAGTTATTTTATAGCTTCAGAGGAGCCAGAGTAATCTTCATATCATCCTTGTGGAAGCTGTATATGTTAGCTTTGCCATTATGCATAGTGTATAAATCGAATTGCCACAGTCGACCAAGCAACATATGACAAGCATCCATATCAACAACATCACATAATACCTCATCTTTGTATTTACTGATGGAGAAAGGAACTCGACATTGTTGTGTCACCTTTGTTTCACTGACGTCCTTGATCCAGCCAATGCGATACAGCACAGTATGTGATTGGGTTGGCAGTTGTAACTTATCCACCATAGTCTTTATATTATGTTCTTGTTACTCCCACTATCAGTGATAAGATCATACACTTGTTGTTCAATCGTACAGCGAGTCTTGAAGATATTGTGTCGTTGCATATCCTCTTCCTTGTATACATCAATCATTTTATCACCAAAGAAATACTTCATCTCCATAAATGACTTCCTCAGGTTCAACTTCATCTACGTACTCCTTATTCTTAAAATACGTCCCTTCTCTTTCGATGTCGTCATCATGTGTGGTTAGATTGACGGGTCTGTTCTGACAGCATTGATTTGAATAGTGGCCTGTTTATCAACAACGATAACATTTATTACCTCTTGGGACTGCATAAGGGTTTTTAGTGTTGTTGTTGGCTACTTTTCTTTGCAGTCGAGCGGTTGGTTGGTTGTGAGAAGGAGTTGGTCTTACTGCTTCATCGTGTGGTCTTACCATGGCCTTCACTTTGCTCAAATCAGATCTCTGTGGTGGTGAAGAGAATTGTGCAGTTGTTGGATTGCGATTTATCCTTTTGTTGAGTTGAGTTTATTATGAGATTGTTCGAATACCTTGTCTTGTATGTTTGTACGAAGTCCATCAATGAATCTTGAAATCTTTTAACTTTCAGATTCGTGAATGTCGACTTGGGTAGCCAGTTTGTGAAATTCGGTTACATATTCTTGTACTGTCCGATATACTTGTCAGTAATGTTGATATTGACTAAAAAATGCTTGTTCGTAATCTGGAGGTAGGAATTGCTCGATCATCAATTGTTTCATTCGCCGCTAAGTGTGAACTTTGTTTCTCCCTTGCCGAATACATGCCATTTGTAATTGATCCCACTAAGCTATCGCGCCTCCTCTGAGTCGATAAGCCACCAATTTATCCTTCATATGTTCTTGCGTACCCCAATATTCAAAGAACTTCTCTACTTCAGCTACACAATCAAGGAATTCTTTAATCACGAATAGACTATTAAATTACTGAATCTCGATCTTCATGCGGTAGTCATTTTGCCGAGGTCCTTGGTTGTTTTCAGGTATGGCTGGTCTTTCATCATATTCACTAGAATCTTCATCTTGGAAAAGTTGATTTCGATGCCGCCTAAAATTTCCAAGAGGATCAACTTCGTCATGTCTTCGTTGCTCATAATTGTTGTTTCGTCCCCCAAGAAAGTGTTGAGTCAAATTCGTAAGTATTGTCTCTAGATTCTGTAATTTTCTATCAAGTATACCCACAGACTCCTTTGTTGCAAACTCTTCCACAACAGGATTTTGTTGGCTAGACTCTCCGTCCAACATCTTTTTTTTTTTTTTTTTTTTTACTTTTTACTTTTTTTTTTTTGCTTTTATAGGAAAGAAAATAGTATAAACTTTTAAAAGTAAAGAAAAATATAATTACTTTTTTTTTTACTTTTTTTTTTGCTTTTATAGGAAAGAAAATAGTACAAACTCTTAAAAGTAAAGAAAAATAGAACTCTTAAAAATCTAAACAAAAAAAAAAAATAAAGCTTACAAAATTGTATATATTACCTTAAAGGAATGAAGCAAGTTCTCTAAGAATGAAACTTTGATATACGCTTATTTCTTTTTTTGGAAACAAAGATAGTGTATGGAAGAGTTATATGTGTATGTATGGTAAATAATTGTTGTAGGAAGATGATGGTAAGGATTAGACAACGACAGTGATGATGAAATAAGGAGACTTTTTTTTTTTTTAATTTTATGGAAATAGTGTAGGGTGACGGTAATAGGAAAGTTCTGTCTGATACAGAGGTAGGCTTTGGTATTAATTGACGTAGCGGGTCACTAGATTTCGCTCTAATTTGCGTTCTCACAACGAGAAAATAAATGAGCAAAATTCTCAAAGAGAATTTAGAAGAGTAAATTAAGATTTGATTGAAGATTGGATGATTATAACTCTTGCCAATGAAGGCAATATATACAAGTTTAGGATTAATCTAAACTATTCAATAAAATAATTCTAAGAAACTTACAACCATACACCTAGCACTTACCAACCAAACATACTTAAATTGTTCACCTAACACACTTCAAATAAACAAATTGTTCACCTAATATACTTCAAATAAACAAGCTAAATAATCTAACACATTTCAAATAAATAAGTCTACAATACCTAACACACAAAAGCACTCTACAAACCAATGAAATGTTCATTAGATTGGGTTTTGGAATTTTGGGTCTTAGCTTAGGATCATGGATGTGGGCTGAATTGATTCCTGGATCTCGAATCGAATTGAACTCTAGATATCAACATTAAAGTATAGTTACTAATCAGACTAAAACTGTGACCAAATACATATTCTAATCAGGATTTAGTTTAGCTTGGTGCTAATTTAATTAGTGTTCTTGTTCTATTCAGAAAACGTCTTGTCCTGATTAAGATGGAAGCACTCAGCTTCTCAAACCAATGTAAAATTTATTTTTTTAAAAATGGTTGGATTTTGTGTCAATTGCTTTATGAATTTTCTTTTACCAAACTGTATGAGTACATAAATTAAGTATGCTAACCCCAATTATAGTTGTAATCAGAAGAGAGAAGTGTAAAAGCAATCCAAAACTGGCCCTTAATTAGTATACGAGCACTTAATTTCTCAGTCCTTTAAGCTAAGACTTGCGCTAATAACCACCTTATTAGCAACCTACAAAGATATATTTTTTAATTTCATTATTTTCTTTAGCTAAGCTAAGTGTGTTAAAAGAGAAAATGGAAGCACTAAAAAATAAAAATTCCATTGTTTGTTTTAACTTTGAAGACTAATCATGTCGAAGAAATCAAAGTTCAAATCTCGTAGATTGAATTAAGGGTAGTGCACATTGTCAAATCACCACAATCAACACTCGTCACTCACCAGAAATGGAGCTCTTGAAAAGCTATCCCTTTATTTTGAATTACAAGTACAACCATAACAAAATTAAGAAGTAAAAGAAAAAAATAATAATAATAAAAATACAACACGCCTTTATACAATTCATCTTAAACATCTGTCACTAATCTCTAATCGTGCAAATTACATGTGCATAAATTATAACTTATTCACCTCACTATATATTATTCTACTAATTCCACACACAAAAGGAAAAGTCATCTCGACCGTTGAACCAACTTTGATCAATTCAATTCGATCTCATTAATCGTCACGGACTCTAATGTTCAATCTTCTGAGCCAAACCGAATGAAGAATCATGTGAAACACATCGAACCGTTTCGGAGGCGAATTCACCTCGAAGTGTTTCCTCACTTTAAGTACTCTCCTCTGCATTCTTATGTACTGCCTAGGTGATATGCTCATTAAAATTCTCTTCAAGTTGGGAATTTCACTAACCGGAACCTCGACCGAGAACGATTTCCAGTTCAGGACGTCGCTGAATGGCGGAACGTAGTGATCGGATATGAGAACCGGTACACACCCCGTGTAGATCGCCTCGACGATCCTCGGGCTGGCGACTTCGTAACCACTAGGGCAAATGCAGTACTTGCTCTTTCTCAACATGTCGTAGTAAGAGACCCCTTTGGGAAGGTACTGTAGTATTTTCATGTCTTTATCTTTGTTCTCCCAATGCTCTAGGAGTATAGGCCTAATTGGCCCGTGAAGCCCTCCAGCGAAGAAAGCAAGGATCGGACGCTTTGACGCGGAAGGGCCGCCGAGAAAACCCTCGGTTGCGCCGGTTAGGAGATTGACTTCCGGGAAGGATACGTCCTTGGTAGGGTTAAAACCTTCGGAGGTGTTTGCATTGCATAGAACTCTTATTGAGTTCTTGCGTAGATTAGGAACGGAGGAGGAAGTTTCGGGCCCCTGCCAAAAACGACAAATTCTCATACTTGGAAAGAGAAAACGGCAGTTGATAAAAACGACAAAATTTTGTCCTATACTAACTAACAATGTTACCAACACATTCATACCAACTTAAACTTGGTACTATTGGTTAAAAAATGTTGCTTAATTACCCAATCATGGCAGGAAAGCATGAAATGATCAGCTCCAAGGCTACGATTCCAAAAGGGGTGCCTGCCGGAAACGACATCAACGTAGTCTATCACAGTCTGTCGTATGGGACCGAAATCGTGCGAGTCTCGGACATAAACGTATCGGACCAACATTGTAACGCTAAAGGGTAGGAAAAAAACGTGAGCCTTTTGGGGGTCTCTGGTACGAAACTGGCTATTCATCTCAATCTCGTGGATGAAATTTCCTTCCATGGAGTATATGCTCTTACAAGGCCCATTATGGAACAATGGGGGCTCTCCTTCTTCGTACACAAAGACCTTAAATTGTTTTTCCATTTCTAAGTAGCTCCTGTCAAATTCATAACAAATATTATTAGTACTAATTATATATAAGATGTGCACGTACTACTTAGTAAAAATCTAAATGCAATAATTAAAGACATTGTACGAGTAGTATTAGTACCTGTGGAAGGCTTTGGCATTCCAATACATTGGACCAACTGGGGTGTACTCGGCATCTTGTGTCTGATTTCCAGTTTTAGCCTCGCTAATCGCGGATCGAGCTCTCATTAGATGGCCTTCTACTCGTTCCAAATTGGTGTACTCTCTTTGTCGTCTGGCTTTTACAATAGGCGGATTTTGAGATTCATTCCAAGAAACGACAATTATTCTCGGTTCACTACTATTCGGAAAAATATTATTGAAGCTATTTTCCTTGGTCACGTTCTGCTAATTAATATGACACAAGTCAAAAATCACATACAGAGAATGTATATACATTACTAGAATAATCACTAAAGATGGGCGGCTTTTTGGTTAAGAATTTTATGGAAAGAAAGCCAGATTGCCATTATTGACAAGTTTGCCATATGGCATAGTATGTCACATCAAGTAAAAGTACCATAAAATTAGGAAAATAGTGTTAAGTGGATCAAAATAAGCACATGCATATATAATGTCCTTTTATTCATCCTCGAATCAATAAGATAGTGCCGTAACGTGGAAGGTTAACATCATATTATAATATTAATTAATGTAATTAAAACATCATTCATCAACATCGGAGAATGATGGGGAGATGTTTCTTTTACCTTATTGAACATGTCATAGAGTGCATCAACCTAGATATAAGAGAACTCAACCAAACCCATAATAACATTAATAAAATTAAAAATAAACAAAAAACACCCTTTACCTATTTCAACAAAAACCAAAGAGTATTTGGCCATAAGTATTTTTTTTCCCCCACCTAGCCAGCCAAATATCACAAAAATAAAATTAAATAAGTAAATCAAAATGGAAAAATAAAAGGTTCTATCTCGTTTACAAGCATTCCCGTGTATGTATTATGCTAAACCCTTTTAAGGGAAATTATAAAAGCTTGAAAAACAAAAATTGAAACCACACAGAAAGATCATACGAAGAAAAAATAATAAAGCTTAAGTGCATGTAATAAAAAATGACTGAGAGATTAGATATAACAGAACTCAACTAAACCCATCACAACAATATCTTAAAAAAAGACCAATTTTTTGGAACATAACCAAAAAAAAAAAAGTTTTTATAATCTCCAAAATACCACAAAAACACATAAATAAGCAAATTAAAAGGAAAAGGTGGGGGAAAAAAAGGTTATATCTTGTTTATAAGCTGGCATATTCCCAATCCCATGTATGCTAAAACCTTTTAAGGGAAATTATGAAATCCAAAAATGAAAAATGGACATAAGAGAGAGATTTTTAGAAGTAAAAATAAATAAGTTCATGCATGTACTTAAAAGTTAAAAATGACCAAGAGATTAGTTCTCACAGGTTCTTGAGAAGATTGTGACATAGCTTGAATGTCAAGTGGAGGAGAAGAAGATCGATTCAGTAGATACTCATCCGAAATAGCTGCTTCCACATCAATCTTCTTATTCAAAATATCTACCACCACCAAGTTTGACCTCAAACCCAAAGCCCCATCACTCGGTGGTGAAATTACTGAACTACCCTTCAAAGATCCTGGTGATGCAGGGTTCCATATCCAAGTTGTGTAGTCGGCCATGACATCCCAGTTGGAGGATTTGCGGCCCAAAACCGAAACAAACCCGGAAATCACTGTCAGTGGAATCATAAGCAACAAAAGGGTTGTTGTTGATGATGATGAAGATGCCTTGGCCCAACATGCAGACCATGATGATGACCTTTTGTTACTATTCACCATATTTGTATATTTAGCTTCCTCTCTAGCTGGAAACTATAGCTTAGCTTGTGTAACTCCAAAATATCAAAACTCTATGTCAATTTTCTAAAGATTCAAAAGAACTATAAGAAAATAAAAAGAACAAGAAAGAAAGGAAGGAAAGTGAAGTTTGGGTTTTGGGAAGGAGAAGTGTTACATTTGGTAATAAATGGTTGAGCCATCACGCCAGGCGTCCTCTTGTACAGTCCTTTAATTCCAAGTTTTTCATGCAATTTTTTTTCTGAATTTCCGATTTTACCCTTGGTAACCCAAAAACTTGGCTATATCCCACCGATAATGGTCCCTTCTGTTTTTTTGATAGTCGAAAGTTGAAAGCTCATTCTTAATGGCTGACGACTAGTATATGGTGACTTTTTAATTGGCTTTAATTCCACGTGGTTAACTCTGGCTATCATTTAGAAACTTTGTTATATATATATATATATATATATATGTATACGTGTCACTTTTTTTTTTTTCGATAGTGAAGACGTTTTAGCTGAGTTTTATTAATTGAATTATTTCTGAACTGTGTCTTTCATCAATTTTTCAACTCGGGGAAATGGGTTTTTTCAGTTTTATCAGTATTATATTTTTCACAAATAAAAAAAAAAATTGGGTTTTCACTTCAATATCCAAAGTGAACACCCTATTCTCAGCAAAAACAAAAAAATAAAAAAAAAAAAAAAAGTGAACACCCTATTGTTTATCGCAAAGATTAAGAAATAGTGCCATTATTTGTATAGATAAACTTAATGTCTCAACATCAAACAATATTAAACAAGTAGTATATTATTTATATATTTACTAATATGCACAAATCAAAGTCTAAGCGTCCAAAAATTTAGCACTTAATGATTAAGAAATAATGCTTAATTTTGTAGTCGATATATGTGAATTTTAGTGCCATTATTTCGTTCTTTTTCCCGTCAAGTAAAGAACAAAAAGATCAGTTGAGATATGTAATTATATGCACATAATATATCAATTAATCTAAAGCCAAAAAAAATGTAAATGTTTTTAGATTCAAGGAGTCGAATGAATAAATATAAAAACAATAACACAAAGGAGACCAACCTTTTAGATATATGTTGATTAGCGCACTAAGTGTTCCTCATTAATAACAATAACACAAAGGAGACTAACCTTTTAGATATATGTTGATTAGCGCACTAAGTGTTCCTCATTAATTTTGCAGATGGCGATAATGAAGGATATGAGATCTGAAAACTCACCGTCATTACACAATAATTTTCTCTTTGTTTTGGGACTTGCACATTTAAATGACTCAACCGTACTAAACAAAAAAAGGGAAGGTATAAACGAAATTGGAAATCTAAATTATAAGGAAATTAATAGGAACGGAAAATATTACAGTGAGACATTAGCTATATTTGATTCAAGAAATAGCCAAAGTTAATGGAATTAGTATTTAAATTTGCTACGTCAAAATTTTAAAAAATAAACTTCCTAAAAAATGTAAAATCACCAAAATCAACTGGGGAATATATTAGAACATTTTCTCTTCAGAAAAAAAAAACCATGAATTATAACCTTGTACGTGGTACTGGTCCCGTTTTCTGGTAATTGTTTTTTGTTGACTGGTAACTTTCTGGTAATTAAGAAAAACGGACATTGGAATTTGAATTTTCTTACAAAAATTTTATTTAACTTTCACTCGATCAAATAATCACCCCAGAATGTAAGAAACTTGACAATCCGAAGTTTTATTTTATTTTATATTTTGTTTTTCCTAATTATAAGACCATAAAGCTAAATGAAAATAGAGGAGAATAATAATATGTAATATTAAATTATGAATATCTACACACATCGATCAAAAAAAAATTATAAATATCTATACCATATATGTATCATATATGTCCCGAATTGATGGTCTTTTGCCACATACTGTCGTTCTAATTTGAGTAATAAATCGTATACCTTACTCGTTGTTATACATGATAAACTTGTTCAACAAGTAAATCACATAGGATTGATATTGGCCAGGTCAAGGCCTTTACTAATTTTTCCAATATATGAAAAATGCATATTGGGAGTAGATATTTTCAGTCTATGCCTATTTTTTTCTTTTGACGCATCATTCAATTAAAAGACTTGCAAAATATAAACAGAACTTAATTATGACATATATATTCTTTCAAGGTGACAAAATATAATTAAGTACTAAGTAAATAGAAAAAAGAAAAACTAAAAAAAATAATTTGCGTCACATTATAGCTTCCTTCAATTTTATTTGACTTCATGGAAAATAAAGTCCCCGGCTACCATAGCTTTGTTCTAAATCAAGTTGAATATTATTTCCTATGTAGCCAAGCCATGCCAAATCAATTTAACGGATGCGTTATGCACATGAGTGAGATCACGAATCACATGCCTTGTGTATTCACAATTTGAGATGACTAATTCGTTTTGCATTTTTTTTTTTCTTTCCTTTAAAACAAAAGTGCTTATAAATAGAAGGGCATTATAGTATTTTTAATGTTGCGTCTCCGCTAGAACTTATTAGAACTATTCTCGTGTTTGCCACCTCTCTTATTTACTATTGCAACGGGTAGACACAAGTCAAAGGTCCTCGCATTTGCTTTTCTCATCTCCCTCTCTCTTTCTTTCTTTTTTCTTTATAATTTTAGATAATACATGAAATACGACGATTTTCATTACATAATAATTAATGTACGGCGGAGAGTTGGAAGAATTGAATATCTTTTTAAATGAGGTTGAAAACCTCAACATCCTAAATATAGAACTATGTTCTACTTGTAATATTTTACAATGATACGTGGCATGACATGCATGGCAAGATCGACAAAACGTTCACGCCATAACCCTTTTTCTTCAATGTTATATTTAGTTTAGTTTATGGGGTTTAAGTTTTAACCCACATAAAGCAGCTCTTGTTAATTACGTACATTATATTTTGGGTACCTAAGCTGATCTTGTTCTAAAAATCTACACATTTTTCTTTCGTACACTTAGTGGTCCATTCTCTTTGTTGCGTTGAAATTAATTGGTTTCAAAATCAAGTAGAGGGAGAGAGATGTAGTGGAATTTTTTTATGGAACCCAACTATTTTTATAACGAGTACTTAATTTGGAGTAATGTAGGGGTATATATAAGTAACAATAAGGAGGTGAAACACGCCATAGGACAGAATATAGCCCCGCATTATATATAAATATGTGTATATATATATATGTTGTGCAGTCTAAAATCTTATTTCAGGTAGCATGAGTAAGATTAAGTGCGATCTTTTCCGAAAGAGTTACATGCGACCTCAACCGCATAAGTTAGTGCAATCTCTTCCGAAAGAGTTACGTGCGACCTCCTCTGAATAAGTTTAAAGCGACCTCCTCCGAACGAGTTAAGTGTAACCAGAATAAAAATGAGACTAGTCTACGCTTTGTCAAACGGGTAACCTACAAAGAAAGGGAAACAAAAGTTTCTCTTTAAAGATCGACCAATCACCTCATTTAAGTGATTACCCAGTTATATTGTTAATCAAATTGTATTGTTCGATTATACAGTTACTCATTCTCACAATTGAGAAATATTGAGCTATCTTCATCTATATAAAGGGAGTTCAATATTTTAGTGAGGGGATCTTGGACTTTTTCTGATCTGGGGAGGCTGAGGAATTTTTGGAGAGAACCTTTTTAACTCTTGCTTCTTCTTTCCGGACAATATATTGTAATTTTGAGTTCTTGTAATTCTCAGAAAATAATAAAAAACAGTGGACGTAGGCTCATCTTTTTTGGGGCTGAACCACTATAAAATTCTTGTCTCTTTATTTGCTTTAGTTAATTAACCATTTTCACACATAAGCCACATCTTGCAATTTTCCTAAATTTATTGTTGATAAAACCTCCGTCAACAATTGGCGCTAGAAGGAGGGCTATTACGGCAGAAAATTTTTCCATTCCGTTTCTTTCAACAATGGTAAACACCAAAAATACTACCAGAAATATCGGAACTAGCCAAAATCATCCCCAAAGTACCGCTGTTGTACAGGCAGATCCTACTCAGGATCAGCCTGCCGTGACCGTACCGGAAAATATTGTCCAGAGACAGGATCGCATGGAGGAAACACTGGTGAACATTCAGTAAATTACAAGTCAGATTAATGACTCTCTACGGCGACTTGCTTAAGGACAGATGCTAACTCCACCACAGCACGAACGTCCCAGAGAACGTCCTGCTCAATAACCTGAGAGAGGAATTCAGATTTTGGAGACATAGAACTACGACTAATCTAAAGCCCGACAGGAGCGTCGAGGAGATTGCATCTCCAACGGAAAAGGCAAGGTCGCAGACTTGCCTCTGGTATCTGGTACGGAAAGTTCGAGTACTGATCGTGATCGTGGACAACCTTCTCGGAGAGCAACCGTCAATCGTGATTATCTTGAACACGAGAAAAAATGACAATCACGGAGTGTCTTTGAAAGGATCAGTAGGAAATCTTGACAAAATCCTACAGACCTGAGACAACATCTGGATCAGCGACGTAGTCAGGAGCGATCCACCTCGTATCACAATAACCGTAGTCGATCTCGTCGCACTGTCTTATTAGAATCCCTAAGGTCGTAGCACACCATACCTAACCAACCCGCCTTATATCGTGTCAACGATCAGAGGCCACTCCTACCACCAGTAAGAGAGAATGTTCTCCCTCTAAACGTCGATGTTCATAATTTGAGGATTACTTTAGATGCATTTGCTAGTTGGGACGATGAGCTCGCTGATAGGTATCATCAATCGCCATTTAGCGAGGAGGTTCGAGCTGCCGCCTTACTTGCTGGATTTAGACTTCCCACCATAAACACTTTTAATGGGAAAACTGATCAGCAGGATCATATGGATCACTTCAGCGACTTGATAGAACTTCATCACGTTGATGATCTCGCACGTTGCAGGTATTTTTTGTAACTCTCACAGGAGCAACAAAGAAGTGGATTCGAGGACTCAAGTCTGGCTCAATCTCGTCATGATAACAACTCCAAACTGTATTCTTGAGGCAATTCCAGGCTGCGAAGAATTTCATTGTTCCACTGGTCAGTCTGTCTGCTATTCGGCAAGGTCCGGAGGAAACTCTATGATCTTACCTAAATCGCTTTACCTCAGATTTAGCAAAGGTCAATAACCCACTTGAAGGAGGAGTTTTAACTCTAATAATGGCTGGGGTGCGACCAGAAACTAAACTCTGGGAAGATTTACTTGAGCGAGAATGCAGAACCCTTGAAGATTTCTATCGAAGAGTTGGTCGACATCTAAGAGTGGAATCTTCACGCAAAAACCTTAAGACGATAAAGGGAGGAGGAAAGAATGTTGCCAAAGATGCGACAACAAACAACAATAATAATAAGAAGTCGAACAAAAGGAGTAGTGAACAATCGACTGAGAAGTAGCCCAAATAAAAAAAACAGGAGATTCTAAGAGCTTCCATTAGGTTCAATAATTATACTAAATTAAACGCACCCATAGATCATATCTATGCGGTCACAAATCAATAGAAGCGGTATCGTCAACCGGAACCCATGCAAAGAGAGAGAGCGAGGTGCGACCCCAACAGTTTTGTCGGTATCATAATAACATTGGACATAATACCAATAACTGTTTTACCCTGAAAGATGAGATCGAAAGATTGATTAAAGAAGGGCAGTTGTGGCAGTACTCTAAACAAAATAATGAAAGGCGAAAAAAAAACTGACAGTGACCTCCAGAAATTCAGCGTGAGGTGCGCACTATTTTCAGAGGACCACATGTTGGGGGAGATTCCAAGAGAGCGCAGGATAGGTATGTGCGAGAAGCTCGACAGCAGCCATTGACTAATGTCATGCACCTCGAACAGCGACCACGAAAGCTTCAGCGAGTACTGGATATAGATATTACCTTCACGGAACAAGACGCGAGGGAAGTCCATTATTCACATAATGATGCGTTGGTCATAAAGATCAATTGTGGAAGCACGCAATTATGGCTAGTATTGGTCGATAACGGAAGTGCTGTTGACATCCTGTATTATGACGCCTTCAAGAAAATGGGGTTGAATGAAAGCGACTTGAAGCCCGCTGTCACCCCACTCTACGGATTCACTGGTAACAGCATAATGCCTATGGGCATGATTGAGTTAATGGTCAACGTTGGAACCTACCCCAGGGTTTCAACGGTAATGACCCAGTTCTTGATTGTAAATTGCCCCTCTGCATTCAATGCTGTACTGGGAAGACCAACACTGAGGGAACTTCGAGCAGTAACATCGATCTATCATCTCGCTATGAAATTTCCGACTCAACAAGGAGTAGGCGAAGTGTGAGGAAACCAATACGATGCGCGGACTTGTTACAACAACTCTTTAAAGCTCGCAGCAAAGGATGTGACACCTCGCACGATGATGGTCCAAAGAGAAGCATCAGTCAAAGCGTCAAGCGAAACATCAATCAAAACGACAAGCGAAACCTCGACCCTTGAGAAATCGATGGAGAGGTCAAAACGGGACCAATTGAAGACTTGGAGGATTTGCTATTTGACAAGTCCTCCAAGATTTTAAAAATTGGAGCAAGGCTTCAAGATCATGTGCGAGCTTCATTGATCGCTAATCTGGAATCTAATTTGGATGTCTTCACATGGCAATATTCGAACATGGTTGGGATCGATCCGAATATCATATGCCACCGTCTTAACATAGATCTAACAAAGAAGCCTATACGACAGAAAAGAAGAGCTATGAATCCAGAATGCTACATCGCACTGAAAAAAGAGGTAGAAAAGTTGCTCGAAATTGGATTTATCAGGGAGTCTTTTTATCCGAATTGGCTTGCAGACCCAGTTTTGGTAAAGAAACCCAATGGGAAGTGGAGAACATGCATTGATTTCACAGATCTCAACAAATCATGCCCGAAGGACAGCTTTCTCCTTCTGAGAATCGACCAGCTTGTAGATACGACGTCGGGGCATGAACTTTTAAGTTTTATGGACGCATATTCTGGATACAATCAAATCCCCATGTACGAACTAGATGAGGAGCACACTTCGTTCATCACTGATCAGGGATTATACTGTTACAAAAAGATGCCCTTCAAACTCATCAATTCAGGAGCAACCTACCAGCGTCTTGTCAATATGATATTTGTAATACAAATTGGTAAGACAATGGAGGTATATGTTGATGACATGCTGGTGAAGTCGAAGAAAGCCGAAGATCATATTAAACATCTTGATGAGATGTTCAAAATTCTCCGAAAATATCAAATGAAGCTGAATCCTCAAAAGTGTGCATTCGGGGTACGATCTGGAAAGTTTCCGGGTTTTATGGTCAATCAGCGAGGTATTGAAGCTAACCCACAGAAGATACAAGCACTGATTGATATACAATCCCCTCGCAAACCCAAATATGTGCAGAGCCTGGTAGGAAGAGTGGCTGCATTGAGTCGATTTATATCCAAGTCGACGGATAAGTGCCAACCATTCTTTGAGGTATTGAAAGGTTCGAAAAGGTTCGAGTAGACGGAAGAATGCGAGCAGGCGTTCCAAGAATTAAAAATATACTTAGGTTCTTCTCTACTCCTGTCGAAGCCAAATTTGGGGGAAGAATTATATTTATACCTCGCAGTTTCTAAATATGCGACAAGCACTGCGTTAATTCGGGAATATGAAAAGATACAGCGACCAGTGTACTACATAAGTAAAAGATTACTCGATGCCGAAACAAGATATTCAGAGATGGAGAAATTGGCATTAGCACTCATTGTCGCATCCAGGAAACTTCGACCTTATTTTCATGTGCACACCATCAAAGTTTTCACGAACTGTCCATTAAAGCAGGTTCTGCAAAAACCAGAGGCTTACGAGTGACTACTTAAGTGGGCAGTTGAGTTGAGTCAGTTTGACATCAATTTTCAACCTCGCACGACGATCAAAGGGTAAGCCCTCGCAGATTTCATTGCAGAATTCACATATGATGTCGATCTTCCCACAGAAGCAATCGAAAAGTCTGCTACAGATTTATCCAGATTGTGGAAGCTTTATATCGATGGATCATCGAATGAGAATGGATTTGGTGCAGACATGGTACTAATCAGTCCTGAAAGGCACAATATTCATTGTGCACTTTTATTCAAATTTCCAGCATCAAACAATGAGGCAGAATATGAAGCACTGATAGCTGGTCTAAGGCTCGCACAAAAAATGAAGGTCGAAGTAATTGAGGTATACAGTGATTCCCAGCTGGTTGTTTGTCAAGTAAATGGCGAATATCAAGCAAGGGGAAAGAGAATGATGGCTTATTTGCAGGAGGTACAAAGATTATTCTCGACATTCACTGCTTATAATATTTAACTTCTTCCTTGCATTAAGAATACTCGGGCAGATGCCCTAGCTAAACTCGCCTCAACAAAAGATGCCGAATTACTAGGTGGTCCCTGTCGAGTTTCTTACAAAACCTAGTATCGAAGCAGAGCCTCAAATAACTATGATGTTTGATAAAAGATCATTGTGGGTAGATCCTATAATGAAGTATATCCAAAATGGCGATCTCCCCGAAAATAAAGACGATGCAAAGCGACTTCGAATAAAGGTAGCTCGCTATGTTATCTATGACGGGAAGCTTTATCGAAGGAGTTTTAGTGCGCCACTATTGTTATGTGTCAATGAAGAAAAAGTAGACTACATTAAGAGGGAGATTCATGAAGGAATATGCGGAAATCATTCCGAGGGGCAGGCACTTGTGAACAAGATTCTAAGACAAGGGTATTTTTGGCCGACTATGAAGAAGGATACGATGAAATTTACTAGGAGATGTAACAAATGCCAATGATTTGCAACTGTTCCTAGAATGCCATCCGTTCCTCTCACTCTAATGACCAGTCCATGGTCATTTGCAGTATAGGGAATTGATATTATCGGAACACTTCCACTAGCGCGAGATGGGTTAAAGTATGCAGTGGTCACAGTCGATTATTTCACCAAGTGGACAGAAGCTGAAGCTTTGAGTAACATTTCTGCAAAGAAGATGATAGATTTTGTTTACAAATCTATAATCTGCCGTTAAGGTATACCACATACCATAATTTCTGATAATGGGAAACAATTTGACTGTGACGAGTTCCGTAACTTCTGTAACAACTTGGGCATCAAGAAGAATTTCTCCGCTGTTGTTCATCCACAAGCTAATGGACAGGTTGAAGCAATAAATAAAATACTTAAACATAATATAAAGACAAAGTTGGAAGAGCATAAGGGAGCTTGGCCAGAGGTACTCCCTGAAGTGTTATGGACTTATCGCACCACTCAATGAACAACTACTGGAGAGAGTCCATTCTCTTTAGCGTATGGATATAAAACAATGATTCCGGTTGAAATTGGTGCGAGCTCTCTATGACGATTAACCTATGAGCAAGATCGCAACAAAACACTAATGAGGATTGAGCTCGATCTTTTAGAAGAAAAGCGCGAGCAGTCTCAACTTCGAATCGCATTATATCAATAGCGCACTACTCGATATTATAACTCTAAAGTCAGACAAAGAGGATTTGAAGTTGGTGACCTTGTTCTTCGACAAGTCCTACCTAATAATAAAGAGCACGGTGCTAGAGTATTTGGACCCTCTTGAGAAGGACTGTATGTTATTGATGCCATTATTCGACCTGGGACATATAAGTTAGCTCGCACTGGCGGACAAAAGATCGAGCATGCCTGGAATGCAGAACAACTTCATCGATATTATCAGTAAATTTTCATGTATATCTTTATGTTTTCGTCATTCATCAATAAAGATCTACTTATTCGTCATTCATTGATCGTCATTCATTAATCGTCTTTCGTAATCGTCATTCGCTAATCGTCATTCGTAATCTTCATTTATTGGTCGTCATTCATCATCATCAATAAGGATGTCTCCTCATCGATCATTCAATTTGGAACCTTTTATAGTTTTATGGCAGTCTTCAAACACCATAAGACTCGGGGGGAGAGTGGGATCAGAATATTATCTCCTACTTGTTTCCTAAGGGACTATGAAAAATGTCCATTTAGAGGGGTCGGAATTTTAGATCGTTGAAATATCTAAAATTTCTCAAAATCTTAGGATTTTCTTCTCGCTTCATGCCTTAGCATGTCGTATTACGTAATTTCCCTCCTCGAACAACAAAGTGACTAAGCAAAACGTTCATTGTTCGATGTGATATATTGCTATATTTACATTTTACCGTGGAACTTTTTAAAAACAGTATTGAGTTTGCATTACTCATACTTGTTTGTTTTCTTAAGCGACCTAACCTATCCTAACACAACCATTTTAAGTGTGCTGGATTCAAATCGTAATAGCGTACCGATCAGTCACTTAGTGATTGACTATTTAGTTAAATTAATTATCTTCTATATTACGACTTAGTGTGTTGATTGTTTTACAAGAATAAACATCCAATAAGAAAAGCATTTATTCATTGATAAAAGCTCGCACCTATATGCAAGCAAGGAAATACAAATAAGAGGGGACCAAGCCCATATTGTTCTGAAGTAAAAATAAAAAAGATAAGATGATTATTGTGCAGACGTGCTCGCCCCATCATCTCCAGTCTTGGTAGCTTCATCTTCCCTCCAACTATGGACAAGCTCGACCACGTCTTCGCCGAAGATAAAAAAAGTCAAAGTCTAGATACTCACAGAAGATGTTGTATATGATAGTCGACGAGGCAATGTCACTGGCTTTGTCTTCGAGCTCCTTGACTTCAGTAGCATTAAACTCTTCAACAGCCTTGTGAGCCGCCTCTGTTGTCGCCTCCTTCATGCGATCCGGATGCTCAGAGATCGTCTTTTCAAGATCTTTAATTTTTTCCTCGAGCTTCTCCTTTTTAGACTTCTCTCTAGCCAGACCTTCGAGCAGCTGCTACCTCTCTAAATCGAAGGCTTTTTTTCTCCTCCTCACGAGCTTTATCCGAGTCCTCGAATGCTTGAGTTATCTCGTCGACTTTTTCGGCCTTCTCCAAACACTCGAGGACTGGGTCGTGCATCAGGATAGCAGCTACAGCAGTCTGAAAATATAACATATAAATACCAGAAGAATGCATTAAAAAAAAAAAGATACTTACATTTGCCAACATCCTCATCGTAGAACCAAAGGCAACCTTGGCAGATCGTCGCTTCATCCTCTCCCAGCCTTCTTCGGAAGTGACGCGATCAATGAAGGCTATGCTCATACAAGCCTTCTCCAGTAATTGATTAAGGAGTGCGAAGAGCTCCCCGTCCTTATCTACCAGGTTTGGTTCCAAAGAAGTGGCAGTCTCCTTGGATAGTTCCAAATGGCTCATTATTTGAGACTGGGGAGGAGGCGAGCTTGCTGGGATATTCTCGAAGATGACTTTTCATTTTTTGGAAGTGTCAACCTTCTCTTTCCCTTTCGATGATGATGAAGGTATGCTCTCTGGCATCTTGGACTTTGCCATGGACCCCAGAGTGGAAAGTGGTACTCGCAGTCTGCTACCAATAACCATCTATGTACAAATATGTCAGCAAGCGAGGTGACATAATATGATGATGATGAAAATATGTATATATATATATATATATATAATTACCTTCTTGCTATTGAGGAGCTGGTGGTGATACTGTTTCTGGAGAAGATGGTTCCGAAGTTGAAGGAGTGGCAGGTACTTTTCGTTTCCTAGGTTTGGAAGACGAGGCACTCTTTTTCGTCTACTTCCTCAGCTTTTTTTTCTTCAAGCTCGAAGGTCTGGACGAACGGATGGTGGGGTCAGGGAACGCGGCTCCCTTTGGAAGCAAACCGCAAGCAACCAAGTTCTTGGAAGTCCCAAGCTTCTTCCAATCAAATTCCTCAATCGGAAGGACGTTGATTTTGTATACCTTTATGAGCTATTCCCTGGAAAGTCTGGGCCGTTCCTTATTGTTTGCGATGACATACGAGTGCGATCAAAATAAATATGATAATACAGATTATGTGATAAATTGAAAAGCTACCTACCAGGATTCCTGAAAGAAGCCTTTATCCACATAGTTAAAGTGGAAAAATGGATTTTTCTATTTTTCCATATTGTTATGAACCTCGTAGATTGTTTTTATTGTCTGGTTTGACCACTTGCTCGCATAAAAGAAGCCAAAATCTGACGGGTTTGATTTTACTTGGTAAAACCAAGCGAACTCTTCAGGTGTGGGGGTTTCTAAACCTAATTTATGGTATAATATGTACA
Source organism: Parasponia andersonii (assembly GCA_002914805.1). NCBI lineage: Eukaryota > Viridiplantae > Streptophyta > Magnoliopsida > Rosales > Cannabaceae > Trema > Trema andersonii. The sequence continues at coordinate 429,872 of JXTB01000174.1, forward strand.
AACCTACCATGTATCTATAAGTGTTTGGGGTTAGTTGAAAAGGAACAACTCCGTAATAGTCGACGATGGATCTTATGTAAGGATAAAGTGGAAGATGGACCCCGCATTTGAGAACTACTTCAGAGAATGATGCAATTCCACGAAATGGTGTATGTGGTCGATTGAACTCTATGGGAAGGCGAAGAAAGATGGCGATCTTATAGTTGCATATGATCTTGCTGAGCCTGTTCGTGGTGTAGCTCATCCTTATTAGTACATGACCAGTCTCCCTCTACATATTGGTAACCCATTACGAATGCAGGGGCATCTCTGATATGCCGAGGCCATTGGTCTTGAGGTAAGTCACCTATGCGAGGACTACTTTGCCTGACCCTGGTTATCTCAACTTCGGATTCTGGCTCAAGATAATCTTCGAGGTTTATGGAACGAATACTGGTATTGGAAGATTCTCCTGAGAATGCATTCCCTTCCCTAAAATCCTCACTACTAGACATCTGAAAAGAAATGGTAATGGCTTTAGTCCTATGCGAGCATCAGGGATCTTAGCTATATGCGAGCAGTTTTGGGGTCTCATCCTAGGATTGCATCAACAAGCTACTCATCGGATTTTTTCTAATCGATCCACAGATTCATAAAAAAATCATTCGTGCAGTTCGTTAAAAAGAAAATAAAAACTCTTTCACGAGTTCATCTATGTCAGTCATCTAAAAGAAGAATCTATAGACCAATGAAAGGGATCTAAAAATTTCCATTTTACAGCCCATCCGAGTACGGGATGGGTTTATGTTCAGAATATTTAGCTTATGGTATTTGGGTTCTACGGTTTGTTCCTATTTTCTTTTCTAGGATCTGTAAATAAAGAATTCTAGAAAATCAAAGAACGAGAGAGAAGATATATACTAATCTTTCTTCGAAGACGGAAAGACCAAGATGACATTCGAAGGATTATGATGATAACTTCGTTAGAGAAGATGACAAAGTTGTGCGAGCTGGGAAACAGAACGACGCCGAAAGAATTTCTCTGTGAATACTTCGGGTTTAAGAGAGAAAATAGTAGACGATAGGTTTTTTGAAGAAGAGGTGGATTAGTATTCGATATATATACCTCGAGCGTCATCACATCCGTAGATCAAGGTATTTAATTTTTAGATCCAAAGGCCGAAGTTCATGCGGGATTTGAATTTTTCGAAATTAAATCGGTATCTTTTCAAAATTTGAAATGATTCGATTTAAGACGACAGCTGGCATCATCGCTATCATTAAGTCTCCTCGAGTTTTGCTATTCTTCTTAGAAAAGGCGACTCGTGTTTTCATCTGTCAGAAAAAGATGCGCGTGATCTTGAAAAATGTGAGATTTGAGATCTGGCGACTCTTTGATACTTCAAAGTTCTCAAGTCTAGGTCATGACGTCACATTTTTTAAGCTCGCACTTACATTAGAAGGAAGCTCCATTTTGTCCTGAAGAACTAATAGAGCTAGGGAGCAATTGTTGTGCGGTCTAAAATCCTATATCAGGTCGCATAAGTAAGATTAAGTGTGACCTCTTCCGAAAGAGTTACATGCGACCTCAACTGCATAAGTTAGTACAACCTCTTCTGAAAGAGTTACGTGCGACCTCCTCTGAACAAGTTTAAAGCTACTTCTCCGAACGAGTTAAGTGCGACTAGAATGAAAAGGAGATTAGTCTACGCTTCGTCAAACAGGTAACCTACAAAGAAAGGGAAACAAAAGTTTCTCTTTAAAGATCGACCAGTCACCTAATTTAAGTAATTACCCAGTTATATTATTACTCAAATTGTATTGCCTGATTATACAGTTATCCATTCTCATAATTGGGAAATATTGAGCTATCCTCATCTATATAAAGGGAGTTCAAAGTTTCAGTGAGGGGATCTTGGACTTTTTCTGATCTGGGAAGGCTGAGGAATTTTTGGAGAGAACTTTTTTAATTCTTACTTCTTCTTTTCGGACAATACATTGTGATTTTGAGTTCTTGTAATTCTCAGAAAATAGTAAAAAATAGTGGATGTAGGCTCATCTTTTTTGGGGCTGAACCACTATAAAATTCTTGTCTCTTTATTTAGTTTAGTTAATTAACCATTTTCACACACAAGCCACATCTTGCAATTTTCCTAAATTTATTGTTGACAAAACCTCCGTCAACAATATATATATATTTAAAAAGGAAAAAAATGGGAGAAATTAAAGAACTATACTGAGCATCATGACTATATACATAATTAGCATAATTTAACATATAGGTTTTAGGAGTCTCTATCTATCTAACTAGTATGGCATTTCTATAGGAAGTGTTGTGTGGTCTAAAATCTTATGTCAGGTCGCATGAGTAAGATTAAGTACGACTTCTTCCAAAAGAGTTACATGCGACCTTAACCGCATAAGTTACGTGCGTGTGACCTCCTCCGAATAAGTTAAGTGCGATCAGAAAAAAAAGGAGACTAGTCTATGCTTCGTCAAACGGGTGACCTAAAAAGAGAGGGAAAAAAAAGTTTCTCTTTAAAGATCGACCGGTAACCTTATTTAAGTGATTACCCAATTATATTGTTACTCAAATTATATTACCCGATTGTATAGTTACCCATTCTCACAATTAGGAATATTGAGCTACCCTCATCTATATAAAAGGAGTTCAATGCTTCGGTGGGGAGAGGACTTTTTTTGATCTGGAGAGGCTGAGGAATTCTTGAGAGTATTTTTTTAACTTTCTTCTTCTTTCTAGATAACACATTGTAATTTTGAGTTCTTATAATTCTCCAGAAAATAGTGAAAAACAGTGGATGTAAGCTCATCTTTTTTCGGGGCTGAATTACTATAAAATCTTTGCCTCTTTATTTGCTTTGATTAATAACCCTTTTCACACAAGCCACATCTCGTAATTTTTTCTAAATTTATTATTGACAAAACCTCCATCAACAATTGGCGCTAGAAGGAGGGCTATTCCGGCAAAACAGTTTATCAAATTTCGCTTTTTTAATAATGGCAAACACCAGAAACACTACCAGAGTCACCGGAACTAGCCAAAACTAACCCCAAAGCACTGCTGCTGCACAGGCAGATCCTATTCTGGTAACTAGCCAAAACTAACCCCAAAGCACTGCTGCTACACAGGCAGACCCTGTTCAGGATCAGCCTACCATGACCGCATCAGGAAAACCTTGCTCAGAGATAGGATTGCCTGGAGGAGACATTGGTGAACCTTCAATAAATCACTAACCAGATCAATGACTCCCTACGACGACTTACTGAAGGACAGATGGTGACCCCACCATAGCACGAACGTCCCAGAGAACGTCCTGCTTAACTACCTGAGGAAGGAATACAGATCCTAAAGACAAGTAAATGCAACCAGCCAAGAACCCAGCAAGAGCGTCATGAAGATCGCATCTCCAAGGGAAAAGACAAAGTCACAAACTTGCCTCTAGAATCTGGTACAGAAAGTTCAAGCACTAACCGTGATCGTGAACAAACTTCTCGCAAATCAACTGGCAATCAAGATCGCTTAAATAGCGAATAAAAACGTCAATCAAGAAGCGTCTTCAAAAGAATCAGCAGAGAGTCGAGACAAAATCCTACAGACCTAAGATAATACTTGAAGCGGCGACGTAGTCATGAACGATCCATATCACATCATAATGACTAAAGCTGATCTCGTCGCACTATTTTGCTAGATTCTTTTCACAGATCGCAGAAGACTCTACTTGACCAACCCGCCATATATTGAGATAACAATCAAAGGCCGCCCTTGCTGCCAGCAAGAGATAATGCTCTCCCTCCGAACGTCGATATTCACAATTTAAGGATCGCATTAGACGTACTTGCTGGTTGGGACGATGAGCTCGATGATAGGTATCGTCAATCGCCATTCAGCAAGGAAGTTCGAGCTGCTGCCTTACCTATTGTATTCGAACTTCCCACCATAAACACTTTTGATGGGAAAACTGATCCACAGGACCATATGGATCACTTCAGCGACCTGATGGAACTCCATCGTGTCAATGATCATACACGTTGCAGATGTTTTGCTGTAATTCTCTCAAGAGCAGCAAAGAAGTGGTTTCGAGGGCTCAAGTCCGGCTCAATCTCGTCCTGGCAATAACTTCAGACGGCGTTCATGAGATAGTTCCAAGCTGCAAAGAATTTCACTGTTTCACTTGTTAGCTTGTCTACAATTCGACAAGATCTAGAGGAAACTCTACGATCTTATCTCAACCGATTCACCTCAAAGTTAGCAAAGGTCAACAATCCACCTGAAGGGGGAGTTTTAACTCTCATAATGGCCGAGGTGTGACCAGAAACTAAACTCTGGGAGGAATTACTCGAGCGAGAATGTAGAACTCTAGAAGACTTCTACCGAAGAATTGGTCGGTATCTGAGAGTAGAATCTTCACACGAGAATCTTCAAAAGACAAAGAAAGAAGGGAGGAAAGATACTACTAAAGATGCGATCACGACAAACAATAATGGTAATAAGAAAAATAAAAGGA
>JXTB01000174.1:434596-600811 GCA_002914805.1 Parasponia andersonii
ATTATAACTCCAAAGTCAAAAGTAGACATTTTGAAGTTGGTGATCTTGTCCTTCGAAGAGTTCTACCTTATAATAAAGAGCATGGTGCTAGTGTATTTGGAACTACCTGGGAAGGACCTTATGTTATTGACATCGTCATTCGACCTGGGATATACAAGCTAGCTCGCATCGATGGACAAAAGATCAAACATGCTTGGAATACAGAATAACTTCGTCGTTATTATCAATGAATCTTCATATATATCTTCATGTATTTTCAACGGCTTCCTGTATCTTCATTATTTCGTCATTTGGCATCATTTGTCAATAATATTTCTTCGGCTATTACTTCCAACTTCATTTGATTCATCTCTTATAGTTCTATGGTAGTTTTCGGACACCATAAAACTTGGGGGGCAGTGGGATCAGAATATTATCTCCTACTTATTTCCTAAGGGACTATGCAAAGCGTCTATTTAGAGAAGACGAAATTTTAGATCGTCGAAATTCCTTAAAATCCTAGGATTTTCTCCTCGCTTCATGCCTTAGCATGTTGTATTACGCAATTTCCCTTCTCGAACAACAAAGTAACTAAGCAAAATGTTCATTGTTCGATGTGATATATTACTATATCATATTTTGCCATGGAACTTTTGAAAAACAATATTAAGTTGCACCACTCGTACTTGCTGTTTTCTTAAGTGACCTAACCTATCCTATCCTAATACTTAAAACTCGTTTTAAGTTAGTTGGATTCAAATCGCAAAAAGCGTACCGATCAGTCGCCTAATGATTGACTACTTAGTTAAAATTATAATATTGTGTTTTGATTATTTTGCAGGAGTATGTTTGACAAGGAAAAAATATTCATTAAAAAGTCGCACCCGTATATAAGCAGAGAGAGAAAGGGGGACCAAGCCCATATTGTTCTAAAACAAAAAATAAATACGTGTTTATTACGCAGAGGTGCTCGCACCGCCATCTCCAGTTTTGGCAGTATCCTCCCTCCAACTTTGGACAAGCTCGACTACGTCCTCGCCTAGGATAGAGAAGTCAAAGTCTGGATGCTCGTAGAAGATGTTAAAAATAATGGTCGACGAGGCGATGTCACTGGCTTTATCTTCGAGCTCTTTGACTTCAGTCGCCTTGAACTCTTCAATAGCTTTGTGAATTGCCTCTGTTGTCGTCTCCCTCATGCGATCCGGATGCTCAGAGATGGTTTTCTCGAGCTCTTTGACTTTCTTCTCGAAGTTCTCGTTCTCGAGCTTCTCCTTGGCCAGGCCTTCAAGCAGCTGCTGCCTCTCCAAGTCAAAGGCTTTTTTCTCCTCCTCCCGAGTTTTCTTCGAATTCTCGAATACTTGGGTTATCTGTTCAACTTTTTCGGCCTTTTCCAAACATTCGAGGATCGGATCATAAATCAGGACAGCAGCAGCCGCAGTCTGAAAATATAACCATTAATACCAAGAAATAATACATTTGAGGAGAGAATAAAAAGGTACTTACATTGGCCAGCATCCTCATCGCAGAACCGAAGGCAACCTTGGCAGATCGTCGCTTCATCCTCTCCCAGCCCTCCTCGGAAGTGAAGCGATCAATGAAGGCTATACTCATACCAGCTTTCTCTGGTAATTGATTAAGGAGCGAGAAGAGCTCTTCATCCTTATCTACCAGGTTTGGTTCCAAAGAGGTGGCAGCCTCTTTGGGTAGTTCAGGATGGCTCATTGTTTGAGGTTGTGGAGGAGGCGAGCTTACCGGGATGTCCTCGAAGGCAACTTTTCGTTTCTTAGAATTGTCGACCTTCTCTTTCCCTTTTGATGATGGAGTACTCTCGGGTGTCTTGGATTTTGCCATAGACCCGAGAGTGGAGGGTGGTGCTCGCAGGCTGCTACCTATAACCATCTCTGTACAGATATCAGTAAGCGAGGTGACATAATACAATGATGATTAAAATATGTATATATATATATATATATGATTACCTTCTTCCTGTTGAGGAGCTGGTTGAGGAGCTGGTGGTGATGCTATTTCTGGGGAAGATGGTTCCAAAGTTGAAGGGGTGGTAGGTGCTTTTTATTTCCTAGGTTTGGAAGACGAAGCATTTTTATACGTCTGCTTCCTTGGTTTCTTTATCTTCGAGCTCGAAGGTCTGGACGAATGGATGGGGGGGTCAGGGAATGCGGCTTTCTTTGGAAGCAGATTGCAAGCGACCAGGTTCTTGGTAGTACTAAGTACCTTCCAATTAAATTCCTCAATTGGAAGGTTGTTGATTTTGTACACGCTTGTGAGCTGTTCCCTAGAAAGTCCGGGTTGTTCCTTGTTGTCTGCGATGATATACGAGTGCGATCAGGATAAATATAACAATACAGAAAAAGGTGATAAATTGAAAAACTACCTACCATGATTTTGAAATAATCCATTATCCGCATAGTCAAAGTGGAAGAAAGGATTTTTTCCATTTTCCCATGTTGTTGCGAATCCTGTAAATTGTTTTTATTGCCTGGTTCGATCATTTGCTCGCATAAAAGAAGCCATGATCTGACGGGTTTGATTTCACTTAGTAAAACCAAGCGAACTCTTCAGGATAGGAGGAGTCTAAACCTAATTTGTGGTAAAATATGTACAAATCTACTATATATCTATATGTATTAGGAGTCAGTTGGAAAAGGACGACCTAATAGTAGTCGATAATTGATTTTATATATAGATGAAGTGGAAAGTGGACACCGCACTTAAGAACTGCTTCAGAAAATGAAGCAATTCCACGTGGTGGTATGTGTGGTCAATTGAATTCCATAGGTAGGCGAAGAGATATGGCAATCTTATAGTTACACACGATTTTGCTGAGCTTGTTTGATGTGCAGCTCGTCCTTATATTGGTACATGACCAATTCCCCTCTACGTATTGATAGCCCGATACAAAGTCAGAGGCATCCCTGATATGTCGAGACCACTGGTCCTGAGAGAGGTCGCCTATGCGAGGACTATTTTACCTGACCCCTGTTATCTCTACTTTGGGTTCTGGCTCAAGATAATCTTCAAGGTTTATGGAGCTAACACTAGAGTTCTTAGATTCTCCTGAAAATGTATTCCCTTTCCTAAAATCCTCACTACTAGACATCTAAAAAGAAATACGGATGGATTTAATCCTATGCGAGCATCAAGGATTTTTACTATATGCTAGTAAATTTTGGAGGTTCACCCTAGGATTGTATTAACAAGCAAGCTCATCGAATTTTTTCTAATCGGTCTACGGATTCATAAAATTTGCTCGAGCAGTTCGTCAAAAAATAAAATAAATAAATAGGGTATTGGACCCTAAATACTCTTTTATGAGTTCGTCTTTGTCCATTGTCTAGAAAAAAGTCTATTCTACGAACTGGTAAAGGGGATCTGAAATATTCTCATTCCAGTCCATCCGAATGTGGGATGTGTTTCAAATCCTAGAAATAAAAACTGAAAATAAGTTTTTTCGAGAACAGACGAAGAACAATAGGAGAAAAGAAATATACTAACCTTTCTTCGAAAACAGAAGGATTGAGATACGGTCTGAAGGATTATGGTAACTCCGTCGGAGAAGATGCTAGAACTGTGCGAGCTGAAAGAACGGAATGATGCTGGAGGGTTTACTTTAAAATACTTTGGGTTTTAGAGAGATGGAAGACGAGAGAGTTTATAATGAAAAAGCAGAAGTGGATTGATTTCCGATATTTATCTCTCAAGCATCACTAAATCACAGCCGTAGATCAAAGTATTTGATTTTCAGATCTAAAGGCCGAAGTTCACGTGGGATTTGATTTTTTCTGAAATTAAATTAGTATCTTTCAAAATTTGAAACGATTCAATTTCAAGACAACAGCTGGCATCATCGCTATCATTAAGTCTCCTCGAGTTCTGCTATTTTTCTTAGAAAAGACGACACGTGTTTTCATCTGTCAGAAAAAAGTACGCGTGATCTTGAAAAATGTGAGATTTGAGATTTGACGACTCTTCGACTCTTTAAGAGACTCAAGTCTAGGTCGTGACGTCGCATTTTTTAACCTCGCACTTACATTAGAAGGAAGCTCCATTTTATCTTAAAGAACTAATGGAGCTAGGGGACAATTATTGTGCGGTCTAAAATCCTATGTCAGGTCGCATGAGTAAGATTAAGTGCGACTTCTTTCGAAAGAGTTGCATGCGACCTCAACTGCATAAGTTACGTGCGAGATCGTCAAACGGGTAACCTATAAGAAAGGGAAACAAAAGTTTTTCTTTAAAGATCGACCGGTAACCTTATTTAAGTGATTACCCAATTATATTGTTACTCAAATTGTATTATCCGATTGTATAGTTACTCATTCTCACAATTAAGAACATTGAGCTACCCTCATCTATATAAAGGGAGTTCAATGCTTCAGTAGGAAGAGGACTTTTTCTGATCTAGAGAGGCTGAGGAATTCTTGAGAGTATTTTTTTTTAACTTTCTTCTTCTTTCCGGACAACACATTGTAATTTTGAGTTTTTGTAATTCTCCAGAAAATAGTGAAAAACAATGGATGTAATCTCATCTTTTTCGGGGTTGAACCACCATAAAATCTTTGCCTCTTTATTTGCTTTGATTAATAACCCTTTTTATACAGGTCACATTTCGTAATTTTTTCTAAATTTATTATTGACAAAACTTCCATCAATATTTGGCACAAGAATTAATTTAATTCATGATATTTTCGGTATAATTTAGTAATATAGCTTTTAGTGATCATCCATAAGTTAGAAATAAAATAATTATGTAATCATATAAGTTGGATTATTACAACAATTGAGGGTCTCGAGCTAAACACAATCGAAGTTTGGGTTCACAGATCTTACGGCTCTTATGGCCTATAACGCAACGGCACCGGCAACATTTAAGTTAATTTTTTGAATTTAGAAAATATTTGTTTTGCTCCTCTGGAAATGGAATTGCTTTTTCCAAGTTCCAAATAACAAATTGGTGTACTAACAGTCTTCAGTCTTCACACCCCCCCCACCCCCCCAAAGAAAAAAAAAAAAAAAGCATTGGTGATCTTTTACAAAAGACTATTTCCAAACTATTATGTCGTTTTGCATAAACTTTTTATTGTTTACAAGGATATTGCATCTAGAATGTTGTTGAAGTTATTATTTTGGGTTAATTATTTAAGTAATGGCGGCCTTGTGTTGTGCACGGAGTTTTCCAACTGGTCGAAGACAAGCCAACTCGTTTAGAGTTGGTCGAGATCAAGCACACAGTATATATTCGAAGAGTGAGCAAATCCACGTATCGAGATTTTATTAATTTAAGTTAGTCGAATTTTGGAAATTCCACAAGCATTTTTGGGAAATCAGGATCAAATATCTTTGGAAATTTAGATATTTCCTGATTTTGTGCTATTAATTCGAATTAATGTTAAATATTTACTTTATTTATCTATTAAAATATATCTTTTGAGCGAAATATGTGTTAGAATCAGGGATCAACCCCTTTAATCAAAATACAATAATAATGACTATAAGAGACATAAGCTTTTGTTTGAAAGACAAAATCACCTTAAAAATTTTGTGTCATTTATATATTTCATAATTATTTTACAATCTTGTTATTATACCAATTTTTGGTATCAACATCTTGAATTATAGATGAAAACAAGGTAGAGAGTAAATTTTGGTACTCATGACTTTAGTTTTTGAGTTATAAGCTTGTTAGCCTTTTTTATTTTGTAACATCCTTCCTGTACCTTTTTATTTCCATTTTAATAGGTGCTTGAGTTTTGATTAAGACTATTCCTTGCATAAGACTACCATTTTTTGTTTGAAAGGAAAAGACTGCCAGCTTTTTAAAAAGTCTAAATCAATTAACAAATCACAAATATCACTCCTAGAAATTACTATTCATAAAACTGTTCCAAATTTTAGTAATAGCTTTTAGTTCACAACTTTATGCCTTATTTCGAATTTTGCTATTGTCGCACTCCTAACTTTTGGGGGAAAAGAGTTAAATTGAAAGAGTATTAGGGTCAAATCATAAGTAATGAAAAATGAAATATCTGCGTCAGAACAAAGTGGTGCAAAAACCATACTCATTCTCTAAATATTTTCTTGTTTTGGCTCATGAACTTTTTATTTACATAATTCTACATTAAATTGGATTATATTTTAGGAAAAGGACCAAAGGTGCATCAATATTAATTTAAGGTAATGTCTAAGTTAAAATTAAGAAACCAAATTGGCACAACAATTATGATTTGGGACTATTGGTGTTAACACTTGCCATTTTTTTTAAATTGTAACGTTGTCGTTTTTCACAAATTTTGTGTTTTTAACAGATGTTGTCGTTTATATGTGATTACAGTGTTGTTTAATAAAATTATATCGTTAAAGTCCTCATTATCATTTATAAGAGATGACGTTATTTTTCGTACTGCTCTTGTTATATGCGTTGTATCATATATGTTGTTAGTTTACCATTAATTAAATTGCCGTTTCTACAAAAATATTGCCGTTCGTTCTAAGAGTGTTGACTTATAGTTTCCAAAGTGATATCGTTTTTCGCAAGTGTTGTCGTTTATGAAAATTATATCTTGAATGTTGTCGTTTTTATAAGTTACCGTTATTACTTATTTGCTGGAAATTGGAATTGGAAAGAGAAGTGTCGTTTGTATAATTTCGAAGATTGTTGTAGCCATGTCTGCGGGTTTATCAAATGTCAATTACTATTGTCGTCTTTAATGTATATTGTCGTTTAAATTATAAGTGCTTTTTTTTCAAAACACACCGATGAATATACAATATAGTAGAAAAAGAAATAAGAGATGGACAGTTGTATCCCATAAATTGCGAAATAGTAAGTCCTAGAAAACCCATGCTATATAAGGATTTTGAGAAATTAATTAAACGCGTAGGAAATAATATTCACAGCTAATTACAAAAGTATATCACAAATCTGATTCTAATATCAAGTAATTATTTTTGTTTTGATAAATATTATATTTATATTCAACCCCCAGACTTAAAAAATCTATTATCTGGGGATGCAACTTCTTGATTAAGTTGGATATGGTACATATGGATTTATAGGGAGTGGGAGTGGAGGTGGGGGAACCTTCTAGACAAAAATTGCATTAGTAATTTCTCTGATTTTGTTGCTAATCTGTTTGGTTTTAAGGAAATGGGAAACGCTTTTATACACTATGCATCAACCCCACATCAGTAAAATAGGATGTTCATTGCAATGCTTGTAATATATATTTTCTTATTTGAAAATTACTGTTTACATAGAAATGTCACAACAGTTTGAAACTTTCCACATAGTCGAGAAGAAGAAACAAAAGAAATGGAAAAAAACAGTTCTATCTATCACCAGTAATCTTTGCATGAGCACTGCCCTCTTGAAAAGCAATGAAAACCAGTAGTGTCCCTAAGAAATATGTCTTTCCCAGTAACAATAGAAGCATATTTAAAAAATGCATGGCAGTCCCCACAAAGAAGTATGTTCTTCACAATTCGAACGGGTTTTCCCGGCTTGGTTGTTAGGATGCCATAGGTTGCCGCCAGTTTTGCACTGTGATAGAACAAGAAATTCTTCTTCTGATGCTCTTCTACTTCATGAAGAACAAAGCTTGTGTCAGGCACATAACCAGCTTTTAGGCATTCTAAGATTAGTAGTTCTAGTGCACTATGTATATCTTTTGCTTGGGGATGAGATTTGTCTCTTGCGTAGAATGAATGGATCTTGTTCTCATGAACAATCCAACTTTGAGCTGGCTGCTTTTTGAACCCTTTTTGTCTCATATCCTCCCTGACCATTTCAGAGCAATGCCATCTGCCTGATGCAGAATACAGATTTGAAACAAGTACGTATGTAGAAGGGTCTTTTGGCTCCACAGCAAGTATGCGCTTTGCAACCCGTTTTCCAACAGCTGTATTCAAATGGAGTCTACTACAGTCAAGCAAAGCTCGCCAAACAGAAACGTCTGGCTCAAATGGCAGCTTACAAACCATTTCCTCTGCTTCTTTCAATAGACCCCAGTAACCCAAAACTCCAACAAAAGAGGCAAAGTGATCTGAGGTAGGCTCAATATCATAACGTGTTTTCAACGAGTAAAACAAACTACGACAATTATCAACTAAGTTTGAGTTAGTGTGTCTATAAGCTGAAATGACCAAATTAAATGTGAGCTTGTCCGGTTTTATCCCCGTCTTCTCCATTTCTGACCATGCAGCCAAGGCCTTATCCCCCTGTCTGTGGAGAAGATGACCAGCAATCAGACCATTCCAAGAAACGACATCACGTTTGGCCATTGAATTGAATACTTCGACTGCGTCCTCCATGTTCCAGCACTTGGAATACATGCTGACTATGGCATTTCCTACCTCTAAATCAGATAAAGAACCAGATTTAAGAGCAATGCAATGAATTTGTTTTCCCATCTCATGAAATGCTAAACTTCCACAAATACCAGTCACTGAAGTTAAAGCAACCTCGTCCAAAACCATTGTTCCTTCTGATTGACTACGGTGGAAGAGTGATATGGCCTCTTCTGGTTGTCCATTTCGAGCATAACCACAGATTAGTGATGTCAAGATTATTGAGCTGTCCCGATCAACCGGCCACTGATTAAACATCTTTGTGGCCTCTGACATCCTACCACACCTGGTATACATATCAAGCAAAGCTGATTCGATACAAGCATTTGATCCACAACCAGACTTAACAATGAACCCATGAATCTGTTCACTGATTCTATAATCCCTGAGCAAGCCACAAGCATAGACAACACTAGACAATGTGAAATCTGTCAATTCTAAACGCACCTTCACCATACCTGTAAATAAACTCAATGCCCTCAAGCCTTCACCATTTTTACAAAAGCCTGTCAAAAGAGCATTATAAGCAATAGAGTTCCTCTCTGGCATTTTCTTAAATATCTCTAAGGCTAAATCCGTCAACCCAAAATCCATGTAGGCCGTGATAACTTCAGTCCATGTAATGGTATCTGTAACTGGCATTTTCTCAAACAAAACCATCACATTTTTTACGCTCCCGCACTTGGTATAGAACCCAATAAGTGCATTACTAACACTTAAATTGTCTTCTAATCCACACTTAATTGCATGAGCATGAACTTCTTGGCCTTCAGCCAAAGCATTACTACCCGTACAAGCAGTCAAAAGGGTCGAAAAAGTGAAGTGGTCAACTCGAAAATCATCATTTCTTTGCATCTCACGGAACAACTCAAATGCTTTACCATACAAGGACTCCTTCACCGCGCTGGATATAGTGGTATTCCAAGAGGCGAGGTCTCTGCGAGGCAGTCTGTCAAACAGTTCGAGTACGAAATCTAAACACCCACATTTTCCATACAAACCCATTAATGCATTTGAAACAAAAACACAATCCAAGTAGCCCATTTTAATCGCCAAGCCATGAACTTGAAATCCCAATTCCAACTCCAGAAGCCGAATACAAGCAGTCAAAATTGCCACAAAACCATACTCGTTAGGCTCAATACCTGAACTCCTCATCCGAAAGAAGAGCTCCACCGCTTCATCTTCTCGATTCGACTTGGAAAACCCAGAAACCAACGCAGTGTACGACACCATATCTGGGCAAGAAAGTCCATTAAATACCTTGTAAGCCTCAGTAACAAGACCCAATTTGAGATAAGCCCCAATGAGAGCATTACCCAGATAAGTATCTTCCCCAAGCTTTAAAATGGAGGCATGAACAGCCTTGGCGAGCTCAACGTCGCCGGAACGAACCCAGAGTCGAAGCTTATCAAATAAACCTTCGATATCATACTCTGGCGGAGAAGAAGAAGAAGTACAGCCATGGAAAAGCTCAGAATTCAAAAGGGATTGTCGTTTAAACTCAAACGACTTGAAAGAGAAGAGGGATTGGATAGGAGAGTTGGAGAAGAAGACATGGTTATGGTTTTGACGAGGTCTGTGTTTAGCTGGAAAATGTGGGAGACTTGAGATAAAAGAAGAAGAAGATAGAGGAGGAGGTGCCGAAGCTCCGGCGGTAATGGCGGGTCGAACAACGGTAGCCATATATACCCAAGCCGCCCATACGTACAAAGGTACACTAGCTTTACCTTAGCTCCGTTTCTGACCCAAATAGTCAAAATGAGTGTTTTATGTGCCTGATATGACTTTTTGAAACTGGATACTTAAACCATCACATTTAAGTATCTTGTTAAAATTTCTATGCTAAACAACGTTTTTGTTGAATTTTGCCATATATTTAGCTAGAATTCTTGGGGTGAATTACATTGAAGCTCTCGATACACTTGATATCCTAAATGCCAAAATAAATTTCTAAAGAGCAATAACCGACTTGCATAGCAATATTTTCAAGGCTCGGCTATTTTAATTGAGTGAAACTTGTCATAGACATTATCCTTTAATTGTTTTGGGTTTTAGGCGGTTTTAGGCCTTGGCAATGAATAGGGAATGGGTTGGAAATGTACAATGCGTTTGTTATTTGGTCATTAATCTAGATTTTACCTAAATTGCCTCGTACCACTCATGCTTACTTTCTTACAAGAATTTCAATCAGCTAATCAGATATTGCAGCTCCGCACTGCCACTGAGCCTCCAAACTGTAGTCAATATGCGAGCAAAGTCAATTGCAATTTGGTAGTCAAAATGCTGTTGAATGTGAGCTACAAGGCAAAATACATGCAAATGAATTTCATATATTTGGGCTAGTCAATTATGTTGATTAAAACTAATTCCTTCCTAATCTTCTTTGACTTAACAATCGCCTAAAGTTTATTGACTTGAGATGATTCACAAAATTTGGTTTACTTGGTAGAGTGGTGCTCAGGGGTTCAAACCGAATTTTAGTCAAGAGTTTAAAGAAAATAACATACATACTCTACCAAGAGATTTAAGATGATTCACAAAATTTGGTTTATTAAACATCTTATTTGCCTTGTTTAAATGTGGCATTTACTTGTTTGTATGATTTTGGTGCAATGTACCTTATCACGAACTACTTTGTTATAATCTCAGTAATAGGCTATATAATGTGTTTTTAGTACGTGTTATTAGTTAGTAATAGGCTATATAATGTATTTTAAAATTATTTGAAATATGATTTTTTGTTAAAAACAATCATACATGAGGTAAGATACCTTTTATATTCACTTATGATTAAGAATCAGATAGAATTTATAGTAAAATGGACTATAATACAATATTTTTAATATTTTAAAGACCAATACTATGAAATTTAAAATTTATAAAGGGCTAAAGTGATACTTTTTTATAATTTAGATAACCAATAAAGTCATTTATCCTAATAAAAATTTATATTTTTATATTTATCTTAATTTTGATAAATGACAAACATTGCTATTTATAATATAAATTAAAAAATTAATATATCACCCAAACAATATTCTGAAAGTTATACTTCTATTCTTGAAGCATAAAACCAGAATACAAAAGCTATCCCAAACAAGTTTGTAGTAAATCTTGTGTGTGGGAATATGGAAAACTAAAACCGCAAAAGACGTTAATAGAGGTTAATAATAGCTACAATTCCTAATGTTTCTCTTGTTTGGTATTTAAGTCTCTAACATTTGTAATACAACAATTAAGCCCCTAATGTTTATTTTTTGTTGCATTTGTCAATCCTTCCTGAAATTTCGTTCAATTTGACCGTTGATTTACAAAGTGACCCACTAATTAAGGGGGTATTTAAAGGGGAAAAGAAAAAGAAAAAGAAAATTATTATTGCTACTTGTAATTAATGATCTTATTTGCTGTATTTGAGATATGTTAGTTGCTGCCATATTTCTAGATTTGGGAACATAGTAGCTCATAACGTGACACATTTCTGTTTTCATTCTCACATTGACCCAAGTTTGGTTCGATGAAATTCCAATTTGTGTCTACTGTATGTACTAAATGATTTACTAACTTAATTTTATCTTCTCTTTTTTCTTAAAAAAAAAAAGAAGATATGTTGTCATTTTGAAAATACACTTGCCATTTGATGTAAGAGACATTGTTGTTTCCAAAGTTTTATGACATTTATGAAAGATAAGAATAGAATGGCACGTTTGACATTGTTTTCTATTGCCAAAGTTTGTTTTAAGAGACCATAATTTAAGCCAATTGGGCTAGTTCAGTTGATCTAAGGCTTGAGGAATGTGTGTGTGAGTTTGGGAGGGTCAGGGGTTCAAACTTTGGTAGAGTGTGTGTTATTTTCTTTTAAATTTGTAATAAGTGGTGGTCATTAGTTAAGCCCTACTTTTTTTAAAAAAAAAAAAAAAGAGATGATAATTTAAAATCTGTTATTTGTTGTTTTCAAAAAACAAAAGGCGTTCGAGAATATTTTCTAAAAATATATATATATTTTTAAAGAAAGAGTACGTATAAATAGAAAAAAAAAATGAATAGATGAAAAATAATATTTTGAAAGAGAAAGTCAAGCAATGGTTAGAAAAATAAATTCAAGTAAAAGAATAAAAAGAGAAAAAATTCAAGGATAAAAAAGTCATAAAAAAAAGTAATGAAAAAGAACGAGGAAAAAAATTACAAAATTGAAAGTGATGAGAAAAATCTGGGAGAGATAAACTAATGAGAGAGAATTAGCGGTAAAATGATAACGAGAGAGAACAAGTATACCGAAAGGAATGAAAGAGAATGCGTTTTATTTATTTATTTTTCAGAAAATATTAAAATAATATTTTGTTATTTTTAAATTTTCTTTTTTCTTAAACTTTTTTTAAAATAGCTCTCAAAGAATACTGCAAAATACCTTTATTTTTTGGAATAATATCACTTTTATACCTTATATTTTGATATTTTATTCAAATTGTATCTTATATTTTAATTATTATCAATATTGACCTTTATATTTGAAATCTGTTACAAATTTATATATAGACATCAATTTAGAGCAGTTAATTTACTAAGATATCATTTTAAAAATTAAAAATAAACCATATAAAAACTGATTTGAGAGTAAGTTTTCAAAATCATCTTGGTAAATTAACTGCTCTAAATTAGTATCAGAGTATAAATTTGTAACAAATATTAAATTTTAAGATTAATGTTGACAATAATCAAAATATAGAATACAAACTAAATAAAATATCAAACTACAATGTATAAAAGTGATATTATTCTTACTTTTTTTTGCTTTGATGCAACACACATTTACTTGACATGTGGTGTATATGCTAATGTCAATTATAAAGATAAGTTGTTGTTTGCAAAACACGTGGTGTATAAATTATCATTTTTTATTTTTATTTATTTATATGACATCGGTATGTTCCCTTCTCTATATCCTAACTTGCCAATATCACTTCTTCGGTATTATTACATTCAAGAATGGAAGGAAGGGTATCATGATTCTATCACACAAATTCGGTAGAATAAATAGTTGATTATACACTAGTATATATGAACCAATGTTTATACCACTCACTAGGATGGTCTAGTAGTAAAGGTTAGTTTGTGTAAGATCGTGGTCACCGGTTGAAATACTACGAAATGGTTTTAAATATGAAGACTTATTTTCTATCGACTTAATACACGATATAAAGTGTCTGGGACCATATGCACACAATCCTTACTACTAGTAATATTCAGTGGGACTAAAATAATGCGTTTTATCGTCAGCGAACATTCCCTATTAGCGGGATTGGAAGCTCCTTTAGCTCAGTTGATAATGCACAAAGAAAGATACACTATGTTCGTCTTCTTTCTCTTGTATTTTCTATTATATATATATATATATATAACCAATTTAATAAATACTTTTTTTACTAATACATATGTATCATCGTTTTGGTCAATTAAAATTTATCATATTTATTTTTTTATAGTAAAAAATAAGAAAAAAAATAATATTAATAATATATATTTTTCATGCATATCATTATAACCATTAGATTATTAGAAGACGATACTCTAATAGTTAAAAAAACATACATATACATAAGAAAAATAAAATACTTACTAAATTGACAACTATATATATATATATATAAAACAAATCTTTATATTCAAGAAAATATTTAACCAACCTATTAAAAAATGAACAAAAAGAAATAAAGATAATAAAATCAAAGATAATGTTAGCAATTATACTTATTATCTCATTATTTTAATACAACTTTGTGTAATGTGTGATTTATTAGTATTTAATTGGTAAATATTATTAAATATATTAATAGTAAAGTTTAATTCACGAGAAAAATAAGGAAATATTGACATTCGTAACATTATCCTATGTACAAAATACAAATACGTATACTACGCTTACCTTAGCTCGGCATGGTGTTTTTTCCAATTTAATAAGACGGCCATTAATGTATATAAGAAAACTAATTATTATTCCCTTAATTATTATTATTATTTTTATAATTCAATAATTTAAAATCCCATAATCCATAATTTAATGATCAAAGGATATCGCCAATTTTACCAAAACGGCAAAACCCATAAGACTCAAAGCAACTCGTCGTCGTTGACGAGGAAAGATCGACTCGGACTAGGTTCCTTCCGCCATGGATGAACCTCGCAAGCATCAGGTTTATTTATTTATTTTTTTCCTTTGCAATTCAATAGTTTCAGAGCCTTTTATTACATTTTGGGCTAAAATTTTCTAAATTTATTGACTACGAGAATCAAAATGAATTGAAAACCTAAAGAATTGATCGTCGTTTGTGTTGATCAGGTGTCGTTGAGGGGAGCCAGTGCGAAGGAGATTACAAGGGATGCTCTTCTTCAGAAGGTGTCACAGGAAAGAGAGCTTCGCCATTATGCGAAACGAGCTACAGCCGCTGCCATCTTCATTCAGGTATATGGAATTTGAGTTGTTATCGTTATTTGGTCATTTTTGTTTTTCGTATTTGGGTCAGATTTATTGAAGTTGTTTATTTATTTGTTTTTTTGGGTTGCTACTGTTTGTTTTACCAGAAAATCTTGAAAAAGAAAAACGAATGGCCTGAACAATACGTTGCTATGTATTATGATGCTAGAAAGTAAAGTGTAATGGAAGTTGCTATTCCCACTATCATTTTGTTTATGATATGAGGAATGTTTTGTATAAGAACAGAGTAATTTTTGAATTTTGTGCCATAATGATTGGTGATGAAAGAAGATGGAGTACAAAGCTCAAGCTTGGGGAACCAATGGATTTTTATTTTTTTTCTTTGATGAGTAATATGAATAATTGTTAAGGCGCTGAGGTGTGCAACCTGTGCAGAATCTGAAGAGCCTTTTCCCTCTCCCCCTAATGTGAAATCTTCTCCTTAGCTTCGTCATTATCGGTAGCGAAATTCAGTGGTTTAAAAATTTGATATTTTTTGTGTATGTCTTCTCAGTAGTCAGTCGCTGAGCAGACTTTGGAGTTTGGAACATAGACAGTGTAAAACCAATCTGTGATAAGCTGTTTTAGGAATTTAGATTACCTGTAAACATTATGATACAGTGTCAAATCATGATGGAAAGTGAAGTATTTTGGAAGTTGCTTTTCCTGTTATCATTTGGTTCATTAAGGCAGGTTTGTATTGAAACAGAGTAACTTTTGCATCTTGTGCTGTAATGATTGGTGGTAATAGAAGATTGAGAACAAAGCTCTAGATTTGGGAATCAGTGGGTTTTAT
Source organism: Parasponia andersonii (assembly GCA_002914805.1). Classification (NCBI taxonomy): domain Eukaryota; kingdom Viridiplantae; phylum Streptophyta; class Magnoliopsida; order Rosales; family Cannabaceae; genus Trema; species Trema andersonii. The sequence continues at coordinate 450,208 of JXTB01000174.1, forward strand.
TTTTTTTATTCATTCGTTTACTCATTTGTTTAGCTAGTAATATAAATTTATTGTAGAGGGTCTAATATGAATTTACTCCTTTGCTTCCTAATTGTTGGAAGGGAAATTCAGAGGCTTAAAGATATCCTTCGTGTACAGACTTTGGAAGAGACAAATTATAAAACTAACATGTTGTTTTATAATAATTCCAGAGAGTCTGGAGACGCTACATTGTTACTGTAACTGAGGCTTTGCAGCTTCAAGAAGAATGGGAGAAGAACCATGTGGACTATAATGTTGGTTCCTTGACCGCCACCCGGATTTCCAGCAGTGTTTTAAGGCCTTTTCTTTTCTTTATTACATGCTTAACAACTCCACACAAGAGGATCCAGACCAGGGATATAAACTGTATGAAGAGATGCTTTAAAATTCTCCTTGAAAGCGTGAACTCTGCTGGTACCTTAGTTTTCCAATTGTACATGTATTTACCTTTTTTTTTTTAATTAAATCTTCTTGCCTGTTTGATCTGGTTCAGATAATTGGATTAAGATAATAACAGGATAATGGGGTTCTATAAAGTCTGCTGCATAGTTTCACGTCAATTAGAAAGTGACATAATTTTGGAGTATGTTTCTGGAGGTTCACTAATTTGTCTTTAGAACCTTTTCATTATCTGTGTTAAGGTAGTTTGTAAACGGAGCCTGGAGCTGGAAGTGATATTCATAAATTATTAGTTGCTAATTTAGTGTGGTCACTACTTGAGGGTTCACTCTCCCATCCCTGAACACCACAAGCCAACTGAAATTAGTCGTTGTGGACCAGACTCACTTGATATTCGCAAACCTTTGGAGATTATTAAAGCACAGTTTTCTTTTTTCTTAATAGAAAAGAAAATTCCTGTCTTTTGTGTGCTCTCAAAAATAAAACTTTACTCTAATTGTTCTTTTAAGGAACTTCATTAGTTTGTTGGTTGTGAACTTTTCTTTCTTTACAAGTCCATTATTGGATTGAATAAGTAATGGTTTTTTGTTAATATTTTCTTTTTGTAGATTCAAAAAGGAACTTTTGCTCTTTGGTTACTGGTACACCAGAAGAGAGAAGAATTTGGAATTATCAGTCACGGAAGCTGATTTCTCTTTGCCTATTCATTCTTGCCGAGTTTGATAAATTTTGTGTAGGGGATCAAGAAATTGTTGTAGTAACTTCCTTAGCAATGCGTCTTGTTATTCATTTAACTGATCTGAAAGGGTGGAAGAACATTACTGAAAATAACTGTCAGGATGCAGATGTAGCCATCAAGGATTTAGTTCGATTAATGGGAATTGGTGAAAATGGTCTTTACATATCTGTTAGAAGATACATTAACACATTAAATACTCCTTTTTCTTCTCAAATACAAAATGTAGTACAAAAAGATGATAAGTTTCTGATTACTGCCAGTGCAATAACTTTAGCTCTCCGGCCATTGCATGTGACAAACTCGAAAGCAGACTGCCCTGGCCTGTCAGATGTGCATTCTTCTGCTGAGAAGTACTGTGTCACTTTACTTACAATTCCTTGGCTGGTGCAACGACTGCCAGCTGTTCTTGTACGTGCTATGAAGCACAAGTCTATTCTATCACCTTGCTTACAGACTCTATTGGTAAAGACTCATTAAATTTTAACTTGATCTATGCGAGCTTTATCTTGTAGCTTTCTCCTTCATATTGAAAAATTAGTTACCTTGAAGCTTTTTAATAAAGTTACTGCCTGAGACATGATGAGTAACTGGAATCATTTTCTTTTTCCTGTGATCTTAGTGTGTATATGCTTACCTTAGTTACCTTGAAGCTTTTTAATAAAGTTACTGCCCGAGACATGATGAGTAACCGGAATCATTTTCTTTTTCCTGTGATCTTAGTGTGTATACGCATACTTTCGACCTTAACCAACCCTTCCTGCCACGATGAGCTGTTTGTTATGTCGTTTGTAAACATAACTGATGTTGAATATTTATTTACTACTGTAAACCTATTTGAATAATATCCACACAATTGCATAATTTTAAGAAGATATTATCGCTCTTTGCTTGTTGTATTGCTTGGCTAATCTGATTCCTATGTTTGAATTCTTGAGTTCTTGCTGTGGGTGTCTAGATTCCTAATGACACACTAAAATAGTGAGCCAGCTTTGTCATACTTTGTTATAAATCTGTTTTATTTATGGTTTGATGGTACTGCATCATATGCTCATATACAGTAGGCTTATGACACCCAAAGACAATTCACTCCCATTTCTCTTTGGTACTATTAGATCTATTCTTCAAACATGTGGGGACTGATCAAACTATCACAGGTGATGGCAGATTTTGAAGGAGAAAATATTATACCAGATTTCTGAGATAAATCAGTCGAAAGTTCCTTTTTGTCCCAAGGTGATTCCACCTGTAGGTTGGGCTCTTGCAAACATTATATGCCTTGCAACACGAGGTGAGAATGGTTCTCTTGATTCTGGATGGCGCAACCAAGGTTTGGACCATGCATTGTATGTCCACGTTGTTGTCATTCTTGCTGAAGACTTATTGGTTAGGCTTGAGAATGTTGGATGCACCAAAAAGGCGAATGAACTCGTTGATACAACTTTTGTGGAGAGTGAGGCAACACATGATTCTTTGATTATGTCGTACATGGATCTCTTTAAGCCTGTTTGTCATCAGCAGCACCTCACAGATCTTTTGGCAATAGTAGGGAGAGATGATTGTACTCAAGGGCTGGAAACTTCGTCAAACAAAGATTTGTACTTTGGGAAGTTGGAATTTCTTGATATTGCATATTTTTATTCTTACCTTCTTAGAATATTTTCATTCTTGAACCCAACAGTTGGACCCTTGTATGTTCTTAATATGCTATCCTTTACTCCTGGGTTTCTTGTGAGCCTATGGGAAGCCCTGGAAAGTTCCCTTTTCCCTGTAGATGGTCCAACAGCTGAAAATAAGTATCTTTCATCAAGTAAAACTTCAAGGAACAAAAAAGATGGACTTTCTGATAAAAAGCAGAAACATGATTATAAGGATGAAGCTAATAAGTGGGTTACTGTACTCCATAAGTTTACCGGGAAGTCACAGTCAGGAGTCGATGGTACAAATTTGGTTGATGATCAATCTAGCCATAGCCAAGTTGATGATGGTCCTCATGATGAATGGGATATAGAACTTTTGAAGCAAGGCCCAGAAGGTATTTCGAGAGATATTTCATGTCTGCTTCATCTTTTCTGTGCTACCTATTCACACTTCCTGTTGATACTGGATGATATAGAGTTCTACGAGAAACAGGTAAGCATGTATATATTTCCTCCCTAAAAGCAATATTTACTATTTGGAGTTATGAACAGTAACTTATATGATAATTGTCTGCATGAGCTAGGCTCCATTCAGGATAGAGCAGCAACGAAGAATTGCCTCCATGCTAAATACATTAGTTTATAATGGCTTGTCTCATAGTATGGGGCAACAGACAAGATCCGTTATGGATTCTGCAATCAGATGCTTGCATTTAATGTATGAAAGAGATTGCAGGCACCAATTCTGTCCCCCTATTCTTTGGCTTTCACCTGCTAGCAAGAATCGGCCGCCGATTGCTGTAGCTGCCCGAACTCATGAGGTTTTGTCAGCCAATGCAAGAATAGATGATGCTTCAACTCTTCTAAGTATGAGTTCTATTATAACTACTGTTCCACATGTATTTCCATTTGATGAAAGGTAATACCCTCATTTCTTGACAGCTGTTTTTCCTTTGTGTTTCCGGCTGCTGTAGTTCTAGACATTTGTCATAGATTTGAAGAATCCATTCTTTTTATTGAATGTTTACAAATATAAATTATATAGAGAAATTTGGTTTATCTATAATATTGTGGATAATTTTACACCAAATGATTCCTGATGTGGTTTGTTAATTAGCAGAGTTGAGATGTTTAGAGAGTTCATCGAGATGGACAAAACCTCACGAAAAATGGCTGGTGAAGTCGATGGACCGGCTTCACGGTCAGTTGGGATAGTAGTTCGTCGAGGTCATATAGTTGAAGATGGTTTTCGACAATTAAATTCCCTTGGGTCAAAATTGAAATCATCCATCCATGTTTCATTTGTTGGTGAATCTGGTCTTCCAGAGGCTGGCCTGGATTATGGTGGATTATCTAAAGAGTTTTTAACAGATATATCAAAAGCAGCCTTTGCCCCTGAGTAAGTTTTTAAGGGTTTTTACTTTTTATTTTTATTTTTTTAAAAAGAAAAAAACTATTTTTGTTTATTTTGCCTGTTTGTTATATGGGGCTTTTTCACATACTTTGGCTGTCTGTTTCATGTTAAATTTGTATTCGTTTTGGCTGTTTCACATTTTTGTCTGTTACCCACAGTCAGCTTTTAACTTTTACCTTCCTCGTTGATCAGTTATGGACTATTCTCCCAAACTTCAACCTCAGACAGACTTTTAATCCCTAATGCATCTGCGAGATATCTTGAAAATGGTATCCAGATGATTGAATTCCTTGGAAGAGTTGTTGGTAAAGCTCTATATGAAGGAATTTTGCTAGATTACTCTTTTTCTCATGTAATTGTACAAAAGCTGCTCGGCCGATATAGCTTCCTTGATGAATTATCAACTCTTGATCCAGAGCTGTACAGGAATCTCATTTATGTCAAGGTAAATCCTTTTGACAATTTGATTTTGTGGAGAATGATCATAAATAACAAAATTCAGCACAAAGTGCTAGGCTGCAGTTGCATTCTAAATGAGAATCAACCTTCATCATTTCCTCTTAAGGAGGAATATTGACTTCTTGATTGATACAGCTTTTATAGTTATTAAATTTGAATCGTGTTTGTATTAATTAATGGACCGAAATGAATGGTTACACTTGTTAAATCGTTTTTGATATTTTACTTGTAACTGCTGCAGCACTATGACGGTGATGTCAAGGATCTCTTTCTAGATTTCACAGTGACTGAAGAATCTTTTGGTAAGCGGCATGTTATCGAGCTTAAACCTGGTGGCAAGGATATTTCTGTGACAAACGAGAACAAGATGCAATACATTCATGCGATAGCAGATTATAAGCTGAACCGACAGGTCTATGATTCATTCCCACAAAGCTTGTGCAAAAATTTCTTCTTAAAAATTATATTTACCTGCCTGTTCTCTTTATTGATTGCAGATGCTGCCCTTTTCCAATGCTTTCTACAGAGGGTTAACAGATCTCATATCACCATCTTGGCTGAAATTATTTAATGCACGTGAATTCAATCAGGTAGGTTTTACATTTTACATGGATTAGCTATTGTCTATCAGTGACACATGGCTGCTAGATACATTTACACATATCGGTACAGAACCTTCTGTACCTTCTTGCACACTTGTAACTTAACCTTAAGCAAAATGCAGTAGTCGTGCCAAATTTGGACTTTAAAAGGAATGCTGGTTCCACTTTTGAATTTTCAGATCCCTTTTTCTTTTCTCTTTTAGTTCAGGTAGTTAGCTGATTAGTTGGCGATTCACAAATTCACAAGCAGATTTTAAGGAAGATAGATTACAGAGTCCGTCCTGGTGTACCCCTCGTATATATCAAGGTTTCCTTGCTTTATGTATAGAACACTAGGAGAAAATATGTTGAAATCATGAGATTTTGTGGGGTAAAAATGAATAAACACAAAATAGCTGCTAGAACCTGGGGGCAATATTTTCAGAGCCACTTGAACTGAGTTGAATTGTGACATCAAAGAAAGGTCTATTTTTTCCCAAATGGCCAACTTAAAACCTAGCTATATTCTTAACTTGTTTCCATGATAGGACAATTTCATTCTAATGTTTTTCTGGTCAAAATGGTGCTAATATTTTTGGAACCTTTTTCTGCCTTTTTATTCATTTATTTTTTATTGGTCATCTGCTAATTTAAGATATACTACATGCAGTTACTTTCGGGTGGTGACCACGACATTGACGTTGATGATTTAAGAACGAATACACGTTACACTGGTGGTTACTCCGAGGGAAGTCGAACTATTAAAATCTTCTGGGAGGTAATGAGCCATCAAAGAAACTTGACGAGCCTTTTACCTGTTGTGCTCATGGTTTACATATCTATCCTGATCCCATGTTCAGTTCCTCAGAAATTAAAAAGAACTAACTCTCATCAGGATCAATCTTATTTAGTTTATATTTACAGTGACATTGTAACCAGGACAGCTAATAATTCTCGTTTGTGGGTAATCTATATGGTTTGTTCTGTCCAATGTCATAGGTACTTAAAGGTTTAGAACCCAAACAGCGTTGCATGCTTCTTAAATTTGTGACCAGTTGTTCTCGACCTCCATTACTTGGATTCAAGCATCTGCAACCTACCTTTACTATCCATAAGGTGTGCTCTTGATCTTACATCGCACATGTCTACATAAATCTATCGCCAATTATTTTATGGTGGTAAAGCTGTGGGAGGGAATATCTTGGTTTCTTCTCTCAAATAAAAAAAATGAGTAATAAAAATTTGACAAACAGCCATATACGAACAGAAGAAAGATGATTAAGAAACTTGGTTAATTATAACTGACCCAAGGATTTGATGTTATATAGGTTGTCTGCAACGTCCCTATTTGGGCGACGATTGGAGGGCAGGATGTGGAACGGCTCCCTTCCGCCTCAACGTGCTACAATACTCTCAAGGTACTTGTAAGATGAAAGCAAGACCTGTATTCTTTGTCACGTAGCAAAGCCAGACAAGAAACGTCCATCTTTTAAACTGGCATATACATCTTCGTCTTTTAAACTGGCATATACATCTTCGTTACCTCGACTCTGGAAAATAAATCTTTTAAACTGGCATATACATCTTACCTTGTCTCTCTTTTCCGTTTTAATTTTTTTTTTAATAGGAATTGTGTGCCTCCTATAGGTATATTCTGTCTAATCTCTAAATAATGTTTTGGTTTCCTTCCTATGTTGTCGTTTCAGCTTCCAACGTACAAACGTGCAAGCACTTTGAGAGAGAAACTCCTATATGCTATCAGTTCAAATGCAGGATTTGAACTCTCCTAGGTATCCACTTTAGGTGAGACTTTCGTCCTTTCAGATTCTCAATGTCATACTGTACCGCAATATCTAATACCTTAATGCACTGAATACATTCATTCTCCATCATTTTACCTTGACTTAGAAATCAACTCCCTTTTTTCGGTCAAAAGAATTGAAAGTATTTAGATATACTCAAATAGCCACTGAGAATGCTTATAATAATCCCACATCTTGTGCTTAGCAGTTTCAATTTCTTCCGTGTCATTTTGTCTCTATTAACTATGAATGAGTTCCTTACGTGGCACACTGAGACTGATAAAGCCACCACGATCTTATTAACAGAAGGATCAAAGCATATATGCTACCAAGGAAAATACGAGCATATTTAACTATCGCTACATGCGTAGGTAAGGTAACGCTTGCATACATGACACCCTAGGTAAACCAAATTCTCAAATTACAGCTAGTAAACTACTATATATCTGATATATAACTGCAATGCATAACATATGTAAGATCAATGAGGGCATAGCAGTGACAAATTATTTTATCCGTAGAAATAGCTTTAGGAGATGAGATCAAAGCCTTGTTGAAGTAGATATCCAGCCAAGGCCTCATTTGCAGATTCAGAGGGATGAAATCCATCCCAAAATACGTATCCCGTAGCATTAGAGCATGTCCCTATAGACCTTGAGTTGCAAAGCAGTGAGGTTTCTAGAGTACCAGTTCCACAGCAAGCTCTTCGTGATTCAAAGAAACCTGTTACATGAATACCCAAGTGAAAAATCAGTTACCTGGGAATATTTGGTTGACTGATAATTATAGGAAGAAATAGTTGATAATGATCATCTAAGCGTTACTTTTCTCTACAAAATGACCGAGTGTCTTTGGCCAACTTAAATTATTGCAGAGGAGGTGTCTTATTACCATTATCGGAGGGCTTTGTGACCATATCCAAGAGAGGCTGATAAATGTCAAATACCACAAGCTTGAGACCAGGAAGTCTGCGCAGACTTTCGGATGCGCTATTTAACTTATTGTTGAATGAAACCGCGTCTCTGTTTAACCTTGCAACACACTGGTTACTTCCTCTGCCAAATAGGGTGATTGCTGCTGGCAAACAACCGATTGGCGGTAAGTTAGTGACGCCAATCCTCCTTGCTCCCAGTCCGTACAGAGTCTGTGACAAATTCAAAATGTTGCTCATGTTATGATTGAAAATGCTTTGGAACAAACCAAGTGAAAGAAAAGGTTGTTTATTTTTATCTTGTCTGGATTATCAAAGGGTTATTTGATTGTTTCCATGTAATTATGTAAATTCAAGATTTGTTAACGTTTCGGTGCGTATTCAGGGTGGTTTTCATTGCCATATAAAACTGTTGACATGAAAATGATGAAGGTAAAGGTTGATTTGTTTATCATACAATTTTTTTCTACAATCAATTGCATGCGATCATTTTCATGTCATGATATGCGTGTATAACATAAAGCTCTAGCCATTGGGTAATAAAGATGGTAAAATGAAATTTCACTAGAACTCAAAAAAAATATATATATATATACACACTCAACGGGGAGAGAGAGCCAAGCGCTGGTAGCCAAGTTAACGACTTAACAAGACTATATTTACGCTTTATTAAAACAAAAGAAAAACAGAAACCACTTATATCTACGTGTATTATGTACATACACTGATAAAAATACAAAGATGAGGTAAGGTGGGGTAGGGTAGGGTTGGGTAGGGTGACCTAAACGCAAAAGACCTCTTCGAATGTCTTGGTTAACCCCTGAAGTACGTAGATACTAATTAAGCAATTTAAGACGAGTTAATAACTGGGTAAATTTGGTATCCACACTTAACGACTCTAATACCAGTCACCACTTGATCTTTGTTTACTTACATTCAACTTTTTCCATGAAAAATCTACAAATACTTGAATATTAATTGTACCCTCTTGAACCTGAAAAAAAGAAAATGCATACCCATATGGAAACTCGTGCATGAATAAACCTTTCCTTTTTTCCTTAAGCATTTAGTTATGAATTATACATCAGCAATGTTTCAACTTTCATTTAAATTCACATATTTTCCTCAAAATGATAATAGAACAAAAAAGATGCAAGGTATAATATAAAAGAGAAACCTGAACGAAAGTAGTGTATGAACCCATGAGCCTATCAGAGAATTGATCGGGAGTGTAAGCTCTATAAAGAATGGGATCAATATAGTAGTTCTGTATGAAATCACTACTCCCTGCACTTAAAAGATGGATTGCACCAGAGAACAAGGCATTGGCTTTATCTTGTCCTATCAGACTCACAACTTTCGCCTGATACTCCTTGTAGTAGTTCAGTTGCTGGGTCAATGAAATGGCTCTCTACAAAACCCCGCACAAACGCAAACACAGTCAACATATGTATACATAATATACATATATATATATATATATATATATATATATAGACAGAGAGAGAGAGAGGCTTTGTTTCATTAGTGTGATTTACATATAACTCGGCTGTTCTGTCATAATAGCCAGAAGCTCCTGATGCAAAGTTGGCTCCAGTCAAGAGGTTCTTTCCCTTGGCTTCTTGGCTAAGGTAAGCTGGTGGATATGAGGTGAATCCAAGGTACTCAGCTGTGTCAAGAACAGAACATATATATATATATATATATATATATATATATATATGTATTAACACACTTAACAAAGCTCATTACAGAGAAAATAAAAGAGAAATGAAAAACTAAAAAATGTTACCGGTGAAATCTGTGGCTAACTTCCCATTACAGAACCTTCCAGTTGGTTTATGAGTAACAAAGTCTCTTCCATAAGGAGGAAAGTTTGCCTTGACAATAGTATAAAGGTAGTTATTGTTTCCCACATCAACCACTGAGTCCCCAAAGATCATCAAACCAGGAACGAGAGGGTCTCCATAAGCCACTGAGAAAAACAGGACAACAATGGCCAGAGAACCCAAGACCACTCTTCTTGAAATCCCCATTTTTTTTTCCTTTCTTTCAAACACTTCGAAAACCCAATAGTTATATAGAGAAAGAGAGAAATAAAAGGGTGAGTGAATGAAAGTGAGAAAGGCAGGTGGGGAGGAGGGAATTTAAGAAGGGAGGTAGATTTCCTATATTAATGGTCAAAATATTGAGGGACTATTATGGTTCCAATAAAGTTGCGTATTTTCAGGCACTGAGGCATGTTTAACACCCCTAAAAGAACTTGTGATATTTGTCCTTTTTATCAATCTTTTTAAACCAAAAGTGTTGAGATTTTGTCAATGCTTGTGGGTTTGTTATATGTTTTTGAAGTGGTGAGTAAGTACAAAGGATTTTGTTAAAGCATTATGAAGCTTTTAAGAAAGATTGAAGGAGAAAAGTTGGTGGTTTTTGGTATCATCACACACCTTTGTCACCACATATCCCACAACTAGTCTCTACTCTATGCCGTGTCTTGAGCAATTTGTTCTCTAATATCTATCCAAATTTGCAAAAAGAAGACACAATTTCACTTGGAATTATGTAGTAGTAGAGTTCACGAGTGTTTATGTTGGTTATGCTTTTTTTTTTTTTCCTAGTCTAATTTCCTAACTTTGGTACTAAAAATTGATGAGAAACTAGTGATTCACCGTTCCACTAAATATTATTAGTTATCAAGATTTGATTTTGTGGTAATATGGTATGGTAATGATCTAGTTAGGAGCAATCTTTATCAGACACTTCAATATGCACCTTTTTTTTTTTTTGGTTCTGGTACTCTGAAGAAACTGGCAAAACTTAATGGTAAGTGCCAGTAAGTGGAGTAAATGGACCTCCTCGTGGATTGTATTGGATACCCTTTAAGTTTTGGCTTGAGGGTACTAATTAGAAACAAAGGAAGACGTAGTTGGCCGCGTGTCCATCGTCTTCTTTACTCAGCTTCCCTAATGGGGTATAATGAGTTTGCTTGGTGGTTTTTGGTCTATTTTCCACTTGGATTTGGTTGGGGCCCGAGAATGCATTTGAAAAACAGTGGAATGATAAATTTTTTAATTTATAATGTCAATGAATTTCTGATTAAAAAAAATGTTAGAAAAGTCTGAGGGCACCACAATGTGGATACTCGATGGCAGTGCATAGTGCGTTAGCCAATTAGCGGACATTTGAGTTTTTTGAGCCTTTAGGGTATGTTTGGTAGAAAGGAAATAAAATAAGAAGATAAAAAAATTAAAAAAAAAACAGTGTAAGATAGAAAATAATTTGGTAATTTGCAAGGGTAATTTGGTAAGCTTATCCATTTTATTAACCAAAGTTTTTTTTTTTCTCAAGATTAGAAGGGAAAAATTTTGTAGGCTCTACTTTATTTTTTTCCATCCACTTTTTTCTCCTATTTTCTCCTTTTTTTTTTTTCTAAAATAACTCATTTTTATATTTTCTCTTCTACCTTTTCTTTCCTCTCATTTTTCTCACCTGCTAAGCATGACCTAGTGAATACTAAAATACTACTCAAAATTTGATATCCTTAACTTGTTGGTAGTAATGTTATTTGAAAAAAAACTCCGAGGTACTAAGGATGTAGAGCTAATCTATGATAAAGTCAACATTCTCCGTAATTTGTAAACGTAGCTCCAATAAATGAAAGTAAAGAGAAAAACAACAATGCAACTCCTCACTATTTTTTTACACAATTTGGGATAAAGTGTAAGCATGAAATTGAAACTCATATTGACTCTGAGTGCTTTTAAGTTGCCTCTCCAATTTCATATTGAGAGTGGGAGACCATCCCTTTCTTTACTCCACTGCTTGAACTTTCCTTTTTCTTCTTCTTGGGCTGTTTCCCCAGGTTCAAACGACTACATCAAGACATATAATGGGGTTAGAAGGAAGAATTAAGCAACTACAATAGTAGTTTATAATTTCAGAATATGTATAGTAACTATTCATACGTATGGAATAAACATCTATCCTTTTCTTCTCTTATTTTATTAGCTCAATTACAAATAAATCTCCTATAAATTTTTTATCTTTTATAATTCAACCTTGCATTCTCGAAAACTACATATCACCTTCAGAAATTGCACTGTAAAGTTTCAATTTCACCCTTAAAACATCTAATTTTGGGGGAAATTTTGTATTAACAAAAAAATACCTTAGTCCTTCATTGTTTGAAGTTATTTGCAATTTGCAAACAACTTATAATTTAGTAGAAAGTTATTGTGTGTTTTGAATTTTAGTTTGTTTTGTAATAACTTTCTATTAATTTAGAAGTTATTTGGAAACAACTTTTATTTCATAACACCAAAGGAGGACCAACATCCTCACTAATATTGTGCTATTCCGTTAAAAATAATAATAATAATAATAATAATCTGCAAAATAAGATAAGACAAGTCATTTTGGCCCAAAACACTACTAATTAGGTCCATTTCCCTCTCAAAATAAAGGCCCAACCCACTACATACTTGCCCATTCGGCATCAAATTGATTGATAGGGAAAAAGTACATAAATATCACTTTTGTTAAGCACATTTACATAGACACCCTTTTTTTTTTTTTTTTTTTTTTTTTAAATTAAGCAATACCCGCTTTTGGACATGAACATGGACATGCGCCTATAGGCATTGAAAGACTGATCGGCTTGATCGTTCTCTTAAATATTCTTCACTTCTCTTAATTATGCTAGCATCACTAATCTCTAAGTATCCATGACCAAGAAGAAGAAATCGCGTGTTCGCCAAGGAAATAGTGAAGCAAACAACATTATTCGAAAGAACCAAATCGAAGACGGGTATCCTGTTTGTCTTCATGGATACCACGATCACCATGAGGTTGTGGTTTTGCAGAAGTGCAAGCACATATTTCATGTGTCATGCAGTAGGACTTGGCCTTGTGCCCCAGTTGCCCACGGTTGGTGCGTCCAATCACGGTAACCAACTCCATCAAGAAGCTTGTACCTATGAAACAAGAATATGAATTATTTTTATGATACAAGTTCAATTTCTTCAAGTATTATGAAGACATTCAAACAAGAGTAATTAGCTTTATTTTGGAATAGGTGTTACCTTTTTATTTTTATGAAGAGTTAGTTCGACAGGTAGTGTTCTTTGGCGTATACTTGCTAAGAATTGATCTTCCATTTTATGTCTTTACAATGTCGATGCGTTTTTAGGTATCTCAAATTGAAGCACAGAAAAGATGGTTTGGCTTTTTTTGTGGGTAAATTTAATTGTTATTTAATTTTTGTTGCCCTATTTTCAGTTTTGATCTCTTTGTATGCAAAGAACAAAGGAAAGCTAGTCCACGTTAAAAGTTTACTTAAAAAATAGTAAATAAATAAATCACGTAGTACGAGAAAACTCATGCCCTAATTGTAATCGCTGCGTTGGACTTAATATTATGCAAATTTGGTGCATAATTTTTTGATAAACTTTCTAATTTTGCCTCGTTTTATTTTTCATCTATATGTATTCAATATCGTGTACGTGTTATGGAAATAGTGCCTTCAAAAGATATTGGTTTTTAAAATTTGTCAGTGAGACACCATTTCTCTCCATTATTTGTTTCTAAATATAGTCAATAATTTTAAGCCAAGGGAATAATGCATGTTACTTCGAGTACTACTTTTCCTTGAGCGACTGAAACAGTAGTTTATAAGATTTCATTTCAGGCCAGAGTTTCAGCCCGACAACGTGGATACTAGTGTGTGTATGCGGTATGACTAGATATGGCTAAGCCCACCACAGACTGGTCCCTCTGAAATCGCCATTGCCAAATCGAGCCGTGCTGAGCTCGGATGCTTTACCGATGGTGAAAGCGAGCTACATAAACAGCAAGAATAATCAGCTCCCTAGAACGAAACAGGCATTATAAAAACCAAGTAGCTAAGATGGTATATTATGTCAATGAAATGGCAGATACTCTTGAGAATCACTTCGGATATTACTAATTTGTTGCAACCGAAGAATCTACTAGGCTCACCACCGGTACAGACATCTTAGTTGCATTACATTTAACAAAAACATCTTGACCTAGTTTCGTGTATAATATTAGATCAATAAAAAGTTGAGCACAATAGAAAAAAGGGCCAGAAAACACCGCCAGTCATTTGATTTTGACCATGACTTAGTCATAAATTACAAAACTGGGGAGGAGAAAAGGTACTTATCACATAAAAACTATGACCCGTTGCTTTTCTAGTGGGAGGGCCTATATTGCCCTCCATTGCCGTCTTGGCTAAAGCCAAAAGCCTTTAGGCGAATCAGCTTGAGAAGAAATGGGACTTATACTAATCAATGCATCAAAAGTCTGAAATCGCCGTCGTTGGTTACCACTAAATATTCATATCCGACACCGTCGGCACGATCATGGAACTCATCCATCTCAGAACCCGGAACCTGGATCCCAACCAACACATTTGCACCAGTTGCACCCTGTTGGAGAGCAGTGTAAGGATCAACGTAAACAGGGATCCCTTAATATAATATAAAACAACTTACAAAATGTTCGGTGCAATCCATCAAATTTAGAATTTATAATATGTTATACAATTTAAGGAAAAAAAAAAAGATATAGAATTAGATGCCAACCTGTCCACGGTAATGGAATAAACTAATATTCCAACGAGGACTGAATGCATCCAAGAACTTCATCAGAGCACCAGGTCTCTCTGGGAAGATGAAACGGCAAAGAACCTCGTTTTGAACATTTGATCTTCCCCCCATCTGAAAGAAACCATAACACAGTATAACTTAGCTAAATACTCGTACAGCCATATTGCTTGTAGGAGAGGAAGTTAGTCATTTCCAAATTTATAAGGTATGTCCCCAAATTAATAAAGCTTGATTTCCAATAAAACTGACGGACTAGGAATGGAGAAACAAAATGTCTAAAGAATATTTATCAAAACTACAAGGCTCTGAATGGTTTTGCTTTGGCTTTAGATATAATGTGTGTGAACACGTGTGTGGGGGGTGCGGAGAAGTCTAAATTAGATTACCAAGTAACGCAAGTGATCTTTAACCAGGTCATTTTCTGTGAGATTGTAAGTCTTTAGTCGAGAGGACTCCATTCGCTCTTGCAATTCATTGAGTTCTGAAACTGTGTGAACACCAACACTGCAAACAATGAGTGAAAACGTTAAAACATGTCCCATGTCTCCAAATAACAAGCAGACAGAAACAGAAAGAGAGAACCCCATAACCAATAAGTGAAAATCTCCCATCAAACTGAATCTGAACAGAAAATGTCGAACTTTATCATAATTTGCAAAATGACACTTACCTATACAAAACAACAGCCTCTTTATCAGAGCTGTATCTATATTTGAATTCAGTAATATTCATTGGCCCTACCTGCCAAAACAAACCATTAAGTCGGACAACATCAATAAGAAAGCTGTACAATAAGAAATGTAATTGATGTTACATCAACATACCAGTTCACAAAAACATTTGAAGCTCCCAGGCTCCTCAGGCAAAACAGTTGCAAGCACCGCCTCTTGTTTGCGACCAACATTCGCAAGTTCAGTCACTACTCTCAGTTTATCAAAGTTCATATTTGCCCCACTGGTTACTGCTACAACATTTTCTCCTTTAATTCCATAATATCTGCAGTATGCTTCAGCTCCAGCAAGAGCCAGAGCACCTGCTGGTTCTAAAATACTCCTTTTTTCCTCAAACATGTCCTGCACAAAAGAACCATGACAATACGTTTTCAGAGTAATAAGCTAATGCAAGACAATCAAATCCACCTTTTCTGTTTAGCAAACATAGAACACTCAAATTATGAAATTAAACAGTAAGATACCCAGAAAAATGGGTGCACATCTCTTGATGCCACAAGTGGACTACATAGCAAACAGCATCCCAAGAACAAGCTAATTATACAGACTCACGTAGTTGCTAATAAGCAAACAGCATCCCAAGAACAAGCTAATTATACAGACTCACGTAGTTGCTAAAAACTTACTCAAGACTTGATTAGTCAGAAACTAACAGTTCTTTAGAGCGTCACTGTATTTTTGGCAACACATAATAGGGCTTTTCTAACAAGGCCAATTAGCATGCACACTATAAACAGAACTAATTTCCTCCCAAGCAATGACTCTTTTGATGTCGAAAGTTCCCCATTATCTTATTCATTTCAGATACTTAGGTATTTCAATTTCTTCATCCAGAAACATTCCAGCAGTTGACCAAGAACATTGACAAATACAGAACAATAAAAAAAAATTACAATATCAGCATCTAACCATATAAGTAGAGAATGCAATAAGCCCAAGCACAAGCATGCAAGCTTTGAAACGCTTAAGAAACCTCACCTTTATTGAGGCGCAAATAGCATCACGGCTTACAAGAACTACACCATCAACAAGTTCTCTGCATAGGCGGAAAGTTTCTTCACCAACCTCCTTAACAGCTACACCATCTGCAAAACCTCCGACCTGGTCCAAGATCACTCTCTGACCATGATGTAAAGACAATGCCATTGCATTTGCATCAGAGGGTTCAACCCCAATAATCTTTACCTGTAATTGTAAAGTAAAACATGTAATGTCGAATCAGTAACCAAGCATTAGAGGGGCTCAGCCCATGCAATCTTTATCAGAGACCTATGACGTAGAAAAAAGAAAAATGATACATATAAAAAAAAAAAAAATTGTCAGAACACTTTGAAGCCCCTAGAGAATTTACAAAGCTCCAACATTTATGGAGTTCTTTCCAAGAAGGCAGTACAAAAAAATTGAAAATCCAAATATGTCAGTCAAATAAAAGAAATTTTTTCCACCGGTTAAAAACAACAAACCTGCGGAGAGACCCTCTTGACATAGGCAGCAATACCAGCTATTAGTCCACCACCCCCAACAGGCACAAAGATAGCATGCAATGGGCCTTTGATTTGGCGCACAATTTCCATTCCGACAGTCCCTTGGCCCATAATGACATCTGGGTGATCAAAGGGAGGTATAAACGTACGACCCTCCTCTTTACCCCGTTTCTTAGCATAAGCTTGTGCCTCGTCATAAGAATCTCCCACTAGAACAACCGTTGCCCCCAACCTCTCCACCGATTGCCACTACAAAACAAAGCAAAAACACAATCCATTAGGCCTCTTGTCGGTCGAAGAATTGAAAACCCATCATCAGAAAAATAAACGAGTCCCAAAAAATAAAAAAACTCACCTTGATTTCTGGTGTGGTAACAGGCATAGCAATCACTGCATTACAACCCAATTTCTTGGCAGACAATGCAACTCCTTGGGCGTGGTTTCCAGCCGAGGAGCAAATAATCCCTTTATCCAATTGTTCCTTGGTGAGCTTGGCCATCATATTATAAGCTCCCCGGAGCTTAAACGAGAAAACCTAAAAGAAAACACAGAATCAAAACCAAAATACTCAGTCAGTCATTTCTTCAAACACATAATCGACAACCAACATTATCAACCCAATATTCACACTTACAGGCTGCAAATCCTCCCTTTTGAGCCAAATCTTAACCCCAAGCCGTTCCGAGAGCTTTGGCGCGAACTGAAGCGGCGACTCAATGGCGACATCGTAGACCTTCGAAGACAGTATATTGGTCAAGTAACTCATCGCATTGATGATACCATCGTCATCACCCTCCCGAACCGCCCGGTCCGGCACCGCCCCGACGTAACCGGCCGGGTACTGCAGCGAATCGGCGGAGACCCTCTTGCGAGCCGGAGGCGCAGAGCCCTGAAACGCGCCATTTTCGCCCGTGACGACGGCCGACGAAGGCGGCGCCTTGGGGGAAATCTCGGCCGTCCGATTGGACAGCGTGGCAGCGATGAAGGGCCCGAAGTGGCGCCTCCTGGAGGCCCCGTGAACCCCATTCAGGACCCGTCGCGTCGGGTTGGGTTGCCTGGGTCGGAGGATGGGTGAATTGGCCGGAGTGAGGCGCAGAGCCTCCATAGTCGTCAGTTTCTCTGTCCTGTTTTTTAAGAGAGAGAAAGTTTGGTGTTGAGCGGAGGCGAAGTTGGAAATGGAGGCTTTTCTTTTGTTATTATTATTATTTTAATTTTTTGCTCGCCTATTTATACTGATGACTGGTGCGCACGCGCTTTTTGAAACTGGAACGCTAAAATCACCGTTGAGTTCTGTTTTTTCTAGGGAAGAATGATGGTCGTATTAAATGACGACACGTCGTGAAGTTGTGGACTAGATGAATGACGTGGTAGCTAACTATTGGGCTATTGTAGTGACCGTACGTTTTTTCTCGGGTGGGTTTAGGATAGATCTTCACTCTTGAAGCAGCCCCACGTTCGTGACTTGGGAGTTACGGAGACATTATTGTGTTTATTATGTAGCTCTTCAAGTGAATTATTTGTGACACATGGAGAATTCTACCGCAGGAATAGGGTGAGACGACGCGATATTATAATTTAAAATTTACATAAAATTAACAAGTTTGTGTTTGGTTTAACTGTGTTTGCGTTGGGTTCAATATTGATCTATTTAATTTTAATGAAATCTGAACAAACGAGTCGTATCGTGTCTTGTCATAATTTTTGATCCGTTTATTTTAAAAAAAAATTTAGAAAGATGACTAATATTTTAAATTTAATTAAGTAGATGTTCACTTTTAAAATTTTATAATTAAATATTCATGTATATATATATATTTACACTTGATAGATAATATATTTTGTCATTTATTAATTTTAGTTATTGTATTAAAATATATTAGATATATAATTTTTTAGACTTAATATATAAAACTTTACACTTTGTATATAAATATATATATTGGATATTTTACTATAACATTTGATGAAAAAGGATATCTACTTGAATTGGGAGAAAATTTTGGTTATATTTCTAAAAATCTCGTGTTAATATAATCTATTTAATAAACGGGTTACACAGATTGTATCGTGTCAATCCGTTTATAAACGGATCGTGTTGGTGCCAGAATTTCTGACTTTTTTATTAAGAACATTTACCTGAACGAATTTCTGACTTTTTTATTAAGAACATTTACCTGAACATGAACGTAGGACACACTCAAGGCCACGATTTAAAGACACAGTTTGGTAATACTTACTCAAAATTCACAGAAGTTTGTTATTTTGGGTTATAAATGGATTGATTGGCAACTTGAAATTAACGTGTCATAACTTATTTAATGAACAAATAGGTAAAAAAAACTCATTTTGTTTAAACAATATATATATATATATATATATATATATATATATTTGTGCGCTTTTACAATGTTTTTGATACTTTTATTATTTAAATTGCACTATTCGATACTCTATGTATGAATTTGGCATGTGCTTGTGTTTTAAAATTGTATAGTATATATGAATTTTTAGTACGTTATATTAGTTTATTATGACCAAAAAAAATAAGTTTATTATAATTTGTTTATATTAAATAGGATAATAGGTTAGACTGACTTAACACGATAAGAATATGATCTGTTTATGTAAATTAATTAATAATATCGTGTTGTGTGAACTAATTTATAAAGAAGTTTATATTTGAGTTTGTACATATTTCTAACGTGATTATTAAATGAGTTTATTTGATCACGAGCAATGGCAGAGCGGGTCTAAGGGACAATCAACTTTTTTGAGAAAAAAAAGTTACTGTATGATAATTTTATAAAAAATTATTCTACTTCCTCTTAATATATAAAATATTATACTTGTTTCCCTGAAAATTTGTATACTGTTTTTAGAATCTGTATTTAAGTTTCTTTTCTATGTTTATCAAAGACCATTTCAGACTTTTTCTTAACTCATATATTTACACTATTGACTACTGAGTACTGAAGTAATAAGTTTTTATTAGTAGAAAACGATTTTCAAAATCTGCAACACATTTAGCAAGACTTATTATCATCAAGTGGTCTACTGTCACTGGATTACATCCACCGTTGAATGCAACACACTCAAAATTCATATTATATTATATGATATATTAATTTGTTATTAACTAATTATAATTGTAATTCATATAAATTTATGTAAAATCTAATTTATTAATTTAATTTATCCAATAACAGAAAAATAAATTATTGTGCTATTAATTACTACTAATACCGATAACATTCTTCTTTGTAAAATTCTACGTTTGAATTTAACGGAGAGTTGAATATTCACATTACTCTTGAATCTTGACCAAAAAAGAATTGAGGGACAGTAAATATTTAGAGAGTTAAGTGGTCTATTATAACTTACAAAATTCCTTTTCTAAACAAGTGGGATTAGATAGATGTTTATCGTACTTATCAGTCAAATTAAACGTGTATTATCCTATAGAATTCTCTAAGTTCGATTAAGTGATGAATATTTACACACAATAATCTTGATTAAAAGAATTTTGAGTGACAATGAATATCTAAGGGAGTTAGTCATTGTCCAAACTCCGAAGTGGAACCAGGGTTTTTTTTTTTTTTGTTTTTTGAGGGACGAGATTATTTAGTTTTGTAGTTTTTTTATATCGAAGGGAGGGCACGTGTGTGTTATAAAACATGAACATTAGTTGTCACCTTTGATTTTCGAGAAAAAATAATGAAAGCCTATGATGACATGACATGTTTCATGCAATGAGGAAAAGTTGATTACGTGGCATCTATATTGATTCGCGACATTGTTATTGACCGTACGTTTGTGGCGGGTGACTTTGGGATAGCTCTTCAATTAGCCGTATGTACGTCATTATCTTTTGTGCTTTGCTTTTTTTTTTTTTGCTTTTGTGCTTTGCTTGGTATGTGAATATTTTGGGTCGCGAGTAGTTTTGATAAAAAGATCTTGGAATCTAACGTTACTCACAGTATAAAGAAATTCATATTTCTGATTTTTTATTTATTTTTTCCCTGAGAGAATATTCTTTTATTTTATGAACATCTTAAAATAATTAAAAAAAGCATAAATCCCGGCGCTTATTATTATTATTATTATTATTTTGATAAGTTGCGGATTAACATTTAACTGTCCATAAATATTTACTAAAAGAAAAGGTTCATAAATATAATTTTTTTTATTTATTATAGTAGTAGTAGTAGTAGTAGTAGTGCTAATTTTTGGAATTTTTTATTCGAAAAATCTATATTTAATGACCGTCCACTATTAGCACTTGAGATGGCTGCAGTTGTGATAGTCAAGCTGTGGATTCTCAATGCATCAAAAATCAAAATATATTACTATAATTGCCTTTTTTATTAAAAATTATTATACCATTATTACAAAATGTACCTATCTCTGGCTTAGTTGAGTACCAATAATGCAATCTTTTGGAGCAATTGAAGCAAAAAGAGTACGAAATATATATACTATACGAGGAAAACTGTAGAGCATACCAACAGTGAGGCCCAACTTTCCAAAAGGACAATAGGCATCAAATGAAATTGGCTCCACGTTTTGAATATTGACAACAACTTTTTGTTTTTTCTTTTGTCTAAATAGCTAAAGATTTCTAAGAGATTTTTCACCCCCACATAAAATTTGTATGGAAGTACCCTCGTTCATTTTTTGTATGCCTTTCACGTAAAGTATGAAATTCATTATTCATGTATCAATATCGATGTAGAGATTTTATTTTATGGATATTATCGAAGATATTGTCGATATCGAATATATTTCAGAAAAATACTAAAATTTATCTTAAAACTCAAAATTTACAAGGAAAATTCTAAAAAATCCTAAAACAAATGATATTTCATAATCTACATAAGTTTTTATTTTAAAACAAAACCTATTTATACTTTATAAGACAATAAAATATACATATATAGTATAAAAATAATTGAATTTTATTTTATATAAAAATTTTAAAATCAGAATATATATCACAGTATTATATTTAATACATCTCATATAATTATCTTACAAATTATAATTAGTTCTAAATTACATTGAAAATAAATAAAAATCATTAATAATATAGAATAGTTTAAATATATTTAATACCAAAATAAGTTTCAATGAAGTTGAAAGTTATAAGAGAATTCTCGTCTTGATCCAAAATTTCTTTCAAATGTCATAAAAGTTTTTTGTAGAGATTCCAAAATAATAAATACAAGAAATGCAAATATTTTCATTAAATACAAGTAATTCCAAAATATTGCCGATATATTGTAGAGAGAGAACTATGATTTATTTTTGTATTCTTTACTATCATTTTCTATAAAAAAAAAAAAAAGACTCGGAAAAAAATTTGACATTTCTGTTGATATTTCAAAATATCGATGATATTATCGCGACAATGTTCATAAATATCTCGATATTAACTCACGTTTTACTGATATTTTACCAATATCAATATATCATTGATATTATTGATATTTTACAAATATTTTTACCAATATCAATATATCATTGATATTATTGATATTTTACAAATATTTCATGGATATATGAAAAAAAATATTTTTTCGCCTCGATGTCAAGATTTTAAAATAGAGATATTATCTTAATTGATGCTTAGTATACATGAATAGATGCCACCGTTTAATGATTTTGTCTTACCAGATCAAAAGAGAAGTTTTTGGGAGTGACATAAGAGTCATAAACGTTGTTTAAGCTTTGAAGAAGACAAAAAAACAACGTTATAGTAAAAAACAAGAACTTATAGACTTATAGTATAGCGGTATAGCACTAAGAAGCACCACCAGTCCACCATTGCGAAAAAAAAAAATCAAAATGCTAGCCATTAATTAAAGAATATTTCAGTCATAGGCTCATAAACCACTCAGTAGCTTGGGAAAAGATAAAATATTTTAGTGTCATTTAGTGTCATACACACATGACACATGTGCTAAATAGATTAATAGTACAAAACAAAAATAAGAGGAGGAAAAAAGATGAAGAGAATGCTATTGTCGCTGTTATATATTGATTGTAGTTAGGGAATTGGGTTCACGTGTGGTATAAAAAAAATAAAAAAAAAAAGGACTTTGGGCACTACGTGGTTTTGTATGTTGGAGAGGTACCCTTATTTTAAGTCGCCATTGAAGCATAACTAGAATAAGTATTTTGTTCTGTCTATTTATTTTTACAAAAGAGGAGAATGGTATCAGGAGATCACAACTTCTTTTATCCTTAACTATATAGAACCAAAAATTACATCCTCCTCCCGAGATATATATATATATATATATATATATATATATATATATATATAGAGGGCATCAATATCTGAGGTATTTATTTATTTTTTATTTATGTATAGGTACTAATTTGGCTATCGAAAAGTTTTCATACATATTTTTTATTATAAAAAATAAGAGAGAAAAATAGCATTAATAATGCACGTCTTCTCATGCGTATCATTATAATCGTTAGATCACTATTAAATAATGATCTAACGGCTAAAAAAAAATACCTACTCATAAGTAAAAAAAAAAAAATTTATTGGATTGACAACCATATATATGTTTCCAATCCAATAGATATTTTTTTTAGCCATTAGATTATAATCCAAAAATTATCATAATTTGAATAGTTGGAAAAAAATTCATTATTTAATACTCTTCTCTCTATATTTTTATCATGAAAAAACTTGCATAATTAATTTTAATTGGACAATATAATAACTATGCATAGGTAAAAAAAAAAACTAATAGATTAATGCCTATATATAAAAATATATAAAAAAATGTGACTATTTTCTAGGAATGGTAATGGAGTGGATTAGGGACGGTTTTTCAATTACCATTCTCATCTCCGAAATCCAATCACAATACTATATCCGTCCGATTAACCATTTTTTTGGATGCAGAGACTGTGCGAGTATTAACGAATGAATAACGGGAAAAACTGTGATTACCCATTACTCATTGATAATAATAAAATATTAAAAAAAAGTAACATGAAAATACTAAATCCTTTTCATAATCGACAAAATATTAAATACAACAATATACTAAAAATTTTTAAACTCTAAAATTTAAATATATAAGTACATATAACTCTCCGAAATTATTATTTTACTAAAGATATGATAATATAGATTGTGAAAAATTAAATATATATTAATATATATAGTAATTTTTCTATATAAATATATATATATATCGGGGCAGATATGATACAGATTATGTCAATACCGTCCTCGTATCATATCCGTATATTAACGGTACAATTATTTCCTATTTTGATCATTTTTCTCGCTTGAGCAATTTTTTTTCTCTCCGTTTAGATTGGATAATCACAGATACTCGTAATCATAAATTATATCGTCATCCTTACTGTTTTCCCGTATGGCCTAAACATCACTAGTCAGAACCTCCCGGTGGTGGTTGAGCCGGTTGGTTAACCGACGAGATGGTAGCCAAAGAAGGGAGGAAGCAAAGGTTGCATGGTAGGAGGACTCAAACGTATTAGCCGTTGCTTTAGTTGACGTCCTTTTCTTATAGTATGTCGTTTTTTTTTCTTCTAATGTAGTTATTTGTCATTTTCCACCTGCCTTGTATTCTTAGTCTAATGTCTATTATTATTGATTATATACCATTTTCATGATCTTGTTGAAGTTTTTCTGTTGGCGAGATTTTTGAATTGACGTCACTTCTTAAAATAATTGTCGTTTTCATGTTGATTCACTCTTTGATGTTAGTGTCGTTATCCAGTCTCGTCACTTTACATTTTTGTCGTTTTCACCAACTTGTTTATATTGTTTTCCATTTGTTGTCGTTTACTGATTTCATAAACGTTTGCATCATTTTGTTTTTTGAGATTGTTGTCGCTCTTACTGTTTTTTTCTTTTTTTGAGATTGTCGTCATTCTTACTGTTGATATTGTTTTTTATGTTTTATCGTTTAACGTCTTCAATGTCCCTTTCGTGTATTTATGCCACTTTTATAAATTGTTGTCGTTTCTCCATTTTCCTGTTGAACAAGCATAACTACTCAATCAGTGACAAAAAACCATAAAAGCCAACCTTTTAGCTGAAAAGTCGAAAATTCAAAGAATCCAAATCCCTTGATTCCAATTGAATCTAAATTTACTTCATTTATTAATCAACCCCTATAAGCAAAATTTCGTTCCATCTCAATTTATTATCCTTGGCATCTCGTTCCATGATGGCCTTTTTTTTTTTTTTTTTTCAAGCAAACGTAATAGAGAACTTAATAAGTTATTCCCTCCTTGTAATTCATAAACTCATATCATATATAATATGCATACAATTGCACATAGGAGTTTTTTTTTTTTTTTTATAATTAAAAATGAGGTTTAATTAATGACTACCACTTATTACAAATTTAAAGAAAAATAACACACACACTCTATTAAAGTTTGAACCCCTAACCCCCCAAACTCATACACAAGTCTTGGACCAACTGAGCTAGCCCCAGTTGGCTTGTACATAGGAGTTTAACTTCAAATGAATTTATATTAAAAAAAAATGATATAAATGAATTAATTTTTGGGACATTTTTGTTGCATATATATGTTCTCTAGATCTTTCGAATTCAAACGTTACTGAATCCTAACATTGAAGTATTATTGACCTGAGATGTGCATTTAATGAGTACAACAACTGCAAATACTTTGGTCTTCCCAAAAATAATATTGGCAACTACATATCTTTGTAGCATATAATACGTTACTGAATCCTAACATTGAAGTATTATTGACATGAGATGTGCATTTAATGAGTATAACAACCGCAAATATTTTGGTCTTCCCAAAAATAGTTTTGGCAACTACATATATATCTTTGTAGCATATAATAAGTTAAATATTTTGATTTGAAATGTCAATTCCGCTAGACAATAAATAATGTGACATGAGATTTGCATTTAAAAATGAAATAACAGCTGCAAACACTTCGATAATTTTTCCGTAGGCTTAATGCATAATTTGGCCGCTTGACTTGAATTTCTTACCTAAGCAAAGACAAATCTATTATTTTATGCATGAAATGAACTAGTAACTGCTCATGAATAAGATGCATGACTAGTTTAATTAAACGCAGCTTTTCAATCATAAATACAATAGATATTACTTTATAATATGATATTTTGAGAACCCACTAAAGCACCAATGGAGAAAAAACATTCCTAATTAAAAGGTGAATGCAGCTCTTGGTCATAATTCCCACTCGGCTGCTTTGGAAGATATAACGTTTTCTTTCAAATGTTCCATCATCCATATGCCTAGCTAATAGAATAATACTAATAATACTTTCTTTCTTTCTCTTTTCGAAAGGCCTAAATGTATAAAATAATACTAAATCAAAAATAAAGAGTGAAGGGAAGAAAAATTAAAAAAGAAAGAAAAAGAAAAAGAACTCTGTCGAACCCATTATTGTGGTCATTGAGGTATTGGATTTGGAACTATCATTGTATAGTAAGTGAAATGGGTTCACTTGTATTAAAAAAAAAAAAAAGGACAGTGGAGACCCGGGGGTATCATTGTATAGAAAGTGAAATGGGTTCACTTGTATTTTTTTTAAAAAAAAGGACAGTGGAGACTAGGGGTATCTGTTTGTTCACCTTTTGGCCAGGTTTTTGTGGTACGTTGGAGAGGTCCACTTATTTTAATTATCGGAGCAGTACGAAAAATAGTATCTATTTTTGTCTATTTATTTTCACAAGAGGAAAATGGTATCACTAGATCATAGATATCTTATTCCTAAACCTAAACTACATGCGTAGAATCAAACGTTTATTATATATATATATATAAGTTGCTTAATTTTGTAGTTAATTTTTTTAATCTAAACATATGTATTGTTTTTAATTATTTGATAATCATATAATTATAATAATGTGTATAAAAAAATGTACATTATTATTGTTATTTTTTTTTTATCTTATTTATAAAAAAATCTAGCTAAGCTTCTCCATGTGGCCTAAACGTGGCTGCCTAGAATCTCAGGTGGTGGCCGAGCCCGAGCTGGTGGATTAGCCACGGGACGGTCGGCAAAGGAGGGAGGAAGCAAGGTTGCACGGTCGGAGAATATAAAGAAATTAGTCGTTTCTTTGTGTAGTAATTGTCTATCATTTTCCAGTTCACGTCGTTTTCTTAGTTTATCGTCTACAATAATTTTTTTCCTCATCATTTTTATCAATGTTGCCGTCGTTTTTTCAGTTGGCATCATTTTGAATTGACGTTGCTTTTTTCGAATTGTGTATTGTCGTTTTCATATTTTTGTTCTATGAGGTTACTGTCGTTTTCATATTGGATGTCGTTCGCTGAGATACCCGTTGTCTGTTGTGTTTTAAAATTTGTCGCTTCTTCGTCTTCTAGTTTCATTTTCGTTCTCGCTGACAAGTGCCAACCAACCTCCTTACGGCTTCTTCTCTTTGGTCTCGTTTTCAAAATTAGTGTCGTTTATCAATTTTTGTCGCTTTGGAAGAATATTGGGTGGCCGTCATTTTAGTGTTATTGTGGTTCTAAATTTGATGTTTTTTTTTTTTCCTGTCGATTTTGTCTTTGATATCTTTTTTATGGAATTTTGTCGGTTTCAGTCAATGTGTTCTGTCATTTGCTACGAAGTGCATTTTTTTTTTTAAAAGTTTATTGTTCACCATATAGCTGTTGATTTTTTAAAAGTGTCCGTTCTTCTAGTGAATGTCGTTTTTATTATGATGTTGTCGTTTCACGACTGCGGTTGATTTTTGTTGTTTCCACTAATCTGTTTACGCCATTTTCTCTTCGTTGTCGTTTCTTGAATTTATTCCCGTTTTTGATTCAGTCGTTTTCCTACCTTCATTGTGTTTTGAGGATTGTTGTCGTTTTCTTCATCTTCTTGTTGAGCCGTGATTAAAGTGAACCGATATTTACTTTTATGTATTAATCATCCGCTGGAGGAATTTTCGTTCTCTCTGTTAACTATCCTTGCCAACTGGCATGTCGTTTCCTATGTTACAAAAGTACACATCGTCGTCCATTCACGCCAAAACCATTAAGAGTTGAAATGAGTCTCCATGTTTGTGCAGAATTATTACTAACTATTTTTTTAAATTAAAAAATGGGAATTGGGTGGTGCCCATCATCCCGAACTTGCTTGCTTAACTTGCTAGCAAGCTCTAATGCATCAAGGTGAGTCAAAGTGCAGTTGTGGAGACTCAAACCACTTAATAGAAAAAAAGAAAAGAGATTTAAACCACCTAACATAAAAATAAAAATAAAAATAAAAATAAAAATAAAAATAAAAAAAAGAAGAGAGACGACAGAGAACTAAGAAAGGCATCCTCTACCGTTACACTATAACGTTGGTGGTTAAAAAATAATTGTACTTGACTACTATTTATGAATACTTTTTTCCGTTTACTCTTGAAGTACCATTATGTTTTATTTAACCAGACAGTTATTCTCCAAACTCAAATTTTTAGATTCTTAATTTATGTTTAACTAATGAATTGATGAACCATTATTGAAAATTTTAATCCATCTAATTAATGTTTTAACTTTAACATTTTTATTTAAACTTTTAACGTAACTGTGTTCTTTACTTATAGCTGGATATAGATTGCGACACAAAAACCGGATAAGTGATTGATAGTCTTCAAAAAATAATGCGAGATGTGACAACTACATCTTTGTCACATTATAACTCTACATATTTTGATTTCAAATGTCAGTTAGGCCAAAGACTAAATAATGTGACATGAAATGTGAATATAATAATTGATCTTCCATAGGCAATAATTTGGACAATTGAATTGAATATGTTGCCTTTTAAATAAGATGCATGACTAGTTTGAACGCAGCTTTAAATCATAAATTCAATAGAAAATACTTCATAATATGATATTTTGAGAACCCACTGGAGCACCAGTGGAGAAAAACAACACTTGAAAGTGAATGTGCAGCTTTCAGTCATAGCCCACTCGGCTGCTTTGGAAAAGATTAGGTTTTTTAAATGTTCCATCATCCATGTGCCTGATAGAATAATACTAGACCAGTACAAAGAGTTATATATACACTATATATATATATATATATTAGAAAAAGAAAAGTAGTACTTTTCAACTATTATTGTACTCTTTGAGGTTTTGTGGCACGTTGGAGAGGCTCACTTAGCTGCATTGTAATAATGCACGTATGCTAAAGGCCTGAGCTTAAAATAATGCAATTAGAGAGAGAACCGCTTTTTTTAACTGGTATGAAAAAACAAAGTGCATACTTGTAGCTTTAGTATTTGAAAATTGGTGCTTAAGAAAACTTGACACAGAGTTGAGCTAAGCCTTCTCTAATGTATTTGCATTTTAATATTTTGCCATGTTCAAAACTTGTTGGATCCAACTTAATTCTGTAAGTTTTTTTGAGGAAATTTTAGAGCTAGATCAAGGTAGAGTATTATGGTCTACAATGTGAATAGTGGATACCAACACTTTAAACAAATGAATGCCTTTGAAGAAAAGGAGCCCATCATTCCAAAGGAATGAGATTCCAAACAGCAACTGGAAAGTTAAATGGAAAAAGGCACAAAAGAAAGGCTATAGAGTAGTCAAAAAAGCAAAGATATCTATTCCTCTAAATGAAAGATAGCCAAACAAAGCAAACTAAGGAAAAGAATATTATTGAACAGCTTTATAATGAAACAAACATTATTTGAGATAGCATTAAAGAAACTCAATTTCTCTTGCATTTTTTCTCATATTCTTTTGTTGTTTTATTCTTAAAGATGGAGAGCTCAATATCAAAAGCAGAGATCATGAAGCCATTGATCTTCAAAGCTGGTATTCCTCTAACTTTATCTGTGGCTGCTTTTCTATATGCCAGGATGGTGGCTAGAAGAAGTGTCCCTAAAGATTCTATGTTAGAAAATACTCGGGAAAATTCTATGGAGACTGATTCTCAGTTTGGAAGTGAGAAGAGTTTTCATAGCCTTAGTTCCACAGGTTTTCCTTCCGTTGAATATAGGGAACCATTATTGATGGACACCAATTCGAAAAATTCTGTCGAAAATTTAGGAATTAGGGATAAACCCGATTTTGGAGAAGAGATTTTAGGCCTAAAAAGCCTTGAAGATCTTCGAAATAGGGAACGAGAGCTAGAATTGTTGTTCATTAGGTACAATGACTTGAAAGAGCAAGAATCTGTGCTTATGCAGCTTAGGAACATGTTGTCATTGGAGATGGCTCATATTGAGTTCTTGGATAGGGAGGTTTCCTTAATGGAGGATGAGAGCAGAAGGTTTGAGAAGTTATTGGTAGAATCTTTGAGACTTTTGGAGCAGCTTGAATATTGGAAATCACAAAGTGGGTTGCTTCGAAGAAAGGTAAAGAAGCTTTTGAGGATTAAAAAAGTGCAATCAAGTCTCATAAGAGAGAAAGATATGAAGATTAGAGCCAGAGAAGGAGAACTTTTAAGAACTCAGAAAGCACTAGAAACGAGGACTGATCTAGTCAATAAATTAGAGGATGAAGTTAAGGAGCTGAGAATGGTTTTGGATCAACTGCATGAAGAGAAGGTTGAGCTTTTGAAAAAGTTGGAGTTGGCAGAAGAAACTTCCACCTCATCATTCTTCAAGGTTCAGTAAACTTTTCTCTAGCAATACAGATTTCACTTGAACTATAGTTGAATTCTTTGCTCCATTGAATTGGGGTCACATGTGAGAAAGGGCAGAGTAAATGTTGTTTTTTCTTTCCGAACTTTTTTGGTTTTTGATAGTCTCACCATCTTGTGGTCTTTTCTCACATAGCAGATTGATGCTGAAGTGATAAGAATAGAAGAACACAAATGCCTTTCAGATGAGCTAGAACAGCTAAAGAAGGATCGAGCAGCCGAAGTCGAGGAACTGATTTACTTGAGATGGAGTAATGCATGCTTAAAGCATGAGCTGATGAAGAATCAGGAACAATGTCAGGAAACAAGTCAGAAGAAAGGTCAGTGGGAACTAGATTCTCAAGCAAGTGTTGAGATTGGACATTTTGGCTTAGAGCAAGAATTGGCTAATATGGTTTTGGGGCACAATGAGAATGCATTTGGGACTTCAACTTGTGATCAGGCTTCTTCTTCTTCAAAAAGGAAGAAGTTACTTCAAAGGCTTAGAAAGTGGGTGGAAGGCAATGAAAAGGGAAAAGGAAAAGTTGATGAGAAAGAGAGGCATGAAGTTAGGTGCTTTGGAAGGCATTCTGCTTCAGATGAGAAAGAAGAACATCTCCAAGGAAGGAGATCATGCTCTAGTGCATGAAAATCAATAATAATACAAACTCATTGTTTTACTCACATAATACAATCACATATGGATTTCATGGGGAGAAAAATAAAGGAAGAAAAGTAATAATGGTTACTCAGACAGAAAAATGTGCTAGTGAAAAACCAATGCTTCTTTTAGCTTGACAATGTGTATGATATTTTCCACAAAATAAGCTTAGGCAATTCATTTGTATCAGCCTATTCTTCTTATCCTTGATTAACAATTGATCTAAATAAAGAAAGATACTAGTGTAAAATTTCTTCCTCCCTTTTCTTTCTCACTCTTTTTTTTTTTTAAGGGGAGAAGGAGATGAAGGTCAAATGGAGAGTGGAATATCTTAATAACTTGACTTATATATATATATATATATATATATATATATATATATATATATATATATATTAGCATGGACGACTGAATAGCGAAACACAGATTATGTTTTGACCAACATAAATTTGTTAAATTTGTTAAAATATAAATAGTCTGCTGCAAATAAAACTGATCTCAGTAAGTATATATATATATTGAAAAAAAATGCCTCCTATCAATAGTTGTGGTGGAGCCCAGATTAAGCGTGGCGATTTGTGAACAAGGACTTGGGAGCATATTAAGTCATTAAAAAGATGTCGTATTGCACCATACATTGTGATTTTGAGGCAATAGATAGTTTGTGGATGAAATTTAGAATGCTATCCTCTCTCTGTCACCCAATATAAGTGTCAAAGATTACTTTTCCAACCCCAACCCCGACAAAAAAAAAAAAAAGCATATAATAACCAAACATTTTCTCAACCATCTTCTTTTAACGGTCGTTCTAACCTGGTACAAATACACTATGGGGCACCTTCTTCTTCCTTGCTATCAACACAACCCTACTCAACTGTTCAAGTCTCTTCGCTCCACACCCATTACAAGTATCTCTCTCTCTCTCTCTCTCTCTCTCTCTCTCTCTATGTGTGTGCATATATTTATATATATATATGGATTGATTATTGCAAAATAAATACATTTATTTGAATCAACAGGGAAAAGACCGTCCAACAGGACTTCTCGTGTGGTTCCATGTCAATGCTCATTGTCTTCTTCCTCAGACCATGTTTCTAAAGAAGCAAACCAATCCTTACAAAATGAGGGAAGGAGGGCCTTGTTTGGTTCGCTCCTAGCCACAGGTTACTTTCACACTTTTCTCTCTGCATATGTACAAGAATTTTACTTTTTTTTTTTTTCCCTCCCCTATTATGCATTTTCATTTATAATTTATCTGGGTTATTTTCCTATTATTCAATTAAAAAAATAAACTTAGTAGTAAATAAGATTATATTTTTTATTAAGTGGGTGGGTCTTGAAAATCTGGGATTGGCATGTCTCCCTTTTTCCGCCTTATCCAATCTATATTTTAATTAATTGTTGCAAATGGATCAGCTGCTGGAATGTATGTATGTGATGTGGCTGACGCTGCTAGCACAAGTAGAAGAGCAGTGAGTTACTTAATTTTCATTGTCTTGTTAATAGACAACAATTTTGTAGTGGTCCTTCATGTTAGCATACTATGAATTTGAAGGGAATAGAAAGAAAGAAAGAAAATTTACAGTTCTGAATTGGTAAATTTATTTTCTTTGATGCAGCTGAGAGGAGCAAAAGTACCTGAAAGTGAATATACAACCCTCCCCAATGGTTTGAAGTTAGTAAACATCACTAACTTATGATTCCTCCCCTTTTATTTTTTATTTTTTCTTTCTTCTTATATTTTTCTAATTTCTATATGGTACTTCGTGATTACTTAGACTTGGAAAATTGTGACTATATGCTCAACTTTGGATGGAATCATTCATTTTTGCAATTTTCTGTCTTACCACATCCTAGGCTGAGGGAAATTCCGTTTATGAAAGACTTCCTTTTGTCATATTCTTCAATGTTCATCAAGCAAGTTTTCGACTTTGTCAAGATTCTACCTTAGTTAAGATGACATATGTAACATTGATAGGTTCCAAGTGATAACCCTTAATTGTAGGCCCTTGTTTGATCATTGGATCATTAGTTTCGTTTGTAGAAAGTTTGTGTGTTTTGTTAGATAAATGTCTATACTAAAAGATGGAGGGGTGTGTCCTTCAGGTACTATGATTTGAAGGTCGGGAGTGGAACAAAGGCAGTGAAAGGATCCCGGGTTGCAGTACGGTTGTGGTCCAGTTAAATTTCATTATTTCAACTGTATCTATGCAACTATATACAAGTGTCCTTTTTGAGTTTAAATGGATTTCGCCCTGCTATACACTTGGGAAAATAATATAGATTGCATTGAAATGTTGTTAAATAAGTATTTAAACTGATTCTTTTTTGCTAAGAAGTATTCAAATAGTCATTTCCATCTGAGGACTTTATATTCATGTGCCACTTTTTCACATCATGATAGAAATCGTTGTCATCTTTGCTTTTTTTTTTTTTTTTTGTTTTTAATTTATCTGTGCCTTCAAAAATCCAGTTGTAATGAATTTAAGCTGTTCTTGTTGTAGGTTCACTATGTTGCTAAGTGGAAGGGCATCACTTTTATGACCAGTAGACAAGGACTTGGTGTTGGAGGAGGAACGGTAAGGATCATAGGAGTTTTTTGATTCACATATGTTGAGTAATTTAATCTAAATTTATCGAAGGGAGAGTAACTCGAAATATAACAGAAAAAACAAATTACCTTGGATATCCATTTTAAAATGTATAAAAGGATTTTTGACCATTAAGTAGCAGAGCTGTTTCAGGAACTTGAATGCTCTGTCGATGAAACTCAAAATGGTCTCTTATTTTCAAAGTGGTTGCTTTGTGTGTCTTATGATTTTTTTTCTCCTAGGAACTTATTGCTTCTTGCTTAATTGTGGAAGTACTTGTCTGCAGCCATATGGTTTTGATGTTGGCCAATCTGAGAGGGGATCAGTCCTTAAAGGATTGGATCTTGGTGTAGAAGGCATGCGGGTAGGAGGCCAGGTGAGAACACTTGTTTGATAAAATTTCCTCATTTGATTCAAATTTCTTTTCTTTTTTTTTTTGGGTTACCCCATTTTGAACATTTTTAGGCGAAGTATGTAGCGCTGGAATTTCTTAATTTCTTTTCATTATTACAGAGATCACTTGAAACTGCAGTTAGAGCATTTTGTGTACTTAGGATAAGCACTAATAGTATCAATTTCTTCTTGCTTTAAAGAGGCAATTTTCTCAAATGTTTGTGTATTGCTATTCTTCAGCGACTGCTAATTGTGCCTCCGGAGCTAGCTTATGGAAAGAAAGGAGTCCAGGAAATTCCTCCAAATGCGACAATAGAGGTGATTTTTCTAGTTAGTCAGAGATAAAGGGGGGGAAATGAATGTAAAATGTCCTACTCCTTGAACTTCCCATCAAGAAAATAAATGATTTCCACGTATTTTGCGTTTTTGTTTTGTTTTCATTCATTTTCCTACCCAAGTCTTTTCTAAAATATGTCTTGTTTAACCATTCTGCCACCTTTTATATGGGCTCTTCTCTTTCTCCATGTTTACTGGTTTGCATATTCTCTGAATCTGCAGTTAGATGTTGAACTACTAGCCATCAAACAGAGCCCATTTGGGTAAGTAATGGATGTTGTAAATTGTAGAATGGTCTACTTTTTGGTCTATATGCTCTTGGTGACAGTTTACTCAATTTACTATTTTATTATGCAGAACTGCTGTAA
This sequence comes from Parasponia andersonii, assembly GCA_002914805.1. Taxonomy (NCBI): domain Eukaryota; kingdom Viridiplantae; phylum Streptophyta; class Magnoliopsida; order Rosales; family Cannabaceae; genus Trema; species Trema andersonii. The sequence goes on from JXTB01000174.1 coordinate 485,025, forward strand.
AAATTGTTGAAGGCTAATGGAAATCATTTTCTTCCTGCGGTTCGTCCTATTTTTTAGTTGCTGTGAATGAAAAGCTGAAGTTCACAAATAGTGAAAAGAAGGGTTTCCTCCCTTTTATGTTCTTTATGTAAATAAACTGCCCTTATTTGATCCTTGCCTAGAAAAAATGTCTGCATAAATATTTACAGCCTTGAATGAAAATTCATTATTCTTGTAGTTTTTAAGTGCTTGTTCTTGTCCACTTTTCCTCCTTTTATATAGAACTGAACCCAACATATCTTCCCTTCTGAACAAAGAGGAACAAGTGCCAAAATATGCGGTATATAAAAAAAAATCATTTGTCATACTACACATGTCGTTTAGCTGCATTATCTACCTTTCAAGACTGACTATTTCAAAGCTCAAACTCTTTTAAATGTATGGTTCTCTGCAATGTTTCCAAGTAAATGGATGCTTTTGCTGATTCACTTTATACAAAGAAATTCAAGGAACTTACAGAAAGATACAAAGAAATATACATGAGGCAAGTCATGAATGATGATCCTCCATATAGTTTTCTTTTGTTCTATTACATTTCTTCTCGTAGCTTCATTTGTCGACAGGACTCTACACTTTTAATGTATATAAATATTATATTATATATCCATCTTTTCTTTTCTTTTTTTTTCCCTTTTCCTTATCGTGAATTCATTCCTTTCTTTTTATACAACAACTGTTTCTTGATGAAAAAAAGGAGCCACGACTGTTTTCTGCATAATTTTGTATTTTACTCATGCACCAACCACCTTCTTCTGTTCGTCACATGCATGATTCACGTGTATGTTTAACAGCAAACCATTGAGGACAGAATCAATGTTTAGACAACCATTAACTTTTTTTCCCCATAATTTGATGTTACATATTTTATATAAATGACTTGTTGCTAATCCAAATGAAAGAAAAGAAGAACAAAAATATTTCAGTATATATATTAGGTTTTGCCATGAATGGTTGCTCTCCTCCAAGGAAGAGAGGACAAAGCTATAAAATATCACCCTTGGACACCAATCACCACAAAGAAAGAATCCCACCAGTCCTATGGATGCTTGCTAAAAGTTTAAATAATTTCCTACACAGATTCTCATATCCCGCTTTCTAAATTTTATTTTATTTCACCACCCACTTTATTCTCTTCTTCTAAGTCTTTAAATTTAACTCATCTCCTTCATTCCCGTATGTACCATAAACCTTTCAATCACATACCCTTTTGCTTATTTCCAAAGTTATGGCCAAAACAAGCCAAAAACCTCTCTCCCTGATTGGCTACATCCTCTTTTTCCTTATTTGTCTCATCGGCCATTACCCTACTTCTTCCCAAAAGACTTGCCCACCATGTGGAACCATACAAGTTCCATATCCTCTAAGCACAAACTTCAACTGTGGTGATTCAAGTTACCCTCTTCGTTGTGACACAAACTCTCAAAAACTATACTTTGATGCCCTTAATGGGACTTCTTATGTCGTTTTGAGAATCATACCTCAGCTCAAACGACTTGTCGTACAGCCATCTCCATGGCTACCAGGGAAATGTGTTACTCAAGACATGTTAAGTGAGGGCCTTTGGCTAAACCAGTCCCTTCCTTTTAACATAACTTCTTCCAACACGATCTTCCTCTTCAACTGCTCTCCTCGGCTTCTGGTGTCTCCTCTGAACTGTACTCCTTCCAGTCTCTGCCATACCTACTTGGAGAGCTCCGGCCATGTTGACACAAAACGAGCGTTTCAATGCGCTGGAGACCTTGACCCTTGTTGTACCTTCGTGGCTGGAGGGATGCCTTCGGCTTATAAGATAAGGCTCCATAGCTCTGGTTGTAGAGCTTTCAGAAGTGTACTCCATTTGGATGTAGAAAAGCCTCCAAGTCAGTGGGAAGAGGGGTTAGAAATCCAGTGGTCTCCTCCACAGGAATCACTCTGCAGAACCCAACTCGATTGTGTTGGACCTTCCAGATGCTCCTCTCAAAGTAAAAATGGCGTGTTACGATGCTTTTGCCAAAAGGGTCATCAATGGGACCCTTCTCTTGGAGCTTGCGAAAGAAAGAAGAGAGGCTCAAAGTCGAGCCTTAGACTCAAAGTCTCAATTGGGGTTACCTTGTTTTTCACTCTAGCTCTTGTTATGGTGGTTTTTGCGGTTAGAAGGTCTTTTAGATCATTGCCTTGTTCCAACAGTGCAAAGCTTTTTAAGGCCAGAGAAGAAAGGTTGAAGAGCCATGGAGCTGGGAAGTCTGCTAGGATGTTTAACTTGAAAGAAGTGAAGAAAGCAACAAACGGGTTCTCAAAAGACCGTCTTTTGGGAAGTGGCGGATTCGGAGAAGTCTATAAAGGTGAGCTTCAAGATGGAACAGTTGTGGCTGTTAAGTCTGCTAAAGTGGGGAACATTAAAAGTACCGAACAAGTACTAAACGAGGTTGGGATTCTTTCCCAAGTCAACCATAAGAACCTGGTCAAACTCATAGGTTGTTGCGTTGACTCTGAGCAGCCATTGATGATCTATGAGTACATATCAAATGGAACCCTTCATGCTCATTTACATGGTAAGTTTCCCAACTTGCTGGATTGGAAAACAAGGCTTAAGATCGCTTTACAAACAGCTGAAGCTTTGGCTTATTTACATTCTTCTGCATACACTCCAATCTACCATAGAGATATCAAGTCAACTAATATACTCCTAGATGAAGATTTGAATGTGAAAGTGGCGGATTTCGGACTCTCTAGGTTGGCTGCTCCAGGGCTAAGTCATGTCTCAACATGTGCTCAGGGGACACTTGGTTACTTAGATCCTGAATACTATAGAAACTACCAGTTAAGTGATAAGAGTGATGTCTATAGCTATGGTGTGGTTTTGCTTGAACTGCTCACATCCCAGAACGCCATCGACTTCTCTCGTGACGAAGATGAAGTAAACTTGGCCATTTATGTTAAAGAACGAACCAAAAGTGGAGGTGGATTTTTGGATATTATCGATCATCAGTTGTTGGAGAATGAAGCTTCTTCATCAGGTGATGTGTTGACTAGTGTAAAGCTCTTTATGGAGCTTGCTCTTTCATGTCTGAGGGAGAAGAAGGAAGATAGGCCTGCCATGAGGGACGTAGTTGAAGAACTCCAGTGTATAATTCGTGTTTTAAGTCATGAAGTGTGTTAGTAGCTAGGTTAGTATTAAGACTGCATTGTATACTCTTTTCTAAAAATAAACTCCAAAGTTTTTGTAAAGAAAAAATAAATAAATAAAGTTTTAAAAGTTAACTTAAGTACTATTTATGTAGACTTCTTTTCAACTGGTCTTAGCCATCGAGTAGAAGTATAAGAAAGTCGAAAATACTCAATTTGGAAAAGAATACTAAATGCCACCATTGTTATTTGTCTCTAAAATCATTTAAAATGAGTTATGTTTTGACACCTCTATTATGAAGTGTGTTATGGATTCCATCCTAATCATTTAACGAATAACAAGTAGAAAATAAGCAAACATACATAAATTTATAATAGTTAACCCTTAATATGAAGTCAAGTTCACTCAACTGCTCCAAATTTTCACTATAATAGAAGAAAAGTGTACAACATAATCTCAAATTTCCACACTCGACATAACTGATCACGCCTCAGTCTCTTACTCTCTCTTTAAGTCCGACCCCTTATATCCTTCATATAGTAAAAGACTTAGGCAACCTAATACATGTGTAAAATTTCCTTTCGAGAGTATTAGTGCATAGTATATAATTAGGCTCCACATAACCCGATAAATTATCGGTCCAATAATCGAGATATGGACATAACATTTAGTATTCATTTAAAGAGATCTTTACCCTTGAGTTGTCCGAAAGGGTGAAACAAACGAAATCCCTTTGTGAAGTTTTGGTTGACCGCTAAATAGGCTTTTTATAATTATATGGTCTTTGAATATTCATATGAAGGGGGTGGATATGGGAAGGTGGTGTAAATGATACCAAGAAGGACTAATTTCTAGTAGCCCACATTTCCATTGAACCAAAATGATTCCAAGGATGGATATGAGTGGGCCAAAGGGCACATAAAAGGAAAAACTAGGATCAGATGCTCCCCTTTGTGCAAAAAACAAAGTTGAAAACTTGAAATGATCCCAAAGACAAGGATTTCCAAACATGGGTTATATTGGAATCTATTGGGATTTAGCATGGATTTGCTTTTTCTAGAGAAGTAAACAAGCTTTGAGAAATGGGGTAAAGCATTTGGCTTATTGAAAATTTCCACTTGTCAAACAAATAAACCATTACTTAAAGTTTTGGTATTATTATTTTCACAAGAAGAAAGCACTAACAAAAAAAAAAAATCAAGTTTTAGATGGTCAAAATGAGAAAGCACTAACCAAAGTATAATTTGTTTTATATTATCGCAAGTGTTGAGCTCCTGGACACAAGTAGCAAGATAAGCTGATTATTAGTGGAATGCTTCAGGGTTGGATTTTTATTTTTTTTATTTTTTTATTTTTTTGGGTTGGTAAAGGGGTTGGAACATGCTGAAGATAGATTTATCACATCACATCATAAAAAGGATGGGTTTTATGATGTCAATTATTTCATTTTAACTGGTCCAGATAAAAGGAGAACCTTTCTGCTTCTATCTTGCTCTTTGGCTGGTGGAGAAGCAGAACTTTCAGCTTGCTCCAGAAAATTTTATTCTATCATTTCTGTGGTTATGGTTTTGTGCATTTTGACATGTTTAAGGATTCACTTAAGTAGGTGCAATGGATACAGACATGTTAATGTTATATTTATTTTATGGCACCAGTCTTTTAGTCATTTTTGTTTTTTTACTTTTTTTTTTTCCAAGTACACAATAATAATGCAATCAACATATACTCCTTTCTTTTTCTTCTAAAAAATTAGTAAATTGTGTAACTATAGACGTATGTATGCATAAACAATCTTATAGCAAGGAACACTTACAAATAGGGTTCGATATTTATTAATTTAAGATTTTATATAAGTGTGTGAGGGATCAATATTTATTAATTTAAGATTTTATATAAGTGTGTGAGAACATATCAAAACTAAACATAATATATACAAATGGAAAATACCAAAGTTTTCTTATACATGGACAATAGACATAATTAGAAGATTTAAACAACTCAAACAAATGTGATTGGGGTGTATGTGTGTATGCAATGCTTGACATGTGGCGCCAAACGACATTTTTCCCCTTCCTCTCGAAGTAGGAGAAATTCATATCAATAATAATGGAAGAGGGCCAAAAAGATTGCTCAACTCAACTAATATAATGGGCAAATAAAGATTAAAAGTCTCTTTTCAAAATGGGATTAGTCAAATGAACACAATTACTATGATAGTAAATAATATTTTACAGTTTTTGCTTGCCTAATGGGTGGGGATTAGTAATCATAGTTACCATTCAATAGTATCAGCACGCACACAACAAGAGAACAATGGTGGGGTAATACCAATTTACAAAACAATGATAGGCAAAGAAACTTTTTCTCTCTGAAAAAAATAAAAAATAATAAAAGAGAAAAATAAAGAGTTTTAATAGAAGCAACATAAGCTTCACATTACATTTATTTGCAATTAAAGAAGACAGAAATTGCTGCATTATTACTTAAGCATGACGATTTTTGAGATCTTAGTGGGACAAAATTTTCAACTTCTTGATAATATATATGTTGATGTTGCTGTTAGTTTATTATACGACTGAATGATCTCTTCCATATCATTGGTTGAGGTCTCGGAGAATTTCGGATCTTCCCCAAATAAGAAAGCATAATATTTTTTTTGTTTAAAGAAATTAGGATGGTTGATCCTTTTTACACCCTTCATACCAAATTTTAATAGTTATTTTTCCTTTTATTGTGATGTCTGTGTTAGGCAAGACAGCAACTTGATCATTAATTATATCAAATTGATAAATGAGTTTGGGTAATGATCATTAGTTATTTTCTTTTATTGTAATGCCTGCTTTTTTGCCGTATTTGTTCTTTGATGAAGAACCGTTCCAGCGCTCTCAGTTGAAAATTCTGGATACAAACAATTCTAAAAGGCATTGTGGTGTGACTCAAAAATCTGCCAAAAGGTTTTTACTTGTTTCAAAACAAGTCTTTACAGGTTGATATCATTTAATATTTATCGACCATGCTTATCCTGTAAAATTTCCCGCTCAAACTGAAAAGTCCAAAATATCAACAAACGGATGGGAGAAAACTATAATAACTTGGGAAATGGGTCTACGAAATTTTCAGTGGATAGAAGAAATTGGAAGATTTGGAAAAATCCAATAATTATAAGCTAATGTCTGTTACCTGGTTATTCTTAAGGTATTTTCTATTTAGTAACAGAAAATTCTTCAAATACTTGAGAAAATAAATCAAAATTGAATATTATTAACAAAATTGTATTACATAAAACAGAATCTGTCTACAAGCTTCATGAGATTCATTCAACAAAAGTTGGTCTACATTTCACCTCCTGTAGCGGTATCGTTTGAAGTTGAAGTAGACGTGCAGAATTCCACGTTCAAAAGTGCACTTGAATCCTTTCTTGTGAGAGTACTCCCATTCTTTGTTCACAATCCGGAACGCCTGAGAGATTTACCAATGTAAGTAATGAGAAGAGAAAACAGAAGTTACGAAAAATCATGAGTTGGACCAAGAAACATACAATGTCCTCGTAAGGTGGCCCTGCGTGGAAACGTATGATGCACGTCTCGCTACTATTCCCATCCTTCTCGATAGTGTATATAGGCGCCTTCGTCTTGTCAACAAGATCTGGGTAGAAAATGTTGAACTTGTAACCCTGCACGATCTTCGGAGGAGGGTTATCATGATCATAGTGAGTCTGGTTATACTTGTTCCATTCATAACCAGTATGAACGCGATTGAAATACTTGGGCTTTCTTGGGCGGTACTTGTCATGCCACCAGTAAACCTGCATTATACGGCCAACAAAAATTGATTTCTAAAGGTGTTCAAAAATAGAGAGACAGAAGAATAGGGTAGACTCGTTAGAAACCTGTGAATCGAGGTTCACTTCTGCACCAGTGCCAAAGACTGCATCGCCCTCCTCCATGCTTCCCATGGCCTTCATGGCTTTCATTTCAAAATTATCGTCTGGTGGAGCTGGCTTTGAAGCAATTGCTTCTTGAATCCTTTTTTGCTGTTCTTCTCTCACCGCAGTACGCTTCATTTCCTGTTAATATACCAAAAGACTTGATATGGTTATGCAAGCGTTGCTTCAAATACACGCTTGCTAATAGAACAAATGCATTTTGATATGCAAGTTACCAGTATCGCCCTGTCCACCTCAGGGTCCATTGCTTCCTCATTTTCATCACCATGCAATAATTCTGGAGAAAATGATCCAGCATCATCTTCAGCCTCGTGGGTTTCTTCCTGTATAGGTTCTGGAGAATATGCTGGATAATCTTCATTAAAAAGAAAGAAAATTAGCAAACAATTAAAGATACAAAAACGTCAAAACTGATGACTGAAAGAGAGAGTACCATCAAGATTGACATGAACATCATGATCACTCTCTTTCTCCTCTTCAGATTTCAAACTATTGGCAGTCTCCAACTTTTCTTCATTATCCACCGACTGCTCAAGGCGTTGCAAATGTTGGCGCAACATGTTAGCATGGATTTCCTTCAAACAAGCCTATACGTAGCAAGCGAACAGTGAGGATCAACATTGTAGTTTCAGAAAAAGAAAAAGAAAAAGAAACTTAATATATTGGAGTATCTAGTGATTACCTTGGCCTTGTATATATGAAGGCGTTTCAAAACAGCTTCCCAATACTCAACCACTTTAGCTGTGCCAGAACGCATCTGTGACTCAACATGAGACTGTAATGCCTCCAATTCTCCATAATTCTTTCTTTCCAACTCTTTCGTCACATCAGATTCAATGCTAGAGTGCAGACCCCTTTCTTCTGCAAGCAACTCAGGAGGAGGCTCCTCCCCACGCACCCTAGCTCGATCGATTGCATCTTTCTTCCTAGCTTCTGCTAGCTCCCAATCACAAACAATGAGAAGTGCCTGTGAATTTATCAAGACAAGACCAACTCAAAATGCGAGTAATAACAGAACCATTTTCCGCCATCACCTTTGCACGCTGTACATATTTATAAGTTTTTAGGCGATCCCATCAGTCTAAGTAATCATATTAATATAAGTTGTATTGCAATTCAAAAAGACATCAAGCTATCGTACGTAAACAGAAAAACAGAAAAGTACGCAAACAAATACAAAGAAATACAAGCGAGTGAAGAAATATTTGGTATAACTTATCCAGTAAACACTAGCAATGTTCAGTACACAACCCTAATCAGGAAAAGTGAAAGGAGTAATACCTCCCAATACTCTATATGTGTTGGTGTCGCCCTGTCCAAATCCAGATGCATTTTGATGTCATCACGAAGCTCTTCCATTTCTTTTACTGTCAAGCCCTACATCATTAATTTTGAATGCCTTACATTCATTCTCAAAGATAATCCAACCAAAAAAAAAGTGTGATGAAATCTCATATTTTAACTAAGAATGAATTTTGAATCAAACTACAGAATAAAAGTAGCATTACTAAGAATTGAATACTTAACAAGCTTCCCAAAAATTTCACTTGAAAGGACTCACTTGATAAAAGGGACTTGAAAGCATAATCACTTTCGTGTCACAGGAAGGGGGGGAAAAAAAGGGAGGAGGAACAAGATAAAAAGGCATGAACAATATATCTTCAAGGCTCTGACGAAAAATATTTCAAACATATATATATATATATATATATATATATATGTATATATAAGTTAGTGCTATGATCTCTCACATTGTAATAGGTAAGTGCCATAAAAGAGAGTTCTATAGCTGAGTTCAGAAGCATTCGAAAACTGGAATAAGAAAAAAGATGAAATGAACATATCGAGGATATCTACCTTGAAAACCACATATGGCTCATTTATTTCTATATCAAAGTCATCAGAGAAATTGAGGTGCTTGGACAAAATATCAATAGGCTTTATACGACCTTCACGCAATCTAATCTCGGACCTGATTTTGCTTTGATCAAAATGAAACTGTCAAATGAACAAAAGAATTCATTAGCAGAATATATAAAGGACAACGCTACACTGGCTACAACAACCTTGCAAAAAGAAATCAAACTTCTTTAAAAATAAAATACATACTACGGGATGCGGTATTGATAGCAACCCAGAACCATACCTCTTCTTCTTTCTTCTCCCAGTCCTGGAATTCAGCCCGAGCACGTTCTCTGGCCAACAACGCCTATAGAAAGAAATATGGTTCATAAAAAAATGCAAGAAATTAAGGAAAGAAAAAAGAAGGAAAAAGTACCATTGACGATGACAAAAGACACCATAATTCCCTCACCAACATAAATCTAACCAGGAGGGGGGACAATGTTGGTACGGCAGATGTAAACTCACCATTTCTTCCTCGTGTTGTGCCTTTTCAAGCGCCCTTTCTTCTCTTCTCTTTTTCACCTTTTCTACCTCTGCCTGCATTTTAAGTTCAGAACATGCAAAATAAATATGAAAAATTTTATTTACTTAGGGCCAACAAACTGTTACGGCTAGGCTAAAAATTCCTTAAACATACGTATGACAAAGCCGCAACAACTTATGTTGAGAACTGCTGCAATAGTATACGTGGAAATCTGATCACTTGGGATTGTCTTACTTTATTTTTTCCTAGTTTAGTGGATAGAATATCTCTCCAAGATAGATATTTATTCTAGGAGGTACAGCAGAGTAGAACATATAGGTTCTGGTAGAGATGTCAAATTGGCACGGCCATAAAAGGTAGTCCCGATTGTGCTTCGTGTCGTGCTTGATACGGCCCAACAAAACATCGTGCCGTGCTCATACTGGCCCAAGTTTCAAAGCTCTAGGCCTAGCATGGGCAAATCTCATGCCTTGCTCGTACTTGTGCTAGGTCCTTATCGTGCCGAACATAGTTAGTCCAACTGCCCAACGTGCTAGCCTAATTTTGTGCCCAACCTACTAAATTATTATGAAAATCAATATTTTGTGATTTTTTAAATTTATTTTAGAGCTGACTAGCTATTTAATCATTTTTGGCCCAAAACTTAGTATATAACTAAGCTAAAAAATTTATACCTAAATGTCCAACTCACTTGATGAGAAAAATAAAAATACAATATACTCCAGAACAAAAGCTTTAAAAAAGATGGACATTTAGCTATAACTTTTAAAACATTGACATCTACTTAAACCGATTTTAAAAATTGGCCATCTACTTAGTTTTCTCTTTATTTATTTAATTAAAAAAATTATATTTTGATTTAAAATAATAATAGAAATATGTAATTATTTAGCCATTTTAGTGTGAGATTTGAAATCAATTTCTATTTAGCAATTGGTCTTTTCTACTAGTAATTATTAGTATTACTTCTTTTTTTTTTTTAATAACATGCAAAATTGGTCATTTAAGCCTTAAGATTGTTAAAGTAAAAATAAATATTTTTTAAAGTACTCAGAGTTGTGCTTTCTCAGCCGTGCCGTGTTGTGCCTCAGGTAATGCCGTGCCGGCTCATAATGCCCAAAAACTAGAGCCCGGCATAGCCCAAAGTCATCTCGTATCCTGTCGTGCCGTGCCCTCATGCCAAATGGGCCGTCCAGCCCATTTCACATCTCTAGTAACTAGTTCTTTGCTCATTTTGAGTTAGTCGAACATGAAATAAAAATCAGGTTTCCTCGTATTTCTACATATACCATTACACATATTTTCCATGAATTTCGAATTCTCTCCAAACTAGCTTCTATACAAGTAAAGCAATAACTTTCAGCAATCACATATAGAAATCAATGTTAACCAAGCCTCTAACTTGTATGATGTATCCCAAATGTATGAGGTTTGAGTCACCAGTCATTAGTACATAAATTCCAAGCCAAAAACATGACACCCACAATAAAACTTGAACATATCTAACAAGCAGAGAAGTGATGTGAAGAAGTAGAGTTATACATACCATCCTTTCTCTCATTTTCCTTTTCTCAGCTTTCTTCGAATATTCCTCAAGAGGCACTCCTTGAGCAACGTCACGCTCAATCTTCTTTCGCCAAACAAATCTGGGGAGATTTAGAGAGAGAGCAAAGAATCTTAGAAAGAGTAAAACCGAGTAGTTTATATAGCTAAGCCTACTTATGTAGCTAGGCAATTGAACACATATAAGATACGAACTTTTAACAATTGTTCTAAATAGTCCTAATTAATCGATTCAAGTTCCACATCAATAACACTCCTAATTCAAAAATAGTGGAGATTGTATAATCAAAGAGGGAATAGGGAAGCTACACAAAAAGTCTGAATTAGGAAACTCACTTCTCATCAAAGTTAATAAGGTTCGAATCTAAAAATCCTAAATCTATATTAGTATCAAAATAGTTAAGGTTGTAATAATCAGCAATGGGAAAAAAAGAAACTTAATCCAATACTAACCAAAAAATTGAATTAGGATACTCACTTCTCATTCAGGTTAGAATCACCAAAAGGGTTCGAATCGTTCGAATAGACAGAACCCGCTTCTGATTTCAACTTCTTCGCCACTCCCATTGCCTACCATTAACCCCAAAAAAACAAACAATTAGAACTAGTGAACTACAATCACATATTCACATTCACCCCCAAATCAATTAATAAAAAACAAAACCCTACAAAACCCAAATCCCCAAACCTTTCTCTGCGCCTTCTTAGCCAAGTACTCGGCAATTTCTTCGTCCGTAATCTTCCTCGACGAACTCCTCTTCTCCTTCCTGCGGCCACGGCCATCGCTATCCTCACTGTCATCGTACGACTCTTCGGAGTCCTTCCCCCGAGACGAGCTCCGGCGCCGTCTCCGACGGCTGCTGCGACTAGTATCTCTGTCCCGGCGCCTGGTTCTGACCGGTGACGATTCGCGGCAGTCGGAATCTTCGGATTCAGAGTCTTCGTCGGATCTTCCACTCCTTCGTCGAGCCTTGGATGAAGACGACCTCCCCTCCTCACGCTTACTGCTTCGGCCATGACTTCCCATTCTTTTTTTTTGGAGGGGGGGGAGTGTGTGAACGTTAATGGAGGTTCGAATCGGGTTGTACGGAGAAATGGAGGATGATTTAGAGGACTAAGGAAAAAAAAAAAAAAAAAAGTCTCTTAATGAATCGGACCCCAGTTATATGGGTTAACGGGTACGGGTCCGATATGACCTGAGAACAAAATTCAGGCCTAATTCATTCCGGACTCCTGGGCCTCGCCCTCCTATATAATTGGTCAAAAATATTTTCAATGAAATGTTTAAATTAAAAAAAATACATTAAAAAATATGAAAAGAATCGAGAAATTAGAGTGGGTTTCTCTTTTTTCCGTTTTTTTCTTTTAACAGTTGAATTGTGCAGTGCATTAATTATTAAGTGGATTAGATATTTAGTTATAAATTTTTAAGTTTTGTCAATATACTAAATTTTGGACTGAGAAAAGATCCAATAACTAATTAATCCTAAAATTATCTCGTTCGGGATTATTATCTATTTTTCATACGGAAATGCCGGTCATTTTGCTAAGACTTTTGGGAAAAGGAAAAATAAAAAATCTATCTTCAAAAACCAAGAATTCGGTCATTTTTGCCGAGGGGCTTAAAAATGAATGGAAATAGTAGAAATGTTCTTGTCTAATACTGAAGGAAACTCTCAAATTCTTGGAAATGTAAAAAATTCTTAAATCACATTCTTATTATAAGAAACATTCAAAATTTAATTAAAGTATCTAAACATTAAGGCTCCATTTAGAACCCAGATTTTAAGGAAGAAAGAAAAAAAAAGTTAGATGGATTTTATTTTCTCATATTTGGATTGTAACAAAGAAATAAAGGGGAAAAAATCAAAAAAACTTGAAGAAACTTTTTTGCATAAGTTCAGAGAATATAGAATAATTATAAAAAGATTGAGAAGGATAACGGTTTAAAAATATATACTATAAAATTATAAGAAAATATTTTTTTAATATTTTATAGAATTTTAGAAAAATATTTTTCTCATTTTTTTTCCTTCACTATTTTTTTCCTCGGCAAATCCAGGTTCCAAACAAAGCTAAATTTTCCAAATTATTATTTTTTTTAAAAAAGGATCAACTGAATTAGAAAACGTTAAAAATAATCCTAAGTTAAATCCAACTTTGCATATATTTTTTGTTTGGTTGGAAGTAAAAATTTTGAGCGAATACATCAAATCTTGCACTTTTTTGGGCTAAATTAAGAATTGGATTGTGGATATATCAAAAAAAAAAAAAAAAGAATTGGATAGTGGATTTCCCTTTCTTTTTTTTTTTTTTTATTTCAATGAAAACAATATGGCATTTACGAATTTTATATGATGGAATAAACCAGTAAGTACCTCCCGATGGAATTTTGATCACGCCTATATATATGTATTCACTACCATTCTAGCCTTCTAAAGTTCAAAACAATGTACTTTACAATATTGAAATGCTGGTTTAACTTGTTCTAATTGTTTATATGAGAAACAATTTGGTGAATCCATTTTAACTTGTTTACAATCACTATACAAATATTTTGTACTTAATATATATTCGACATTTGGAATCAAAAAATAAAACTGATCACCCAATAAGATAATCGAAAGATTGGCCCCAAGAATATTAAAAGAACAGCATGATAATAATCACAATGGAGAATGTACTAAACGACTTAAATGCACTAAGTAGATAACCAAATTTGGCAAAACAAAGTCTAAAGAAAAATTGGTTCAAAAAGCATCTTCTTATGATGCTACTAAACTTACCTAAAGTAAAAGAGTACGTCTCTCTATCTCAAAACAAAACGAAAATGAAAAAAGAATAGGTTCTTTCAGAAAGTAAAACCATATTGTGCTTTAGTAAAGGAGCTCTAGGAACACCATTAGATATAGAAATCTATATAATTCTCCCAGAGCATAAGCTGTGCTGCACATCAAAGCCTCAAACCTCACTAGTATGGTTTCAATCACTGTTGCAGCTTGCCTATCAATTGACTGCAACCTCAGCAGATAAGTGAACAGGGCCGTTGGGTACTTGGGCCTTGGAGTTGGAGTTGGAGTTGGAGTTGGATAACTTCAGCACCTCCACAGCTTCGTCCACTTTGGCGGCCAACGAGTCTGGCGACTCCAACAAAAGCAGCAGCTCCGAGTTGTCCAAATCCAGAAGCATCCCAGTAATCTTCGACGCTAAGTCGGGCTGCATAGAAATTCATCATGATGATATGGTTTATGATCATATACAGTGAATGTAAGAGCAACAGAATAAAAATAGAAAGATTTTAAGGGCCTACTTCTAGGCTAGTTTTGCAAAAGTGTTAACAAGATGAATAAACATGGGTATAATACTAGAGTTCTACTAATGTTACCTGGAGTTTGTTGACAAATGGAAACAGACGCTCTCCAAGTATACGCTTCTGATTCTGAGGAGACACAGCAGCGAGCATGCTACTCAATGTGTCTGTCCCATGAGATCCAAATCCAAAAGAATTAGAAGCAGGAGATGAGACTCCAGATGACCCTTTGTTTATCTCCTGTATACGCCCATTTGGCACATGTTTAATTTGCCCAGTACGCTGCAATAAAAGGACGCTAGGTATTAAAACATATGGCGTAAACATGGTCCATGTCCCATGGTGCAATGGAAAAGTATTGCGGATTATGTGCTTGACTTAACAATGCAGGAAGACCATGGGGGATACAAAAGTTAAACTGAAGAAAGCGAAAGCAAACCTGCTGATTGCTTGAATCTTTTGGAAGAATCACAGGCTGAGGAGGCTGTTGCAACTGTTGCATACTTGGAAGGATATGTTCATTCATCCTACTCCTATTTGTCCTGTGTTGTCTTGGAGTATTTGGGATCTGCATGTAACACTCAAGACATCGTGAGATATATGTAACTAAGTTTCGAGTACTTCTTAAACTCAAAACCAAAACAGCACTCTACTTTTTCTCAGAATTCGGGGTTCTGGTTCATTCTACCGTATATATTTGATGTCAGCCAATATAACTAGCAGAAGAATGGAAAAATGAGTGGAGTTCATAAGATCATAGTAGGTACTTACACTCAAAGGAACTGGCGGCATTTGGAACTGGGGTCTGCTTGGAGGTGCAAAGCCATTAGCCCTCCATTCTGGTCTCACCCCTAAGGGTTGATACATCAACCCTGGTCGAGGCACAGGTGAAGCGACACCAGAAGGAGATGAGTAGAAGAAAGGAGAATATCCTCTAGGGATAACAGGAGTTGAAGGTCCAGAGAGTCCTCCCATGCGCTGTGAATATTGAAGCTGTAGCTGGGCAAGTCTATCCTCCTTTCTCTGAGCAATCGCCACGTACAATGGTTTGCGATGAAACATAAATCCTGTGTGATTTCCACGACAAGAAAATCAGCAAAAGAAGATGATAGAGGAAAACATCATGCCTACGAAAACAGAAATCGCATTCATGCTACAGATATCTTGAACTTGAGCAAAATGATACTTCTTTCACAATTACATTAGTTGGTATTCCTTCCATCGCTGCAATTAGCATTGCACAAAAGATCTACTATCGCATTACATATTATGTAGTCCTAAGACTCCCGCAGGTGTGGCAGTAAACTTACCATGGAAAGTATTAACAGCATTACAGGCCTCTTCAGGTGTAGAGAAGCAAATGAATCCAAACCCCTTGCTAATTCCTTTGTCATCTCGCATAATTTTTGCAGAGGTAATTGTACCACACTTACTGAAGTGTCCTCTCAGCTCTTCATCAGTGACATCATCATCGATATTCTTTAAGTAAATGTTTGAATTCTGTTGTTTTATTAAAAATAGAGATACTAAAGTTAAATAGGTGAGGAATAAACAGAGGCTGGGAACAGAAAAGGGCATTGATTAAAATTACCTTGTACTTCAAAATTTGCTCCTTTCGCTTCTCCTCATATTCACGACGCAGAATTTGCTTACGCTCGGTCTTTTTCTGTGCCCTTGCTACATAGAGAACTTTGGATCCTACTTATGTAAAACATAAAAAGAAAGAGAGTAAAAGCACAATGTCAAAGGTCAGGAAATAAAATACAATTCTTCAATTAAGGCAACAAAATGATTAAGTAACCTACCAAGTTGCAACCCATTCATGGCTTCCACTGCTCGTCTAGCATCATCTGGGTTATCAAAATTCACAAAGCCAAAGCCTTTGGAGTTTCCACTCTCATCCTTTGCGATAGCCAAGCTAAGAATTTTTCCGAACTCGCTGAATTTTTCACACAGAGTCTCTTCGTTAATAGCTGGATCCAAATTCTTCATATACAGGTTTGTGTATTTAGCATCGGGATTGGAAATCATCCGATCATACTTTCTGACAAATTTTGTGACGTATCTGTGTGCCATGAACAATAAAATAAACATCAGGGGAATAAAGCAAACATGTGCCATTAATGGCCACTATAGAAGCTAGAAGTAGTAGTAAAGTAATCTTCAGAAACAAAATTCCAGAAAATGATAAGCAAAAAAGGCACATACATCTGCTTGTCACGAACAATGGATCCATTCAGCTTCTCAATAGCAGCATTTGCAGATTCCTCGGAGTCGAATTGAACAAAACCGTAGCCTCTACTCTTCCCATCCTCATACTTGGCAACTTTGCAAGATAAGATGTATCCAAATTGCATAAACATATCATGAAGCCCCGCATTGTCAATTGACTCACATAAGTTCTGCCCAAAAGACCCAAATAGCAATTGAGGTTCCAAAGAAAATAAAAAAACATATTAGGGAAACAATGAATCAAAATAGATAACTACCTTCACAAACACATTCCCAATTCCACTGTTTCTTAAAATTGGATCACGATTTGACCACATAACTCTTATCTGTTTCCCATTCATTGAACTGTGGTTCTTTGCTGCAATAGCTCGAATTGCTGACAATGGAAAATTAAAAAGAAACGATTATTGCTAAATAAAGTTTCAAAAGCTCTATAATATCTCAAACGGGTTTTCACTAAATCTTTCTGGACAAATAAAGAATTTAAAGCCGATGAAACAACCCACATAAGAAACCACATTTGTATTTGAGAAATATAATCGATTAATGAAAAAGAACGAGGCTATACAAAAAGTAGTAGCAAAAAAAAAAAATGTTGCAGTACACTTGGTGCACGGGTTTCCTTGATTCCAAAGTAAGTATCGCACACTATACACAACCCAAACCACATTGTCCAGCAACAAACAGAAAGCAAACTATGAATCTTGAAATAAAAAAACTCCCTTCAAATCAACCAAAACAATTCAGTTATAATATATACGTACTAACATAATGCAAACCAACGAGATTCTTGTTTACTGTCAAATTGTAAAGACCATAATATAATAATGATTTGGGTAATATCTCAACTGAGTATTCACGAAATCTTTCTAAACAACTAAAGAAACCAACATAAGAAACCAAGATACAAAATTTAGTATTAAAAGTCGTCCTCTTATTTTTTTTTTTTTCTTTTTTTCCTTAATTGATTAACAAAATGAACAATGCAGTACATGCCCCACCCCCCCAAAAAAAAGGTGGTTTCCATGGAAAATGGCAGAGTAAAGCGTTCTGTTTCTCCATGAATCTTGAAACCAAATATCCCATCAAACCAGCCAGTCAATTCAATTATACATTACATACAATAACAATAATACATAATCTCATTACGTGTAATTCACAATAACATCATAAAACCAATCCAAGAATCGAGATTTTCCGGAAAAATACAAGAGAAAAGAAAAGAAAATACCATCTTGAGGGTTAAGGTAGTTGAGGAAGCCATAGCAGAGAGAGCGGCCAGAGCTGGAGCCCCTGCAGACCCGAACAGAAGCGAGGCTCTCGAACTCGGAGAACAAGTCGAGCAGCTGGCCGTCGGTGACGTCCTCCGGGAGATCGCCGACGTACAGCGAGGCAGGCGAGGCAGAGATCGTCGGAGCTACCGCCATTGTTCCCGACGAAGCCGATGATCAAAAGAAAGACTATTCAAACCGAAGAACCAGTATATGGAATCGTCAACTCGGTCCGTACAATCTCAAGCAGAGAGAGAGAGAGAGAGAAAATGAGAGTGAAGAGAAGAGAAGAGAGAGTTTCTCTGTTCTCGGAAAATAGAGAGAGAGAGATGTTAGGATTTTTGCATGGACACTGGACTCTGGAGGAGGTTAAGGCCGTTCGCAATATGGACTCTCTTGAGGTAACCGCTCCCCACGCGCATAACAAGCGCGTTCCTTTCACCTGGCCGCCACGTCAGTTTCCTATGCATATAAAACTCTTTATTTAAAAAAAAAAAATCATTTAGGGGAAAAAACTCATTTGAATTTATTCATTTGAAACTTTTTTTTTGGTGTTTATCTGCCGAATTATTATATTAGAAGTTTCAATTTTTTCACTAAATTATCCCAAAAAAAAAAAAAACATTCATTTCGCAAATAGACCAAAAAATATGGCACATGCCGTTGTATTGATTTTAGTCTCAAAAAATACTTTGTTTGGAATTTTTCACAAACACTACTCATTAATATTCGGGGATAATGAATAAGAATGAGTTTATAAATTATTGATTTTTTTAAAAAAAAAACAGAGTATTACGTTGCCCCTCATCTATTAGAAAGTTCTCAAATCACTAAAATGGTGAGTGACTCTATCAAGTAAAGGACTAAAAATAATAACAGGCAGCATAATTGAAATTTAAATACGTTATTGATAAGCCAAAAGGGAAAAAAAAAAAAAAAAAAGGATAATGATTATTTCCCAGATCACTAAAATGGTGATAATATTAAATAAAAAGACTGAAATATCAGGTATCATAATTGAAAACTCCAAAAAAAAAAAGAAAGGAAAATGGAATGGTCCTTGAATTTACAAAATTGTTTCAATCAGCCATTTAAATGACCGTCAAACTTTGAACAAAATCCAACATATGCAGCATTGTTTTTTAAGGGTTTTTTTTTTTTAAATTTCCTTTTGGTTTATCAGGAACGAATAAATTGGTGCTTACAAATTAAATTGGTTGCGCCGTTCTCCGTTATCTTTAAAAAATTAAATAAATAAATAATAATAATTCGGTTGGCGCGTGGAAGTAAGTCACACGTGCGAAAAGAGAGAGAGAGATAGAGAGACCTTGAGAGCGCGCGCGAAAGAGAGAAAGAGAGAAAGAGAGAGAGAGAGAGAGAGAGAGAAGCGGGTAATTGAGTGGGAGTTGAGTGGAGTGGGACCCAGCCAGCAACCGGAAAGACTGCTTCAATTCAAAGCTTGCGAAACGCGAAGAAACGCTTCTCCATAGATTTTGCCCGTCTCCTCTTCTCCGCCTTATTTTTTCCCTATTTCTTGGTTTTTCTTTTTTCTTTTTTTTTTTTTTCTTTTTAATACACAGAATACATAAATTTGCAAAAAAGTTTTAAATGTTAAAATATAATTTTGTCCAAATTAAAATATTGGGTTAAATCTGCTAAAAAAATAAAAGAGAAAGTCCTATTTAGGGAGTTTTTTTTTTTAGAATTAACCCTATTTCAAGTTCCTACATGAATGACCATGCTAAGATTTAATAAACATGTATTAAACTAAAGGCATGTTTACTAATCCGTGATGAAAATAATTATTAAAGGAAATAATTTGGGGGAATAGTAAGAATGAATCAAAGTTTGAATCATAACTTCTTAATTTAACTATGTAAGGATTTCGTGCAATTTGTGGTAAAAATATTTTTGAATGAAACACTTTCTAAATTACATTTCATTTACAATTCACTACATATCAGCATACATTGCAAAAACATATTGAAAGAGAATTTGTACCCTTTTAAAAATCAAGTTTCCTAAAATGGAGAGCAACTCTAATCAAAAAATTATTCGGGAATAT
The DNA here is from genome assembly GCA_002914805.1 of Parasponia andersonii. Classification (NCBI taxonomy): domain Eukaryota; kingdom Viridiplantae; phylum Streptophyta; class Magnoliopsida; order Rosales; family Cannabaceae; genus Trema; species Trema andersonii. Next base: position 504,946 of record JXTB01000174.1, read on the forward strand.
AACGAAACAAGTTAAAATTAGCACGAAATTTAATAAGTTAAATTTTCCACAAGAGTAATACTGGAGACATACAAAATAAATACTATAAAGATACATACAATAATGCATCATTAATTTTAACTATCCATGATTATTAAAATAGAGTCTCGTTATATACGTGAGTGGCTCAAAATATATGCCACGTCATTGTGTATGTGTATAGTATGTGTCCTTAACATTACTCTCTTCCGTAAATGGGTTTTCATAAATAGGTTTTGAGTCAAGGAACAATTTGACATGCTAAACACAATAAAATAACAATGGATTTGATATCAGATGGAACAATTTGACCTATCATTACTCGTTCAATAAGCTGAACTATTTTCTGGCCAACTTTTATATATAGTTCTATTATATGTGTTGGAAATTTTTATTTTATTTTTTTATGTATTTTTCAATACTCTATTTGTGTTTGTTATATTAAGTATTCATTTGAACTATACTACACGATTACTTCACGTTTTATGTTTGTTTGATAATATTAGCATATACTTATTATACATGTATATTAAGATGTAATTAGTTTGTATATACCTTTTAGCATGTGTTTGTATTTTTAAATAGAATAGTACATATACGTTTACTTATACAATAAATAAGTTTATACGTATCAATTCATGTTAAACAGATTAATGGGTTGTCTTGGGTAAATATGTCACATATATCACCATTTATATAAACAGATTAGACTTGGATTTGTATTTCTTAAACGATACGTTGTTAAATATGGACATTGACACTGATGACTTGCTAGTTGCTAGCACAAATTGTCACCGCTAACTTTTGTTGTTCGGGCTTTCTAGATTTTTATGGTAGTATTTGTGAAATTCAATCTTTTGTCCTTTTATTTTTCTTATTTTCATAGCGGCTGACTTTTATTTTCCTTATTTTCATAGCGGTTGATTTTTTTATCTAGGTTATTGCTGGAATGAATTTGTCAACTTTCTTAGAATTTTAGGCTTAACTAAAATTAAGGCCCTGGAAACAGCTATTTAAAAAATGACCGGACTGCAAATGGAGAAGCTTTGATTTTGAAGAATAATACCTTTTTGGCCAATTTGTCAATTTCTACCACCACTTTTTACATTTGTTTATTTATTACGAAATACTGTGATAAGTAATAATTCAAATTTAATCAAATTCAAATAAGATCATATCAGGATCAATCAAATTCAAAATAGAACACATGTAAGTTTTATAAAATCTAACATTCAACTTTGAAAAACATTCACCATTCTGGGGTAGATTTTTTTGTTAATATATATATTTTTTAATGTTATAGTACTTTCACTCCAGCTTTAAAAAGAGACTTGACGGTTTGAACACATCTACCCAAAATTTCAAACTTCTCAAAAGCAAAAGCAGCAGTCAAAAGGAGTGTACTTCAACCTTCAAACAAGAGAGACTATACAAATTGAATTTTTTTTTTTTTTGGAATTACCAAGTAACCATGGTTTTACAAAAATGATCAGCTAACTGGACACAACCACAAGACATCTCTATATTCCTATATCTAACTGGAGCAATAAAACCTACATATTTGGCCTTGTTCTTGCTTCCACTGGCCACACGGTACATGGTTACAACACTTCACCCAACTAAGTCCTGACTGCCCTGTACATGTATAATAAGTCTACAATTCTGGCAATGGCATTATCAGGAATCAGAAGCAGAGCAGGAAACTCCCTGGTGCTTTGCAATCCAAACAATATAAAATAAACGCGACGCCCCCCTGCCAATCGCTATAAATAAAAGACTGGCTGAGCTGATACGCAATCGGAAAGAATGGGATTATGAACCTGATGTCTTCAACATTTAAGTTACAAAAATTGGAACTCTGTTGATATTGTGGTGTGCAGCAATAGGAGAGCAACAAAGGCTGCTGGTAGCATCTTGAAGAGCATTTCTCTTGGTGAGCTGCTCGTGCTGCTCAGCTGCCCTGCATTGATGTATTCATCCTTGCTAGAAGTTACAGAGACATTTACTGACATCGAACCTGGAAAATAGAGAAAATTCGAGCATACTGGACATAGGTAACAGTACAAAAGGTTTAAGGGAAAGGAAAGGAATAGCAATGTTGATTAATAGTCCGACTTACAATCATAGTTAGCCCATCCAATCCGTTGATGAGCTATATCATACACAAATATCTTATCTTTTAGAACAAGATCTGCAAAGGAATAAACCAGCAAGCAAGATCATAAAACTTGAAGGTTCAAAGTAAAGGAAAGAACAGGAGAAGCAATCAGTAAGTTGAGACATTCAGTCATCAAAGTTTACCTAAATGACAGAAAGCGGCAAACTATTAATGAGACTACTCACATGCATATAGTACAAGCCCAGAAGCAGATTTTAGTCAATACATGTCAGTACTTCAAAAGAAACATCTTGTTCCATGGAGAAGGAAGTTGAAAACTCTAAGATGGGCTCATAATATCATGTTACTGTTCAAGTTTAATTAGCCAATGGCCTAACAAGTTTCAGAATAGACATTGAGAAGCATAATTTGGTATCTAACCTCCTAAAATTGTTATGCCCCCCTGAACTTTCTGAAAGCCAATGCACCACAATGCAGCACCACCCTGTAACATTAAAGCAACCCATTTGTACTTAACATCATATCACTCAGCAATAATCGAGATGTAAGAATTAACCAAGCTAAAGGTTGAAAAACTTACCACAAAACCTTGATGTATAAGGTACTCTTCAGGTTTTAACACCATGGATGCACCGCCAGCAAAATTTAGACTAACTGGAGGAAATATGTCACTTATACTGAAAGAAAATGGACATGGTTCTAATTTAGATTCTATTAATATAAGAAAGCAAGAAAATAATATGGCCGACTTTCCTTGTGCCTCTTAGCAAAGACAAATTTTGAAATACAACAACAAATAAAACGAACCTGGTAGGAACCACATAGCACTGGTTTCCTTTTGAGACAATGGGAGTAACAGATTGTGAAACATAACCAGTTACCTACAAATCAGATGATAAAATCAGTTCCCAAAAAACACTGAAACTCTTTTTACTTTCTCCTCTACAGAAACATAAAGCAGCTTGTAGTCAGCACTTCAAAACCAATGAAAACTTTTGAGATGGTAATCTTGCTGTCCGGACGCAGCTTTTTCTTTAGAAAACAAAGTTTATGATATTTAGGTTGCTTCGAGAATGAAGAAAAATTGTATTTTCAAATGTCAGTTAAGTTTTCCAAATGATTATTAAATCATTATTTATAAAAATAAAAATCCCTCAAATTCTGGTCTCTCCATCTGAGAAAACAGCAGGGGCAGAAATACATATGAAACATCATGCTAGGTTGTGCTCATAAATTTTTTTTTTCACGAATCAACCAGTAAAATTAATGAGGATTATAATCAACACTTTGTCCTCAGAGGTTCTTACACATCTTTGCTTATTACAATTTGAACTTTTCATACACTACAAAAGGAATTGTTAATCGAAAAGAAACGGTAGAAGATTATTTCATTTTATTGTTATTTCCAACGATGGTATGTAATTTTCTTCGGACATCACAATACTTACAGCACTGACAAAAGGATTATATGCTTCCTCAACAAGGTATGCCAAAGTAGTTCCAGAGTCGACAATAGTCCCCCGGTTGTTTGATGTGGCAAATGCTGCCTGATCAATAGGCAAGATTTGCCCATTAACAGCTATGCTCTGTAGATCTAGATTGTAGTGCGGCCTGAAAATTTTAGAATATGCAATAGTCAAAACACATGGAAAATTAACATTTAGATATCCAACCGAATTGAAATTTACATATCAGTTAAATACAAATATCTCTCGTGAGGTAAGAATAGAAGCGTACTGCGAAGGGACAAGAGGACTATAAACAATGCTTGGCTCCAGAATCTCACCAAGAACCAATATACCCCCTCCATTGCCATCTCCCTTTAAACAATGAGAGAACACTCTGGGAGTTATCCCTCGAGATGACAATTGAGATATTACAGAAAGTTCCCCTTGGCCAAAACCAAAAATCCCATCAACTGCTTTATCTGTCTTGGTCAAGTCCCCAGATTGATAGGTACTACACCTGTTTCACCACAACCATTTCAAGGCAGTAAGCTTCAACGAACAAATTCAAAATGCACACTGACGTTGTGCTAGCAGCAATGAAATTGGTATATGAGAGGGTTAAAACAACTCACCCAAAAACAATGGGAGCAGAAGAATTGGCAATCAAAGACTGCCCCAGAATCATGTCAAAATACAGTGCATCAGTTACATAATGACCTGATGTCCCACTTCCATCTCCATATTGAAACGTGTAAACGCACTGATTATTTTCAGGAGAGCATTGAGTTGACGAGGTTTGAATTGCGGAAGTGCAAATTGGGTCTGAGCAAGCAATTAGCCCAGCAGTTGATGAAGTAGAAGTATCAAAGAAATTCAGCTTAATCTGTAGAAGAGTAAAGAGAAACCTCAATATAAGTAGCATGTTAAGCTCTTAATGGCGTTGTACATACAAAGCTTAGTAAGATGATGAATAAGACAGTGAAGAAGAAAAAGGGAAATGAATTGTACTCCGAGTCCACTAGTCTGGGGGCAATCGTTACAGGAATTACAAGTAACCCACAAGATATCACTTCCGGTATCGATCTGCACGTTAAATTCTGTTGGGGGAGACCCCAATCTCACTTTCGTAAAATAAAGCCTAAAAAAAAAAGGCAAGTATTCAATATATCTAAAAAAAACCAAAAAAAAAAAAAAAGAAAAACAGCGTTAATGGCAAAAGAGGGCGATAATACAAGAACCGGAGAGAACCAAGAAAAAAGGTTACATACACAGAAGAACCAGTGACCCTGATTATGCACAGCACGCCCAATAAGAGAACAATTCATACATATACAAACAAATAAAAAAGAGAACCATTTTCAAGTAAAGATAGCAATTTTCTGATGGTTGTTAAATACCAAGTAAAGAAATGAAGAAAGAACCAACAAATTCCCAAATTTGATTTTTCTTTCCATTTTCTTTTTCGTTCTTCCACCTCTACTAATCTTTCCTTTCCAGTTTCTCAGCAGCCAAACAAGTAACAGGACAAACCACAAGTACAATAAATGCTTAACAAAGTCCCCAAAAACCAAGAACCCAATAAAAATCTTCCAACCTGGGACAAACCCATCAATGCAAGTACACTAAAAGCTCCATAGAACAGCACAAAAAACAAAACCCAGATGGCAAAATTACCCGACGAGGTACGGATCGGAGGAACCGACCACAGGGAAGTCGACAACGCCGCCGACGCCGACCCCACCACCTTGCAAGATTCTACCACCATGCCTGACGCTGTCCCGAGCCCTGAGCGTGCCGAGTTCGACCCGGTGACTCGGTGGGAAAGCCCTCTCCAGTTGGAGAAGGCTCAGGCTCGCCGGGAAGGCACAGTAGACCACCGAAAGCGAAACGAGCACGGTCGCGGCCGAGGCCAAGATCGGTGAACCAAAGGCCCGCATTTCAGCTTCGAGAAAGGGAAAACTAGTTCAGTGGCGAAGATCGAGTTGGTGATGGTGGTGCGTGCTTTTGTGCATTGGGCACAGTAGACAGAGAAAGAGGAGAGAGACAGAGAGAGAGAGCTGTCAGAGACTGACTCAGAGGAGGAGGCGTTTGATTTATAGTAACGAAAAAAGGTGCAAATGTTTTTTTATTTTGGATTATAAAAGCTAATGTGTTTTATTTATATAATTTTGCTTAGGAGCGATGATTTAGGCGTGGGAACAGTAGCGTACTGAAACTCTAATGAAATGTCTATAATACCCCTTTACTCATTTTGAGATTTTTTAAAATGTTTTATTTTATATTCAGCCGCCTTTTGTTGTTTTTTCTCAAATTTTTTTTTTATTAAATCCACTTGCTTCTAGTTCCTTGGCCTAGCAACTCATCGTTCACAATTATTTTTTCTACCGTCACCAACACATATTAAAGGAGCATCGGCATTTTTTGACATCATTTGGGAATGACAAATTATGACCTCGACATCAAGACTATAAAGTTCCGTGGTTTAATACAAGTTCTAAATGATGAGAATTCGAGTTAAAAGATTTAAAGAAGAGTTGAATAATTTAGTTCAGAGAATTTTATAAAAAGAAAAAAATGTGTTCATTATTGAGAACGAATAAAAATAGTTTTGTTCATCAAATTTGATTCGCGAGATAATTAATCAGTCATATAAATCTATTAAGCTATTACATAACCAATTTACATGTCTAATCTATTATACATATATGCAAGGGGAGCTTATAAACTAATGTAAGCATGTCTTCTAGCAAATAATCAAATCAAAATTATGTTTTCAGATTCCAAAAAATCTAAGATTTAGGAATGAAGATTTAATTAGGATTTGTTTTCTTTGTAATCCTATCTTTAATTTTTACGTTTTTAATTTCTAAATATTTCTAGGATTTTTTTAGGCATATTTTTTCTTCATTAAGGGTAGATTAGGAACTTGACAATTAAAACCCTACCAAATATAATTCAGCTGTATATGGGTTGACCATAACATTATGCTTTTCAAATTTTAGAAATTAATAAAATTGTGAGAATTTTCTTCTTGAGTTTTTGAAAAAAAATTTCTGAATTTATGAAGGGATTTCTTGTAGCGTTTAAACTGACCTATCAAACAGGTTATTCATTCCCATTTGTGGCGTCTTTACCATACTAAGATTCTTGCTTTGCTAAGCAATGGGTCTTGGTTTCCATCAAACTTTAAAGATCTTGAGGTTGTGTTTATAGATTTGGTATCGGGTTTTATCACATTATTTGTATGATTTGTATCAGAAAATAAAAGAAATTTTAGTAATTTTATATTTGTAATATTTTTAAGTTGATTCGTATAATACAAATAATAAACACATGAATATAAAAATATTTTATTCTTGTGTCAATTTCATTAATCATATTTAAATATAATTATTTAATTTATTTATAGCATAATCGTGTTAAATTTAAGTAATTATGTCAATTTCGAATAATTGTATTAATTAAATCGGAATTATACCTATTTTGTTTTGCTACACATTTACTAATGTTATCGTGCTTTAAAATTATGTCGACTAATACGTTGTACCATAACACGAATTGCAATCTTGTAAATATATTATATTTACTCCTAAAATATATGCGTGAAATTCTTACATTTTGTGTATTTACCGATACTATAAGGACTAAGGAGCGTAATGAAACTTTTCTTTTTATAAAACTCACAGCCACCCACAATGTTTTTGGGTAAAAGCAACTTTGTTAACTTTTTGTGTTTAATATTTTATTTTCAATATTAAAAAAAAAAATCAAACCGAAAAGGCAAATGCATGGCTTGTGGCAAGGGTAATTTGGACCATGCAAGAGTCAACAAAATAAAGAAATGAGTAGATGGAAAAGGAAATCAGTGAGAGGATATCTAAGCTAAAAAAGACTTGAGCTTGCTTTATTTAGCCGCTTCGATCCGTCGTCGTTTTCCCCTATTGGCATCCTTTCCTTGACCAATGAGAATGACCTCTTATGTATTATTTATTTATTTATTAATCATAAACAAATACGAAGAAGTTTAACTGCAATTTCGCGGTCGGTGCCAACGCAGCTGAGAATCACGCGCTCTTACGCGAGTGACTTCGACGAAAAAGGCTTTGGCAGAGTGGGGCCAAACACCGTCGAACGTTTACGAGAGCCGTATCACGGTTCTCCAGTCAGAGAGACACGTCTGTGTGTATTCCCTTTAAATATAACAAAGGCTTTTAGCTTTTTTACTTTAACAATTTTCTTTCTATTTTCCTTTTCTACCTTAAATCTCATCCTTTTTTTAGTTTTAGACTTCAGGAGCTATGCTGACATTGAGCACTTACAAATTTAGACCATCCAATAAGATAGGCCTAGGTAGATTTATTATGGCCAGGCCTAGATACATTTATTATGCCCTATCTCAACGACGATCCAGATCAGTTACAGTTGTAAAATCCTCATTATTTTTTTATTAATATATATTTCATGGAATTGAAAAATATACGTTCTAAAATTAGATCGAAAATATACTGTTACTGCGAGAGGAGGGATCCTAATAACAATATAACCCATATTAAAGGGTATTCATGATTATTCGATCTAAATGGAAAGAAAAAAAAAAATCACTCAAGCGGAAAAATAATTGGAGCATGAAATAATTGTACTGTTAATATGTGGGTATGATATGAAAATGATATTAGCATAATCCAAACCGTATCTGTTCCGATATATAAATATTTATTTAATTTTACATCATCTATATTCTTATATCTTTGGTCAAATAATGAATTTAGAGTTATATGTACTTATATATTTAAATTTTAGAGTTTAAAAATTATTAGTATATTGTTGTATTTTATATTTTGTTGATTATGAAAAGAATTTAGTATTTTCATTTTAATTTTTTTAATATTTTATTATTATCAATGGCTAATGGATAACTATGATTTTCCCAGTTGTCCGTTAGTTAATATCTACACTGTCTATGTATTAAAAAAATGATTAATAGGACATGTATGATATTGTAATTATCTCTCGAGGATGGGGATGATAATTAAAAAATCGTCCACAATTCGCTCTATTACCATTCCTAATTACTATTTGATTATACTTGTAATCAAAAAAGAGGAGTGATAACATGGCTCACTTTTTCACTATATTGTATACTTTCTTATTCTTAGCATGCGATTCTACAATAATTTTTTTTTTTTTGGATACTTGGGTAGAGGTAATTGATCTAGACCTCAATATGGAAGATAAATATATACTCACTCTTCGTCTTTTATTTAGTTATTTAATTAGGATGCTTATCAAATATAGGGTATTATGCTTATTTTAACATTAATCAGACCATACTAGAAATTTCATACCACCTCAGATCATGCACCAAAAAAATTAAAAAAGCATTCGAGAAATGAGATAATATTATTCTTTTTACCTTTTGTAAGTAATCTTTTTCATGACACATTGTGACAGTTTCTTAATAAACTCAAAACACCATTAAGACTGGTATTATAACCTCTTTAATTTGAAACTTTGATTACCAGTATATCCCAACAGTGAATAAGTCATATTGCAAGACTAGTATCATTCTCACTATTATGAAGTCAATAATTTCATGGCCTAAGCTTTATTTATTTACTACTACGAAATCATTATCTTGTTTTTGTGTGGGTGTAGTTTGAAGATTCAAATATGGGGCTGATTGGAATCGAAGCCAGCTAAAAAGGTTCCATTCGCTCGGATTGTCATAGCCTTAAATGGATGCAGTTGGTTGAAAGAGAAAGGATTAGTGTCCCTTTATACACACAATCTTAAATTGCAATCATTGCCGCCACATTAGAGTTCCAACCCATTCAACCAGTTTTTGGCCTTGTCCTTGTCCTCGACCAAATTACCTGCCCTTTGATCTTGCATGATTGGTTAATTTGGATTGAACCCACCCACCACATGATTATTATTTCTCTCTAAAACCCAAAAATGCCACATAATTTATTGAGAAGCGGCTATTCGGGTGGGAAAATGGGTCCCACATTGATGAATAATCAAAGATTTGACCGTTGTAATTATGGCTAGTCAAATTTTTCAGAGTAAAAGGATTTTTTTTTGTACAAATTTGCATAAATTATAAATATAGAGAGGTATAATTTTGGAAAGACTAAAAATTATAGATAAAAGTGCGAAAAGATCATTATGATCTGTACGACGAAAAAGAAGTCTAGATTTTGGACTTCTGTTGGAGAAACTCTAATAATCTTTGCTTGTCCATCGTTAACGGCTGGTTAGGCTGCATGTTTTAGGTTTATTATGCCTTTGAAGTGTTACATACTCAAATAATTATGTGCATGAATTTTAGCTAAGCATGCAACCAGACCTCCTTTAAAAAAGTTGACTAATGTAGATAATAATTTGGTTGCTTTTCTTATTGAAAAACCGTTTACTGAGATAACAGGTTTTTCTTTTCTATTTCTAATTTTAAAAAACAAAACTTGATGTCTGTCCTTTGTTAATGTTTAAACGTCCAAGTAAATTTAAAAAGAAAAATAAATATAGTATTCATTTTGGTGATATGTAAGTATGGGGAAGAAGCTTCTTAGTCGTTGACGTACTTATTAAATGAATAAGACATAGGTACTTGTGGGGACACCGGGACATTACTGATGACCACAATCGCATCATTCATGATGTGTTACATGCGTATATTCCATATAAAATATGGTTTATGTTTTGTTATGAATCCGGGTTTTAAAATGCCAGCACAGAAGAAGGGAAAAAAAAAATAGAGAGAGAGAGAGAGAGAGAGGATTTGCAATGCAATGAGTAACACCCAATACCTTTGTCAAATACTATACCTACTTGCTTTTTTTCTTTTCGTGCAAAAGCAACTTTGTTTTGGTGCCTCCTCCTTTGTACAAAATCCTTATATTGTAGTCTTTTTAAGTCTCATATTGTCTATAAAATGAAAGCCGTGTAATGAGAGAAATGTTGAAATTAAAAACGATTTTCGTAATAAAATATTGGTCTAAAAATATTCAAAAATTTTCTTTAAACAATTGACTATATAAGTACAAAGTATTGATTTACAGTAAATATGTACATACAAAGAAAATAGATTTAATACCTCTTGAATGAATTCTAACTTTTCTATCTTCTAAATCATGATCTTCTAATCTAAACATTAAGCATTACTAGATGAACGTGTGGGCGTTGCATATAATTTCTTGAATTCATATTTTAAGCCCTTGCAATTTTCTTAATACAAAAATTTATTCTACAAAGAATATGAAAACTCTTTTGGAGTTTGTTCTACAAAGAATATGAAGACTGTTTTATTTTTCTCTATAGTTTATAGAGACTCTGTAGAAAATAATATGTAGGGTATCTATATTTGCTAGGGTTCATTTATATATATATATATATATTTACTAAACTATTTAATAAATAATATATTAATAAAATCGTATTAACATATATATAACATTTTTGGCTGAAAACATTAAGTCCTAATTTTTTTAAACGTAAGTTTATATATATATATATATGTTTAAATTAACTAATCTAATTAATTAATATATATATATATCTCAAAAAAAAATTTAGTCAGTTTCTTAATTTTTATTTATCTAATTATCTGATAATTAGATATTTTTAAATTCAAAATTTAAACAAATTAGGAAACTTATACTTCTATAAATTTAAATTAATGAATTCAGAATTAATTAATTATTAATAATTATTAATTATTGTAGACTAATAATTATTAATTATTGTAATTTATCTAAACAAAGTGTGCAATAATAAAAATAATATAATATCTAATACAATATTTGTAAGAAGTGGAATTGGGGACATATGAACATGTAATTCAAGATCCAATATATTATGAAAATTAATTAAACTCTTTAATTACTCTTTAATTAATTTGTCTAATTTATTAATTCTTGTATTACTCTACTAAAAATTTGGAATTGCACCATTGAAATTACATAATTAATTTACTCAGAAAACAGTGAACAGTCTATCGATTTAATCATTACATGTAGTTCAATCCTCTATAAATAATTCATAATTAGAGGTATGTCATGTTCCATTTACCTCTCTAATTATATCTTTATTCGTATGTACCATTGATTTTTCTAATGAACAATTAATTTATAAATCTATTATATAAATTGAATACTCAAACTGTTCAAGTCCTGAATCAATACACAAGCGAATCATCTTTCTAGCTTCCTAGTGGAAGGAATGAATTCCATATCTGTAAGCTACATTCCCAGCTATTCATATCATCATGCTCTCAAGATATAAGTATTTCAATCTATTTACGAAACAAACCTTTAACAACTTTAACAAGTATGTTAAAAAACATAATATTATAAATAGGAGTCTAAAACTATTTAAGATTAATATTAACCTACATATGATCATCTAGTGACATTATTTGAACTCTCAACAGTTAACGGAATTTATGTGAGATTCAAATCTTATCTGATCCAGTTCTATATAATCGAATTATATAAAGTACTTCAATTGTGATATAAATACATCAGTAGTTCGAATAAGACTATATTCTCAATATTAATGGACCATACTAATAATATTTAATTAAAGATCCAAAATTTTAATTAATTATTACGGACTATATTTAGTTTAATCCTCATATATATAACACTTATATACTAAATATATGGTCACATAAATAAATTTGAGATTTTTTTTTATATTTAAAGACATACCATTATTCACAAATTCAAATAGAAAAATGTCATTTTATTAATTCAGTAAATATCTAAAATTTACATACTTATACATGCTTAAAGGTGTAAAGCCTAATAAGAAAGAGAGAGTTTGCTTTAGGTCATTTCGTGTCTCAAATAAAATACGAGAGTAATCACATTTTTATTCTTTTGTCTCTATAAGCAAGTTTTATTTAAAAATGAAACAAAAAAAAAAAAAGAGTTTGACAGAAAATTGATCATAAATGTTGGCAATGTAGTAAGCTCACATAGGGCTTAACATTTATCTTCCCCTTTTTTCCTTTTTTTTTTTAAATATATATTTTTTATCTTCTTTTTTAATCTTTTCTAAGAGAGATTAAATTATTTAGAGAACTTTTTTTAGAACAAACGGATATAAGAGAACCATATGATGCTCCTTAATTTGCTCTTTGACTAGATATTATTAAGATTTAAGATCGAAGCACATATCTATATAACAAGGCGATGGTTAATTTTAATTTTTTTTGTAAGCACACACGTCGGCAGTTCATGGAGCATCCATCAACCTTTCTGGTGTAAAATTATAAGTGCCAATATATAACAAATGGTCACGGATATAAGGGTATTTACAGTTTCGAGGCAAATATTATTAACCAAACCAAATATTAGTTTTTTGTTTGGTCGGTATAAAAGTTTAGAAAGAAAGCAAACCGAACAAAAACAAAGGTTGTAATCGGTTTGGTCATTTTGGTTTTATCTATTTAGAAGTACATATCCAGTAATTTTAGGCTATTGTAAAAGCTGACTTCATCATGTTAAATTAACGATAATTTTGTTTAGTTTTTTTCTTTTCTTTTTTTTTTTGTCACCTACTTGAAACACTCCCACGAATTAAAAGATATTAGAATTGCATATCATATAAAGTTTAAACAAACAATAATCACCATCGGTAGAATCTAAATAAACAATAAAGGATAATTACATACTTTGACAATGCATTTTGTATTTGTCCTTAAACTGACTGTGGGCCCCGCTCCTAAATCATGTATCACGTGGACGATTAAGTGGCAGAACAGGTCATCAGGGGCACACCGTTCGATACGTATCCAGAAGGACCGCTTAAAAGCCACACGAGTCGCACGTGATACCGTATGGGCTCGTGAGCTGTCGGAGGCCAGAGCTGAATCCATCCCAGATCCTGAACGGGTTCGGCCCAGTCTAATTCTTACCTCGACAGCTGGGGGTTAAGAACCTCGAGGGTCTCCCGCCAGAAGACCATTGGAGGCAGCGCACTGCTCTAGACCCAGATAGGGCATCTAATGCAATCCTGGAGAGGTGTGCACATTGGGCAAACAGTCCTTATGGGCCCGTGGGCTGTCGGAGGCCAGGGCCAAATCCATCCCAGACCCTGCACGGGTTCGACCTAGTCTAATTCTTACCACGACAGCTGGGGGGTCAAGAGCCTCGAGGGCCTTTCGCTAGAAGATCATTGGAGGCAACGCACTGCTCCAGACCCAGACAGGACATTTAATGCAATCCTGAGTAGGTGTGTGCATTGGGCAAACTATCCTGATAGGACGATTGCTTATCAAAGTCTTGCCCTCGCTAGACTCAAGTCATAAGGGACGGCAGAAAGTAGGTTACGACAATGCAAGGGAAATTATGGTAACCACGGTCCGTGATTTCTGGAGTAAGTCATGATGAGAAAAGGTACTCGATCCTAGGATTGAGAGCCAGAAGGCTCTCAGTTCCAGGACTATATATATATATGAGCCATGCATCCCCCTGAGGACATAGACACATACAGAGAGAGATATATAAAAATTTATAAGCAAGAGAAAAACTTAATCTTTGGTACTCAATCTCAGGTATAAACATCTGACTTAAGCATCGGGGAGTCTTTGCAGGTGGCTACCCCTGCCTCTCTTACCCGACCTGAAGTCAAAAGTACTATGGGATAGCGAGGATGCTTGGACAATTGGTAGATATAATATTAGTAGTTCAGAGATATGTGGACAACTGGTAAGAATCATCACCAACAGTTTGGCACCGTCTGTGGGAAAAAAGAGTGCGAGAGAAAGAGTAAGAGTCTCACGACTGTGCTCTCTCCGAACAAAAAAGTCATACGACATCGGATGACACCCTCAAGAATGACAATGAGAAGCACACGTTCGACGCCGAAAGAAGCTCCCAGGAAGCACGACCCAGTCTGGAGCAAAAGCTGGATCAAATGCTTGCCACCTTGGTAGAAGCAAACAGGAAGGTGGAGATAGCCCACGAGGCCATCCTGGGCTTAAAAGATGAAGTCACAGAAGTTCGTAGAGATAATGCCTGCCTTAAAGGGCTGTTGGCAAGTGAAGCCAGGATCGGACGAAGGGAAGACTTCGACGAGGAGGTCCAATAAGAGTCTAAGGGTCAGCAACCACCGAGGGAAATCCCCGCCCTGTCCAGATCGCGGATGCAGGGGGAACGACAAAGTCAGACAAGGCCTTTTCGGGCAGGAACGGCGATGGACAGAAGGCACCAGGAAAGATCGGAAAGTGCGCATCCTAACTGGAAACAAGAGATGATGGCAGAGCTGAGTAAGAGGCTCGAGGCCCATCACAGCCAGACCCCTGATGATCTGGCAGAACAGACCGTGCGTGAGATCGACTGGACGGCCTTCGCCGATTGGATCCAGCTGGAGCCCAAGCCGAAGGACTTCACGACCCCGACCTTCAGACCGTTCAAAGGAAAGACCGACCCCCTCGACCACATATACCATTTTCAGCAAAAGATGGCCCTGGAGATAAGGGACAAAGCTGTGACCTGCAAAGTCTTTTCTACCACCCTGGTGGGGCCTGCCTTGTTGTGGTTCAGGCAATTCCCGGAGAAGTCTATAAACGAGTTTGAAGATTTTTGCAAGCTTTTCTTAAAACAATACGCAAGTGTTTGGAGGCAGCAGAAAACCATGCGAGATCTCGACCGGTTGGAACAATATGCGAATGAGTTTCCAAAGAAATATTTGTCGTGTTTCCTGGAGGTGATGTCCTTAGTGCACAACGTCGACTCTGCCCAAGCCGTGAGCTCGTTCGTCTGGAGCCTATAGCCGAGATCAATGCTGTTAGATCATCTGCTCTTGAATTTGCCATATGACATGGCAAACGTCCAGGCAAAATCAGAAGGGGTATTTAGGATACTGGAAAGCCACCAGAAAGCCCCTAAAGCCTCATCCGTGATAACAACAGCGCCAGCGCAAACCCCGGCCACAAAAGGAATAAAGAGGCCTGTGCCAGCCCAGGGGCCAGCTCTAAAGCAGGGAGCCCTAACCCAAGCCGGTTAAGAAAGCGGCAAGAGGAAGAAAACATTTAAGGACCCTCTGCTGAAGTACGAGCTCAACACACTGATCGATCTGATCTACCTCCAGAACAAAGACATAGGCATTTTCAAAGATCTGCCCAATTCTGGCGTTCTTGAGCACATGAAGAATAGATCAAGTACTACCAATTTCACAAAGATCACGGGCATGATACCATCAACTGTTATAGCCTTTATGCACAGGTTATGATGGCGATCCAAGCCGGCAAGTTGAAGCAATATGTGAAGACGGGCTAAAGTCAGTCCAAGGAAGACGCCGTCGGGCTCGAAAAAAGAAAGCAGAACTGAGCCTCCGGGTCGGAGGAGCATGCTCTGAGGATAGTGCCAACAATTATAAGCAGACCAGAGCCGATCTAGAGTCAGGTTGAGAAGGAAAAGCACTAGAAAAGAACTGAAGAGAGAGTAAAGCACCTGAAGGGCATGGGGCATTCCGCGAACTACCTGACGACGGGAGAAAGTTACGCCTCAGCCACCCCCATCGCCTTCACCCAGCAAGATTTGGCCACGATGCGCCTACTTCATGATGATCCCTTGGTGATTAAGCTTCCGATCGACTCCGCGTTGGTCAGAAGGGTCATGGTCAACGACGGGAGTAGCATCGACGTCCTGTTCCTCAGCACTTTCGAGAACATGGGCCTGAATCAGAGCGCGCTCAGGCCGATCGGTCAGCTGTTGTTCGCCTTCAACAGTACTAAGGTCAGCCCCTTGGGCATCGTGACTCTGAAGGCCTGTGCTGCAGAGAGGTGCTTGGACGTAGATTTTGTCGTTATCGATTGCCAGTTCTCTTTCAACGTCATCATGCGGAGAGGGTGGATCCACTCCATACATGGGATCGCCTCTACCCTCCACTAGGTCCTAAGATGTCAATCGAAGGATGGTACCTATACGATAGACATTAAAGGAGACCAAATCTCCGCGATGAAGTGTTTTGCGACCACCTTGAGGGGAACCGATGCGAGCGTGAACGACTCAATAGGAGACAGATAGCAATCAAATGACCGCCTGCCAGCATACATAAAGCGGATCGAAGAGGAGTCTGATGGGCCAGAAACCACGATTGAGGAGCTGGTGACAGTCCCTTTAAAAGAAGTAGAACCGGGAAAGTAGACTTGATCGAGGCCCTGCTACCCGAAGAGGAAAAGAGCGAGCTATTGGAATTCCTTAGGCAGAATGAAGACGTCCTCACGTGGTCCTACGATGACATGCCCGGAATAAACCCCACGCATGCCTGTCACTAACTGAATACAAACCCCAACTTTCCTCCGGTCAGACAGGATCCTCGAAGGTTCACGCCGGAGAAAAATAGGGCGATCAACAAGGAGGTCGAGATACTACTAAAAAATGGCCTAATCATGGAGTGCGTATACCAATGCTAGGTCTCCAACCTGGTGGTGATAAAGAAGAAAAATGGTGATGACCGGACTTGCATAAACTTCACCAATATGAACAAGGCCTGCCCAAAAGATAGCTTTCCCCTGCCAAAGATCGATCAAATGGTTGATGCAACGGTGGTATTTGATAGGATGAGCTTCCTAGATGCCTACTCTAGATACAACCAGATCCCTCTATATGAGGGAGACCAGATCCACATGGCATTCATTATGGAGTGAGGTCTTTACTATTACAAACACATGCCTTTTGACTTGAAGAATACAAGGGCGACCTACCAGAGGCTCATGAACAAAATGTTCGCCGAGCTGCTGGGGAAGATGATGGAAGTCTACATCGATGACATGTTCTAAAGAGCAAAGAAGCTTCGGACTATCTTGGGCATCTGGACGAATGTTTCCAGATTCTGAGGTACTACCGAATGCATCTGAACTCCAAGAAATGCGCGTTCAGGGTGTCCTCCAGCCAGTTCCTGGGGCACATCGTGAGCAGAAAGGGCATTAAGGCCAATTCGACCCAGTTATCCTCAATCGTAAATATACAAAGTCCCTCAACCATTCATGAGGTCCAGCGCCTAACCGGGAAGATAGTCGCGCTCAGTCGGTTTGTCTCCAAAATGTCTGACTGATGTAAGCCTTTCTTCCAGTACATAAAGAAAAGCTCCACAGTCATCTGAGGGGAGGAGCAGGACAAGGTACTGACAGAACTCAAACTATATTTAAGTCATCTGCCTATCCTGGCTTCCCGAGCAAAGGGGAAGCACCTATATGCTTATTTGGCAGTGTCCGAAGTAGCGATCAGCGCCGTACTGTTCGTCGAGGAAGACAGCAAGCAGAAGCCGGTATTTTACGCAAGCCGCATGCTCTTGGACATTGAGACGCGATACATTATAGTGGAGAAACTGGTTCTCGCTTTGGTCAATGCTAAGAAAAGACTAAGGCAGTATTTCGAGGCACACTCGGTTACAGTGTATACGGACTTCCCCATCTGGTAAATCTTGGCCAAACCGGACCTATCGGAACAACTAAACAAATGGACCATCGAGCTAGGGATATACGACATCGAGTATTGGCCTCAAGTGGTGAAGAAAGGGCAAGGCATAGCAGACTTCTTAGTGGAAATCCAATCCTTCGGCGAGCCACGTGACCTACCTCAGACGTTTCTGGCTTACATCCTTTCAACCTGGACCCTCTACACTGACGAATCTACGAACACCTCGGGGTCAGGAATAGGAGTAGTCCTACAAACCCCAGTAGGACTTAGGGTAGAGAAAGCCTTTAGACTTGGTTTCTAGGCAACGAATAATGAGGCGGAGTACGAAGCGCTACTGCAAGGCCTTGAGCTGGCTCTACACTTCAGAGTAGAGAACATCGCGGTAAAGACTGACTCGCAGCTGATTATGGGTCAGTTCAGGGGAGACTTCAAAGTAAAAGAGCCAAGAATACATAGGTACTTCTCCAGGGTAATGGGGGCGAAAGTCCACTTTAGCAACTTCGACACCGAACAGATACCCAAGGAGATGAACCGAAAGGCCTACGAGCTAGCTAGAAACATGTTGATCAGGGGGACGACCGAATACACGGAGATTCTACTAGAAGGTGAAAACACGAGAGTCCCTTTGGAGACCCCGCACGCCATGTGTTCGCGACTGACTCTAAAGATGAAAGCTAGATGAGACCCATCACCCAATACCTGGTGTTGGTAAACCTGTCCGCAGACCGCCAAAAAGCAAGGTCGATCAGATTGAAGGCTGCCCGATACTCAATGGTGGGGGACCGACTATATAGAAGATCAACGATTGGACCAATGCTGAGGTGCGTAGATCCCATAGAGGCGCAGAAGTTGATGGAGGAAATCCACGAGGGAGTGTGTAGCAACCACTCTGGCGGGCGTTGCCTCGCCCACAAGGCCTTAACAGCTGGATATTTCTAGCCCTACATGGTGACCGAGATGGCCCTGTTTATCAAGAAATGTGATAAGTGCCTGAGGTTCGCCCCCCTGAATCCATACCTGAAAATTGGGGCCGGGCCGGGTGTAATTGGCTCGGTTATGGCCCGACTTCTAAGGCTGAGCCAGGCTGGGCCATTGGTGTTGGCCCACCGGGCTGGTGTCCCGCACACTTTTTTTTCCCCTTTTATTTTTAAAAATTTGTCTTATTAATTTTAGTTATTTATTTTACTAAATAAGTAAGTATACAACAAGTAATTTTATTTTTTATTGAAAAAGATTCATTTTTCTATTTATTTTTCCATTTTTTCATTTTTTTTAAAACTTACCGGACCGGGGTTGATTTGGCCCAGATTTAGCCCGGTTCGGCCCGGCCCAGAACTTTGGCCCTGTGGGCCGTCGGGTCGGCTAGGCCTTCAAAAATGCTTTGCGGGCTGGACTGGGCCTTCAAAAATGCTTTGCTGGCAGGGCCGGCCCGCTTCTATTCCCGGGCTGGCCTGAATTTCTCCTCAGGCCCGAACGGGCCGGGTCAGGCTGAGCCGCCCATATTTACAGCTCTACCTGAAACGCCAACCTGCGGAAGAGCTCCATTCAAACATAACTCCCTGGCCCTTTGCTAAGTGGGGTCGGGACATCGTCGGAGAGCTCCCTAGAAGTCCTAGGGGAAGAAGGTATGTCTTGCTAGTCACTGATTATTTCACCAAATGGGTAGAAACTGAAGCCTATGCAACCATCAATAAGGCAGACACAATTAACTTCATTTAGAAAAACATAATCTACCGATACGGAATACCGAAAGAGATACACGATGATCATGGCACGCAGTTCCAAAATGCCAAGCTTAAGGAACTATGTGATTTGTATGATATAAAGCTCAACTTCTCATCTGTAAACTACCCTCAGGGGAACGGCTAAGCAAAGGCAACAAATAAGGCCATATTCAGCAATATAAAAAAGAACTTGCAGAAGGCTAAAGGAAGATGGTTAGAAGAGCTACCGGGTGTCATGTGGGCTCATCGAACCACGGAGCAGAGATCAACGGGAAGAACACCGTTCGCCATGGTCTACGGGTCAGAGGCTGTGATCCCGACCGAAATTAGCCTTCCAACCCTTCGCTCCGAAGTGGTAATAGATGCCTCACTGAACGAGCAACAGCTAAGCCGCAATATAGACCTCCTTGAAGAAACAAGGGACATGGTTCTGGTCCATCTGGCCTCGTACCACCAGCAAGCCAGGTCTTATTACGCAAAGAAGGTTAGCGTTCTTCGGTTTAACGCCGGAGATTGGGTCTTAAAGGACAAAATAAGAAATTTTTCGAAGCTAGACTCTAACTGGGTCGGGCCCTACGAGGTGATCAAAATGCTTGACAATGGCGTGCACGTTCTGAAAGAACTCAAGACCGGGAAGAGCCTACCTAACACGTGGAATGCCTAGTACTTGAAAAAATACCACTTGTGAGATACATATAAATGCTTGTATTATTAAATAGCCTGATTCCAAAACAGATCAAGATGTCTGCTACACGGACTTATCCATTGGATTGGTATGTAAAAGGGTCTGCCCCCAGTGCCAGAACCCTCAAACTATTTGCACAAAAAAAGATCGTACTATAGGAATCACATTGCGCAATAAAATTCTTGCCGGTGGCCCAAGAAAACGTACAAAGAGGAATGAGCTGTGCAATAAAATACTTGCTAGAAGACCTCAAAAAAGATCATACAATGGGAATCACATTGCGCAATAAAATATTTGCCAGTGCCCCGAGACAATATATGAAGAGGAATGAGTTGTGCAATAAAATGCTTGCCAGCAGACCAAAAAAAAGATCATAGTATGGGAATTACATCGCGCAATAAAATGCTTGCCGGTGGCCCGAGAAAACGTACGAAGAGGAATGAGTTGTCCAATAAAATACTTGCCAATAGACCTAAAAAAAGATCATACTATGAGAATCACATCGCGCAATAAAATGCTTGCCGATAGCCCGAGAAAATATAAGATGAGGAATGAGCTACGCGATAAAATACTTGCCAGCAGACCTAAAAAAAAATCGTACTATGGGAATCACATCGCGCAATAAAATGTTACCGATAGCCCGAGAAAACGTATGACGAGGAATAAGCTGCGCAATAAAATGCTGCCAACAGACCTCATTAGGGATCATACTACGGAGATCACATCGCACAACAAAAGCTTGCCACTGATCCTCAAAAAACACTTGCACGATGGGGAAGAATTGAGCGATAAGGCCCTCCCCAAAGAACACCTTAGCTACGCGCAGGCTAAAGGTAAACGGGGTCAGGGCCTACCCGTTGGAAGTAGACCCTCCCCAGGAGCACCTCAGCTACGCATAAGCCAAAGGTGAATAGGGCTGGGGTCTACCCGTTGGAAGTAGGCCACCCTAAAGAGTATCTTAGCTATGCATGAACTGAAAGTAAACGGGGCCAGGGTCTACCCATTGGAAGTAGGCCCAGATAAGACCAAACACGAAGACAAAAATTAAGACCAAATTCTGTTTATTATTGCTTGAATTACATAGTGTATGGTCGACAGGGACAAAGACCCAGTATCTCTATCTGTCGAGAGCAGGTCTTAGACGGACTCGTAAGGACACGTCGGAGTGATAACGACCTGTTCGTTCCTGGTGAGACCCGAGCCCAGGCCTTTTATTTTACAGCGATGGGTCCAAACAGGAGTCAACCAATCCCTAGAGTTGGTTCCTAGCATGTTCCCATTTGGGTTTGGAGAAGTCCAGCCATACTCGTGGATCAAATTCTGCTAAGACAAGTCATAATAGTAATTATACATCCACAAAGCTGGAACTCATATCCCGATCTCCAGAGCTAATCTTGTCAATCATAGTATGAAGGGAATTCACCAATAACTCCAAATTAAATATGATTGGGCCAGACCCAAAGGTCGGTCAAACTACTGACAAGGGAATGGCATCGTATATGATATCCGACCCTGACCACGAATGCGGGCAACAAAAGAAAAAAAAAACAAAATAAATGTGAGAAAAGTACGCCGTTTTTATTATTTTAACATATGCTTACAACAAGGGTCAGCTTTACACAATGCAATCAGTATTTTACAAATACACAAAAGAGCGAGGGGCACTAATTACCTCCGGTGGGGGGAGCGATGCAGACTTCAGTGCTTGGCCCAGCTTTGGCAAGGAACAATATATCGGGGTCAGAATTGTCACTAGATAAGACGACCGCACTTGACCCTCCCCCAGTTAAAGCACCAAGGCCAGGCTGACCCCCAGGAACCACCGTGGCTTGTTCTGGCAGACCGGAAGCAGGGACAATCTCTCTGGTGACAGAGGCAGATGTAGAAGGCCCGTCTTTTTCTTCGTCGAGCATCTTCAGTATGTCAGTAGGGTACACGATGTTAATCTCATCCCCTAACTGCTGCATGTAGTACCTGACAGAATAATGGTTCCTCTCGACACCTTTCTCCTCATCGAACTGGTCTGGTGTCACCATTTCCACGTGGCTCTCGAATTCCATGTTCTCTCAGCCAGACCTATAGCTCTCTGCATAAAGGATGTCCACCTGTTTCTGGTACCTTATCTTCAGCTTTTCTGCGTCTGCCAGCCTATCTCTCAACGCCGCTAGCCTCAGTTCTGCTTACCGCTGTGACAAGTCGATCAAAAGAGTGTCAATATCGGAGAGATCTTCGCCGTGCCTGCGAGATAGCCCTAAATGAGCTTCCATCAGTTTATGATGATCCGGATAAAGATGTTGGATTACCTCGTTGGACCAGTCGAGTCGGTGCTGTAGAGAATGGGCTTGCAACTTAGCTTTCGCCTCGGTTTTCCTCGCCTTCTTAGCCTTGTCGACAGCTCTATCGCAAGCAATAAAAGCCAGCTCCATCTCCGCCCCTACGCTCTGGAGCTCCTGCTCCTTGACCTTGAGCTCGGCTTGGGTCAACCTGGTAGCCTCAGCCTCCGAGAGCAGACCTGGGACCCCAGCTTCGAGAGACTGGACCTTCCTATCTGTCTCGGCCAACTTGGCGACCAGCTCCTCACGCCTAGCCCTCTCGACGCTCAAAATATGGGCCACCGCGCTGCTGACCCTACCCTCATCCAGGCTCTGGTACATGTCGAAGTCTGCCCTCAATGTGGCAAGGGCGACCTCGCTCTGCTCAGTCATCATAGCACGGGCGTTCAACTGCCTAGTCAGCTCACCGACATGAGAGGAATAAAAGGACTGGACAGTTGCTAGCTGTAGAATATAAGAAAGGGTGTCAGTGTTCAGCAAAAATGCCGAAAATGTAGAGGTGACGATCAGATGACCAAACCTGTGGATTTGAGAAAGCTGGAATACTTGGGGATTTTTGTAAAGTAAAAAATGAGCACAAGCGCGGTTTTTATAGAAGAGGAGTTGAAAAGTCTACCCTGGAGGAGAACAGTGTAAGGAAGATGGAAGTACTAGAATTTCAAAATTTGAAAAAATCGTGATACGGGTTGGCGTGCACCAGTGTCAGTAATTGGGAAAAAATGACGGTAATGAGCCACGTGTACCTTTCGAATTAGCGGACTGGAGGCACGATTTCCCTAGTTGATGGATGCGAATCTATCAAATAGGGAAATGAGGGCAGTTGTGGGGTCCGCTCCTAGATCACGTACCATGTAGATGATTAAGTGGTAGAACAGGTCACGAGAGGGCACACCGTCCGACACGTATCCAGAAGGACCGCTTAAAAGCCACACAAGTCACACGTGATACTGTATGGGCCCGTGGGCTTTCAGAGGCCATAACTGAATCCATCCTAGACCCTTGACGGGTTCGGCCCAGTCTAATTCTTACCTCGACAGCTAGGGGTCAAGAGTCTCGCAGGTCTTCCGCCAAAAGAACATTGAAGGCAGCGCACTGCTCTAGACCCAGACAAGGTATCTAATGCAATCCTGGGTAGGTGTGCGCATTAGACAAACCGTCCTTATGGGCTCGTGGGCTGTCGGAGGCCAGGGCCGAGTCCATCCTGGACCCTAGACGGTTTCGACCTAGTCTAATTCTTACCTCGACAGATGGGGGTCAAGAGCCTTGAGGGTCTTCCACCAGAAGATTATTGGAGGCAGCGCACTGCTCCAGACCCAGACAGAACATTTAATGCAATCCTGGCTAGGTGTGCGCATTTTGGGTAGATATGTGCATTGGGCAAACCGTCCTGACAGGATGGTGGCTTGTCAAAGTCTTGCCCCTGCCAGACTCGAGCCATAGGGGACGGCGGAAAGTAGGTCACGGCGATGCAATGGAAATTACGGTAACTACGACCTGTGATTTCTAGAGTAAGTCATGATGAGAAAAAGTACTCGATCCTGGGATTGAGAGCCAGGAGGCTCTCAGTTCTAGGACTATATATATATGAGCTATGCATCCCCATGAGGATATAGACACATACAAAGAAAGATGTATAAAAATTTATAAGCAAGAGAAAAATTTAATCTTTGCTACTCAATCTTAGGGACAAACATCTAACTTAAGCATCGGGAAGTCTTTGCAAGTGGCCACTCCCGCCTCTCTGACCTGACCTAAAGTCAAAAGTACTCTGGGATAATGAGGATACGTGAACAGTTGATAGATATAATATCAATAATTCAGAGACACGTGAACAGCTGGTAAAAATCGTCACCAACACTTACCCTAAATTTTTAATAACAACAAATTTATACTTTCAAATTGTGTACGATAACAAAATTATCCTTATTTTTATATCTCTAACAATCAATTTAGGAAAAGGGGCCATATTTGCACCACGGTGGCATAAAGACACCTTTATTATTTACTAAAAGACAAAAAAGGATAAATAATAGAAAAGTTCTATAAAAATTGATAAATGCATCCATTTCCTTCATTATTCTAGCGTCAGCCTCTTTTGTTTTTTTATTGATATTATTTTCTCATTCTGTTAATTTCGTTTCCTTCAGTCTCCTTATACTCCTACTAATAATTGAAGATAACATTTTTTTAAAAACTAGAAATTCATACAATAATTCTCTCTTTATTAAATCAATAATTTGAATGTGTTTTAATTATCTCGTAAGCTCGTAAAATAATTATCTCTTCTTGCAAATGCACCCTCTATTACTATTTATTCTCTCTCTCTCTTTTTGGAGGGGAAAGGGGACGTTCTTTTTTCTTTGAACTAAATGCCTTTATGATCTTTTTTTTTTTTCTCTGATTTCCCGTTCTTCACCAAAGCTAGAAGAAGAAATAATAGAAGCCATTGTCAAATTTCAGTATGTATACAATTATATGCAGCCAAAATAAACGAGATCTTATAGAAATATACAAAAGAGATTGACCATTTGATTCAGTTAAAAACAAGAAAAAAAGAAGGACTGAAATAATTAAAAAGAAATAGAACGAGTGGTGAGGAAGAAAAAGGTATTTAAGGGATTAGGAAAACATAATTATAAATGGACATGGGTGTGCTTTTTTTGTTTAAATTAGATAGTTTAATTAAAATGTCCGTTATGATTTTTTTTGTGAAGATTAGGAGTGCTTATAGTTTATATAGGGTGTAAATATAGCTTCCCTTTAGGAAAATTATTCTCCCATAACATTTCAAAATTATCCTTCTGATATCTTTGTGACAGTTAATTTGCAAAAAAAATATTGCATTTTTCTAAAACATATTAGAATGGATAAATTTGTTACCATATACAAATCTAATGGTTAAAAGTTTGTCATTCATAGAAATACATGGTCAATCAAAAGATAAACGTGAAATCTATAGGAAAAATGTGTATGTTTTTCCAACAAATATTAACAACTATAATACGATAATTATTTATTAACAATTTAAAAAAATAAATCTTGGTAGGCTATACTTTCTATCACATTTTCTCCGAAAGGGAGAAAAAAAAAAAAAAAACTTCTATCACATTAAAAACTTATAAATTACATCCATAAAAATGTTGAAAGAGAGAAACATACATA
Source organism: Parasponia andersonii (assembly GCA_002914805.1). Lineage (NCBI taxonomy): Eukaryota > Viridiplantae > Streptophyta > Magnoliopsida > Rosales > Cannabaceae > Trema > Trema andersonii. Next base: position 530,867 of record JXTB01000174.1, read on the forward strand.
TGTCTTTTTTCTTTTTTTTTGGTCGGTTTGTCTACTTTATATACCAAAATCGATATTAATGCTTTGTTTGGTAGGAGGAAAGAAGGAGAGTAGGAAGGATGGTAAATTAAGGAAGGATGGGGAATGAAGTTAAAACACCATCTTAGATCTTGTGTTAGAAGAGATACTATTAATATAGGTCAACTAATAATATCACGTGAAATGACTCTTCATGGTCGCAAAGTTGATCTTGAAAATTTTTGTGATTTGATGACTTAAGCTATTATAAAGCATAATTTGCCTTTTCAACTTATTGAGTATGAAAGAATCATAGTTTTATTTGAATATGTGTATCGTGATATAACACTAGTGTCTAGGAATATTGCTAAAGTTGAGGCTCTTAAAGTTTACAATAAAGAAAAGACAATAATCAAGGTTTTGTTAAAGACTGTTCTAGGTAGAATTTGTTTCACAATCACATCTGATAGATGGTCTTCTTTAACTAGTGATGGATATATTATCTGCATACTACATAGATATAGATTGGAAGTTAGGAAAAAAAAAATTTGAACTTTAATTTTATGCTACCTCCACACAATGGAATAACACTATCTGAAAAACTTTATAGCATGTTTTGTGAATGAGGGGTTGAAAATAAGGTTTTTAGTGTAACTTTAGATAACACTACTGCAAATGATGCTTCAATTGATATGTTGAATGAACAACTAGATTTGAAAAAGATTTCTACTTTACAATGGTGATTTCTTTCATACGAGGTGTTGTGTATAGATTCTAAATCTGATTGTGCCACATGGATTGAAGGAAATTGATGCTTCAATTCTTAAGATACATGATACTATCAAATATCTTAAGTACTCGTTAGTTAGTAAGCAAAAATTTAAAAAGTATGTCAATTTAGTGTCAGTAGGCAGGAAGAAAGGATTGTGTTAAGATGTGAGTATAAAGTGGAACTCTACCTATCTAATGCTTGATAGTGCTTTATGTTACCGTCGTGCTTTTTAACATTTAGAGTTGAGTGATTCAAACTAAAAATTTTGTTCTTTAATATAAGAATAAGAGAAAATTAAAAAGATTACAATGTTTTTGAAAATGTTTTATGATGCAGCTCTTAAATTCTCTGGCTAAAAGTATTCTACAACAAATTTATACTCTCTTGCCATTTATAAGTGTTGTCTAGCTTTAAAGTACTACAAAAAGGAGAGTGATGATCCATACATGATGTTTATGATATCTCGTATGTGGACAAAATTTCAAAAATATTAGTTTGAGTTTAATGTGACATTGGCCATAGCATGTATTTTGGATCCTCGATACAAGTTGAAAATGGTTGAATTTGCATATAAAAAGATTTATAGAAATGATTTTTTAGAGCCATTTGATAGAATAAAAGAGAAGTTGGAACTTTTATTCAATAAATATAAATCTCAATCAATTGCAAGTTCGACAATTTCTTCGCAACAAACTATTTTCGTTAAACCTGAATAACGTGTGAGAACCATTGAAGATGAAGCTTTCAAGGTATATGTTAGTGAATAATAATTTTTATATGTGGGTACTATGTATATACAAATGCTTAATTATGTATTCTTTGATTTAGGAAGTTGATGAGATGGATTTAGAGTTCTTCTTCTACTCAGAAAATACTATTAGAGCTTTAGTTTGATGAGCCAAGATTTGAAAGAAATTATATTTTGATATCCTTGTCTTTTGGAAATCTAATCAATTTCGTTACTTTTACCTATCTAAAATGACTCGTGATATCTTGAGTATCCTCATTTTAACAGTCTTTTCCTTTAGTATTGATGGGCACGTGCTTAATCAATATTGTATTACACTTAAACCTATACAATTATTTGTATAAGAGATTAGTTATTTCGTAAAAAAAAAAGTAACATTGTACTTTTTATTTTATAGTGTGATTCTATTTTTCTATGTTAACTAAATTAACTTTCATATTTTTCAATATTCTTTAAATACAACTGAACTAATGGATGAGCTCACAAAGGATGTTTGCCAACTTAGCTTGTGTGAAAATGAAAATACTGCTTAAAGTTCAAGTTCTGTTACACTTGAAAAATAACTTTAGGAAAAATATTATAATTTATGCTTATTAGAACTAATTTATATTTAGATTATGTTTTTACGTTTTTATTTGGACGTTTTATGTTTTGGATTAGGGTTAGATTTTGTGTGTCAAACAGGTTAAATAGTATTAAAATTATCAAATAGGTGTTAAACATGTCAATCGAGTATTAAATGGGTTAAATAGGTATTAAACGAGTGAGAAAGGGTTAACACGACACGACATAACCCTTTTATAAATAGGTTAAACAGTTCATGTCGTGTCAACCCGTGTATAAATATGTCGTGTTTAGGTTTTAACTTTTGACATGATTAATAAATATGTCGTGTTCGTGTTAGAGATTTACCTGTAATGTATGGACCTCGATACGACACGAACCTGGCACAGGAACACGAATTGCCACCCTTAGAGAATGTGAAAGAAAGAGATGAAAGTGATAATCTCATATTTTGTTTGATAAAAAATATGAATAGTGAAAATGATAGAGAATATTTATTTATAAAATTACTATAATACTTATTTTGTAATTATTTAAATAATTATTTTAAGGGATATATATATTAATCCCTCTTTTTTTTTCTTTATTTCTCTTGAATCCTTCTTCTAAAGTTGGAGAAGTGAAATTTTAAGAAGATCGACTTATCGACTTCTCACTCTCAACAACTCTTTCCATCCTTCCACTCGTCCTTCCTACTGAACAAAAACAAAGCCTGAAGGGTAAAGATTGGAGGAGAGAAATTTTTGCACTGATTGGGCTTGTGGGCCACAGTTCATAGGTAGGCCAGACAAACACTCCATTGGGCCTTGACTAACACACAACCCCTCAGTCAAGGCCCAAAAAGCTCCGCGTACTTGGTACGCTTGGGAAGTGTAATATAACATAACTTACGACTCATTTGCCAGAATATTTCAGAAGATCCTCCGCTCACTCAAGAATTCACAACCGACTCGACTCTGAAGCTCGTAGTTTCCCCCATCCATGGCTGACCCTGAAGCCTCCTCCGCCACCTCCGCCTCCTCAACCACCACCACCACCCCCACCGTCGCCGCCGAGGCACCGGCGGCGACAAAATCTCCGGCGTCGGAGTCGAGGCGCTGGGCCGATATCGAAGACGAGGAGTCGTCGAACAACGCTGAGGCTACTTCAACTTCGGAGTTTAACGTCGAGAATCTGAAAATCGATGAGGACAAGAAGATTATCAGCAAGTTCTTGGACGAGCCTGAGGATTCCAATATCAAAGCCGTAAGATTTGATTCACTCGATTTTGGTCTTGGACTAAAGTTTGTGGTTTGATTTCGATTGATATCTGAGTTCTTGGGAAAATTTAGGGTTTAGGGTTTTGGGTGGCGAATTCAATGTTTGGATTTTGATTTTTTGAATTTCTTTTGGTTGCGTGGGGGGAGGGCAGGTTACGTCTGGGGATACGCCGTACAATTCGGCTAGTACTTTTGAGGAATTGAATCTTTCAGAGGATTTGCTCAAGGGTTTGTACGTGGAGATGAAGTTTCTGAAGCCTAGTAAGATTCAGGCTATTACTTTGCCAATGATCTTGACCCCTCCGCACAAGGATTTGATTGCTCAGGCACATAATGGGTCCGGTAAGACCACTTGTTTCGTGCTTGGAATGTTGAGTCGCGTTAATCCCAAGCTCAAGGCTCCTCAGGCGATTTGCATCTGTCCCACTAGAGAGTTGGCTATTCAGGTAAATTTTTCTGTTCCTATCTCTAGGATTCATTGGCTTGTGCTTCTGAATTTGTATATAGAGCTAGTAATTTGTAAAAGGGCATTTGTTATTTGCCATGGACTGGATCCGAAAGGAAGCATTTTGTGTGAGCAATAGATTTTTTTGGGACCTGAACCAAATCAGTGAACTTGTTTTCCAGTAAAATCGTTTTCTTCACTGCCCTTTTGATTAGAATTAAGTGGACTATTTGTAGCTTTGGTTTGACGAATTTAATGGATTTGGCAGAACTTGGAAGTTCTTAGAAAAATGGGGAGGTACACAGGGATAACTGCGGAGTGTGCTGTTCCGATGGACCCTACGAACTATATTTCCATTAACAAAAGGCCACCGGTGTCTGCTCAAGTAGTAATTGGGACTCCTGGTACGATTAAAAAATGGATGTCAGCCAAGAAACTGGGGACTAGTAATGTGAAGATTCTTGTTTTTGATGAGGCTGATCACATGCTCGCTGGGGTAACTTTGCCTTAAGTTTTCCAACAAAGATTTTTGATGACGTTAGATAGTTTTTATATGGCACTTGTGCTTGATGGTTTATTAAAATTTCTGCAGGATGGCTTTAAAGATGATTCTTTGAGGATAAAGAAGGATATTGAGAAAAGCAGTACTCATTGTCAGGTTTGTTGACATTTATATCTAGTCAAATACTCAAATATGGGGTTTATGAGCTGTGTCTTCCTTATTATGTCCTCTTTTTTTTTTCTTTTTTTTTTTTTCCAATGTCTGATGTCCGTTTTCCTTCATAAAATCTTTTGACATAATAGTGATTCAGTTGCTTTTCTGTAGTATTGAAATGGTGATTAACTATCTTTTCAATTCTCCTGTTACTTTTGTCATTCAGGTTCTTCTGTTTTCTGCAACTTTTAACGAAACGGTCAAGCATTTTGTTTCAAAGATAGTTAAGAATTACAATCAGCTGTTTGTTAATAAAGAAGACCTATCTCTGGAGTCTGTAAAGCAGTACAAGGTCAGGTGTCCTGATGAACTGACCAAGATTCAAATAATTAGAGAGAGGATATTTGATCTAGGTGAAAACCTTGGACAAAGAATTATTTTTGTCCACAGTAGAAACAGTGCAAGGATGTTGCACAAGCAGCTTGTGGAGGACGGGTATTCTGTTACGAGCATCCAAGGTGCCAACACACCAGATGAGAGAGACAAAATAGTTAGAGAGTTCAAAGATGGTTTAACTCAAGTTCTTATTTCTACTGACCTTCTTGCCCGAGGTTTCGACCAACAACAGGTTCCGCCCTGCTTCCGCTCTCTTACTTGTCCACGTTTTATGATTAAAACTTTTATGTTATATTTTTAGTTATTCCTTTGATATTTGAAGTCTGAACATAGAACTCTAGCGCATAAGTGCTGAAGGTCTTTGCTTTTGTAGATTAATTTGGTGATCAACTATGATTTGCCGGTTAAGCATAATAGTGAAGAACCTGATTACGAGGTTTACTTGCACCGTGTTGGAAGGGCTGGGCGTTTTGGGCGGAAGGGTAAGTTTCTACCATATTGCATTGGTGTATACATGTTGAATTCTTATAAAAAAGAACATAAAAAATCGATACTGACTATTGGATGCTGGTTTATGTTTATCTTGCAGGCGCTGTATTTAACTTGGTGTGTGGTGATAGAGATGAAGCAATAATGAGAAAGATTGAGCTCTACTTTCAGAATGATGTGACCGAGGTAAGTTTGGCTTGAGGCAGAAGTCTTTTGTACGAAATAAAATGTGCATATTTCTGTATTCACGCTGATTTCGTTATTTGTTACCTGGATTTCAGGTTAAGAATAATGATGAAGAGTTTGAAAAGGCATTAAAACAGTCGGGTCTACTCTGAGATTTTACTATTTATTTGTACAAGTATTAGTCACAGTACTCTGTACTCACATTCCTTTGTATTCCGCTTTGAACGATTTTTTACAGCTGATGTCGTTTAAAGAAACGTTGTTTTTTATTTTTTTCGTTTCATTTAAGATATTGTCGTTTCGTTGAGCTGATGTCGCATCACTGATATGAGGTGTTTTTGTATTGAGGTATTGCTGTATTTATTAAAGATGCTGTCGTTTTTGAAAGTAAATCCTTTGTTTGGGAAGGAATATCATCGTTCTCGAGTATGTCCCCTACTTTTCTCAAATGATCCCTCATGTACAGGTGCAAACAGAATTGAAGGCCCAAATTTGAAAGCGTTCTGTTGTTGGTTAATACGGGGCATTTCGAGAAGTGTCCTATTTGGATACACCATTAATCTAAATGACCGAACTAAAATATATGAGTTAATAAATTTACATCTAGTATACAAATTGATTTACACAGTATAAAAGACTAACACAGTCTAAAATTTAGATCGGATCAATTGAAATATCCAAGTGAATTATTTAGTGTAACAAAAGTTGGTTTAACAACGGACTGGATCTAGTATATCAAAAAACATTCAAGTAAATATAAAGTGAAAAAAAAAAAAGACGTTTACAATTTTTTCTCCCTTAACTGTTGTATGCTTCTTCCTTTAGGGCGTATACACAAGGTCTTTGTGTTAACTCTACATATTTGGTTCATAAATAAAATGAAAGGTTAGTAGTTGCAACGATTATTCTGACGAACTTAAAATATAAATTGAATAATAATTGGCCCATTAGAAACTTTGGGATGCGAATAATAAATTATTCTTCTAGATTAGTAAATGCGTTGCACGTCGAGAATGGTGCCCTTCCACTTCGGTTCCCAATCTCATGAGGCAAAACTACTCAACTTTCTCCCTATATATTATCATTATAATTTGCTTCCTCTAAGAAATTGCTTAGAGAGAAATCTAGAGAGAGAGAGAGATGGGAGCTGCGGTGGCGTTGATCTTTGCAGCATCAGTGTTAATGGGTTGCACCAATTTGGCTCAAGGATATGCTGAACCAGCCTCACCAGAAATACGTGTAGCTGGGAAAGTGTTGTGCCAAGACTGCACCCAACCTTGGAACCAGTGGGTTATCGGTGCCAAGCCTATTCAAGGTAGATAGTACATTTTTATGAGATCATCTACGATAATTGAATCAAATAACACATTTTTGTCACTTGTATTTGTTTGTTAATAACGTTACTAACATTTTAATGCCGTAAATTTATATGCTAAAATGGTTTATATCGCAGCATAAAAATACTTGCAACGTTTTTTTTTTTTTTTAATGATTGCCCTAATTATGTAGAATATCTGTCTCAATATCCCCTAATAACTTAGAAGGTATATTGAGATATTTTAAATAATTCGGAGGCAAACATAAAATAAACCCCTATTAAAATGAAATAAAATTGGTAGTAATTAATAATTCAAAATTGGGTCCATACATTTTGCAGGTAGCATCGTGTCTATAACATGCATGGATGAAAGGAGAAGAGTGGTGCACTACGCGAGCGACGTGACTGACCAATATGGTCAATTCGACTTTAGCATAAACGTCAACGTTTATGGTCATAAGAAACTAAACCCAAAGCTTTGCAAGGCCAGGCTCGTGTCCTCCCCGGACTCGGATTGCAACGTTCTCACTGATTTTGCCCATGGACAGACCGGTGTGAGCCTCAGCTGGCCCACTTCCATCCTCGAAGACTATGCCAAATATACCCTCGGCCCATTCTACTTCACCACCCAAACATGTCAAAAGCCAGAAGCTAGTGCTTATAATTCCCAATATAATAATGCCTATGCCAACAATGGCAACTACTAGATTGTTTCTCCTTGTTTAGTACGTTTTAAGGGATTTCTTTTTTCTTTTTTGGGCGGCTTTTTGTGTTCGGAATTCTACTTGTAATTTGTTGTTATTGAAAGGATTATACTTGTAATTTTGCCCATTATCGTTTTCTAAAAATCATGGTAATGGACCTCCCCCATGTCCCTTGTCATAATTGATAAAACTAGATTCTAAACTTAATACTACTACATAATAGGAGAAAACACCCACCAACAATCTAAGATATTTCTCATCACGAAAAAAAAAAACAACAACTCAGAAAATATTCATTTGAATAAAAATCTAATAAAAGTTACTTCTAAAATTCTTACCTTGTTGTTAGCATGGGCATCGAACTTGCTAGCAATGACTACATCAATTTGATAGATTAGAAGTCTTTGTTGGATTTAAAAACGATTTTCGCAGCGGAAGATTAGCCCGTGAATATTCAAAAATTTTCTCAAAACAATTGACTATATGAGTGTATAGTATTAATTCATAGCAAATAGGAATATACAAAGAGAATAGATCTAATACCTCTTGTAGTCTATCAGCAGATCCTAGTTTTATTGTCTTCTCAACCACGATCTTCTAATCCAAGCCTCAAGTACAACTAGATGAACGTGTGGGCATTGCGTACAATCTTTTAAACTCACACTTTAGGTCCTTACAATTTTCTCAATACATGAGATTGCAAGAGTTTGTTCTATAGATTCTTTTCTTTTTCTCTGTAATTTTTAGAGATTCAGTAGAAAATAATACGTAGTCTCTACTTATTATCTGCTAGGATTTCCTTTATATATATATATATATATATATTTATTAAACTATTAAATAAATAATATATTAATCAAATTAATATATATGTAATAACCTTTATAAAAACGTTACCGTACTTTTTTTTTCTTTATATTAAACGTAAACTTTTATATATATATATATCTATTTAATCTAATTAACTAATATATATATATATATATATATATATACACATATAGGGTACCAAAAAAAATATACATTCATGCACTTCATTATAGCCATTAGATTACCATTAGATGGTGATCCAATGGCTACAAAAAAAATACCTATCCATAGGTTAAAAAAAAATACTTATTGAATTGGCAATCATAAATATAGGTATTTTTTTTTTTACCTATCCAGTATTTTTTTTGTAAGCCTTTGGATCACCATCTAATGGTGATCCAATGGCTACAATGAAGTGCATGAAAAAACGTACATCATTAATGCTCTTTCTCTCTCTCACTTTTTACAAAAAAAAATGTGCACGCTAAATTTTCATTGGCCAAATTGATACCTATCCATAGGTTAAAAAAAAAAAATACCCACTGGATTGGTGCCCTATATATATATATATATATATATTTCAAGAAAGAGTGTTTCACTTTTAATCAATTTCCCAATTTCTATTTATCTGATAATTAGATATTTTTAAATTCAAAATTTAAACAAATTAGGAAATTTATCTCTCCATAAATTTAAATTAATTAATTCAAAATTAATTAATTAATTAATTAATAACAATTATTAATTACATATAGATAAACTATTTATCGAGACAAAATGTGCAGTAACAGAAATAATATAATATCTAGTACAGTGTTTGTAAGAGGTGGAATTGAAGACCTATGGACCTGTAATTAAGCTCTAATAAATTATGATAATTAATTAAACTCTTTAATTAATTTGTCTAATTTATTAATTTCAGTATTACTCTACTAAAAATCCGGAATTGCACTCTTGAAATTACAGAATTAATTTACTCAGAAAACAGTGAGCAGTCCATCGATTTAATTATTACATGTAGTTCAATCTTTTATAGACAATTCATAATTAGAGCTAGGTTATATTCTGTTTACCTCTCCAATTACATCTTTATCCTTGTGTACCGTTGATTCTCTAATGAACAATTAATTTATAAATCTATTATAAATTGAGTACTCAAACTATTCAAGTCCTGAATCAATATACAAGGGAATCATCTTTCTAGCTTCCTAATAGAAGGAATAGATTCCATATCTGTAAGTTACATTCCTAACTACTCATCTCATCATGCTCTTAAGATACAAGTATTTCGATCTATTTAAAAACAGACCTTTAACAAGTATGTCAAAGAATATAATGTTATAAATAGGAGTTTATAACTACTTAGGATTAAGATTGATCTATATATGATCATCTAGTGACATTATTTGAACTCTCGACGGTTAACGGAATTTATGTGAGATTCAAATTATGTCTGGTCCAGTCCTATATAATCAAATTATATAAAGTACCTCAATTGTGATGTCAACACATCAATAGTCCAGATAAGACTATTACATTCTCAATGTTAATGGACCGTACTAATAATATTTAATTAAAGATCCCAAACTTAATTAATTATTACGGACTATATTTAGTTTATTATCCATAAATTTAATCCTCATGTACATAATACTTTTATATTAAATTTATGGTCACATAAATAAACTAGGGATTTTCTGATATTTAATGAAATACCAATTATGCACAAATTCAAATAGAAAAATGTCATTTTATTAATTCAAAAAATAGCCAAAATATACATGCTTTTAGGGCATAAACCCTAACAGTCTTTTCGACAGAAGTGTTTCTTTTTTAATGATTTTTTGTTCAAGAATAATATTTTTAGTCTTGTTATAGATTTTATAATCGATAGTCAACGTGAAAAAATTATGACAGTTCTAAATACGTTACTTTGAAAATGGGCGAACTAAAAAAAAATACCTTACATTTTTGGTGTTTTGCAACTTAAAACCCTTAAATTTGGACTTCACAAAATAATACTCTGAAATTAAAAATTTCTAAAAAATTAATATCCTTAACTGATTTTTTGATCAGTTCTAATAATGAAAACATAATAATATATTTCATTAAAACTATATTAGTCCTTATTATTCTCCTTAATTTTGTGGATATTATTATCTTTTATCAGTTAATTATTCAAAAATCAACTCAAACTATTAATTTTCAAAAATCTCCATTTTGAACCCAAATTTTAGAAGAAAAAATTGCAAGAAAAAAAATCATAGAAAAAAGTAAGAGAAAAATATTTTTCCTAAAAATTTATAAAACTTTATTTTGACACTTTCTGTTTTACTAATTAATATATCAAAATTCTATATATTAAAAAATGATATCAAATTAAACTCTTACTTTTCTTGAAAAAAAAATTGAAAAAAGTTTCAATCGTTTTTTGTTTCAATCCAAATAAAAGAAAATTGAATCTCTTAGAATTTTTTTTCTTTACCTCTAAAAATCCAAATTGCAAATAGAGCATTAATCTCATGGTATTATTTTGTAGAGTCTAAATTTCAAAATTTAAATCGCAAAACAGCTAAATTTGAGAATATTTTTTTACAATTTACCTCTATAAAAAAAAGAGTTTATTTTGGACCAAATTTGTAAATTTTGCAGTTTACCTCTATAAAAAAAAAGAGTTTATTTTGGCCCAAATTAGTAAATTACTGCTAACCAGGTCAAAACCCCAGTAATATAGAAGCACCTTCCTAGGCTTCTTTCTTAAGAAGTGAGTTGCCATCAAACTAAAATCTGAATAGCGTATAAAATAATTGTTAAAGTGTTTAGAAACATACGACAACAAAATAAATCAAAATGATGCTTTAATTGAATAACTTCTGCTTAGAAACTAAGCATGCGACTCTTATAAACAGATGGCCTCACTCTCATAATAAGAAAGGTAATTCTTCTTTCTTTCTCTCTCTCTCTCTTTATTTTCTTTTTATTATTAATTTTTTAACAACAGTATAACCATTCAATTTATTATTATTATTATTATTATTATTTACTTTCAATAATTTTGTAGCTTTACTTTAGTGTAGTTTGAGGAGGGTTTTCGATGGTCAAATATATTTCGGGCCAAATATAGTTTTTACAAAGTTGACCTTATAGGATACTTTTAGCCAAAACTATAAAAACTCTGATTTTTAACCTGGTAGGCATTCACAGATCATGGGCGGATCCAAGAATTTGCTCCGGTGGTGGTATAAGACTCAATTAAGACAAGATTTTTATTTTTATTTTTTTATTATAAGCTTTGAAGCAACCAAACAATTACATATTTAGAGTCTTCATGTTTGAATCTTTGAGTTGAGTTTCTTCCACAAATAATGACTACTTCACAAGTACTTTTTGCTTTACTAACCCTTGAGTTTTTTTTTTTTTTTTTCCATTTTTTTCCCCTTTCGGAAAAAGTTGTTCTGGTTCGATTTTTCCTTTTCTTTTTGTTGAAAGGTATGAATTCATTAAAGTGGCATTTCATTAAACATGGTTTCCCAATTACTCAGTATAAGTTCGGCCCAATATAGATTAGGGCCTTAGGCTATTATCTTTGTATGGGGCCATGACATTTTTTAATCCAAAATTCAGGGGCAAAAAAAAAAGGAGAGAAAGAGAGAAAGAAAGAAAGAAGGAATAGTTGTTGCTTAATGGTATGTTTACTTAAGAGGGAATGGTATTTGGGTTAATGATTACTGTATAAAGATTTATTAAAATACGAGAAAAGATAAAATATGTGGGGTCTCTATAAATTTAGGTAAAAAGAATGGAAATATCTCCCACTAGTACTCTAAGAGTTCAAATACACGTAAAGATTGTTTTTTTTTTTAATTATTAAAATCATAAAATGCAATTTTATTCTCCAAAAATTTATCTACTTTAAATCATATATACATTTAAAAAACATCATATATACATTTAAAAAGACAATTTAATAAATATAACAACATTCCTATTACTTCTATTACTTTTCTTGATTAAGTAAACAAATGAATAATTCTCAACTGAATATAATTCTCATTCTTATTAGTTTTAAGTAAACAACGTACTATAAATAATGATTCTCGTATTCTTTTATTTTATTCCCCTTCATTTTCTTTTTTATTTATTCCAATTACAATTACAGCTAAACAACTCTTATACTATAAATAATTCCTATTAAGGCTAAAAATTAGATTTCGAATAGAGGCATTGCAAAGTTAGAAATTAAGGCTGCTATGCTTTTCTTCAAAAATTTGTTTAAGTTTCGTTTCTTCTTCTGCTTCGCTTTGTTTTTTGATTTTGTTGTATCTTCTATAAATAAAAATTTTGATGAAAATTTCTGTAGTTGTATTGGTTGTCTGTTCATGAAAGATATATAATTTAATCATCGTGATGATTTAGATTTTATCTCATCCATTCCATATGAATAAAACATAAGAAGTAACTACTGTATATGTATTGGTTGTCTTGTTGACATTAATTAAATCGTTGTTTAAATATAGGACTTTATTTTTTTAATTACCAATTACTTACCCGTATTACTTGCCCTTGATTTATCTGAGCTAAGAAGTCAATGTAAAGATTGTTTTACCTTTATTTTGATGCAGAATTATTTCGGTCCTCACTAGTGGCAATAGAGAGTATTACATGAACTTGATAAATTACGTTGGTAAAACTCTTTTTAATTCCTCTTTAATCATATTTATTTTGTCATAATTTTTCAAAGGAATAGCTTATGTCAAATTGGCTCTGGGTCTTCTATCCGGAACGGCCTTTAGTGCTTCTAAATGAAGTACTTTTGTCATCCCGGATTGAAGCTCAGAGACAGTGATCACTTCCAAGATATGTCTCTTAGAATTTTGAATGATTTATGACATAATCAATATGATTAAAGAGAGAGTTAACAAGAGTTTGCCCACATGTAATTTTTACTATTAAAAAAAGATGTCTCTCTCTTGACACTAGAGATGTCATTGTTTTATTTGTTTTGTTTCTATTTTTAGTTTTTTCTTTTTTTTTTTCCTTNTTGTCGTCTTTCGCCTTCTTCCTTTTTTTTTTTTTTTTTTTTTAATTTCAGTTGCTATAGCTTAAAGAAATTGTTTGCCAAGCCTTGTTAGATGGGAAAAAGTATAGCATTCGAATGCCAGATTTTCAAGCAAGTGGTTATTAAAAAAAATGTTGTTTCATTGTAAAAAGGGACTAAAACTGTTCAAAAACACATTATTCAAGAACCAAAATTAAGACCAAGCATGGTTTGCATTCGAAATTAACACATTTTATAGATTAATATTTAATATTGTTTGTGTGTGGATAGTGAAATTAATATTTAAAGCAATAATATTTCACCAATACAACAGATCTTAATGCAACCAAAATATACCATGTAGGCGACATGTCGTCTCAATGCAAACAACATTACTATTGCAAACGACATAATATACATACAACGACAATATTTTTGTAGAATCGGGGAAGTATACAAAAACGACAACAGTGCAAAAGACACACATCAAAATTATATGGAAACAACAACATTCTAGATACAGTGACAATGGTTTTGAAAGAAGACACATCTTTCGTACGAGAACATTTGTTAGTAATTAGGATTGTTTTTAGTTATACTGTTCTAATAAGAATAACGTTATATATCCTAATTTTTGTATTTTTTTATACTAACACATGTAGTATATAAGTTGTCATCAATTAATTAGTGTGTTTAAATTTAATATAAATATATCAAATATTATTATTAATTATATAAGTTGTCACTAATTAATTAATGTATTAAAATTTAATATAAATAGATTAAATATTATTATTAATTAAGTGATGATAAATCACAGTAAGTCTCATGTTGATATTAAAAATTAAGTAAAAAAATTAGTAACTTAAACATTATCCATTTAATAAATGTCCATGTTTTTGTATTATATCATAACAAGTAGTTACCGAGTTTATAATTTATATACTTGATCTAAAAGTTGATATCCTTTTTTGTTTCTTTATATCCTTTATAAAAATTAACTCAATCGAAAAACTTTAAATAATAAATTTTTTTACTATACACTGATGTAAACTAAAACTATCAGTTTTATTAAAAAAAAAACTCCCATTGTACGAAAAAAGAAAATGAAAAGAGAGAGGTCGATATTTATCGACATAATAGTGTTCGCCTCCGAAAAGCAATAGCTTACCTTCAATGAATTACGTGGCGGCATATCAGAACGCCACGTCTTAATAAGAGCACGTGGGAAAAGACTGACCTCCAGTCCAGAAAGGGGCCCCACAAAACCAGGCCCAGCTCCTTCATCTTGAAGTTGAAGCAAAACCTCACGAGGCCCAGAAAACTTTGGAGAGCTTCGGCTTTAGCCATGGCGGCCCGCCTTGCCAGAACGGTTTCTTCATCTTTGTCGTCTCTGGTTCGGAGATCAACGGCGGATGATTCATCTTTATCGATGATGGCGGTGGGCCATGGTGGCGGTTCCAGTCTCAGGCGGGCTTCGTCATCGTCGTCTTGTTTATCAACGCCGTCAAGTAAATCAGCGAAGCCGGAGAAGAAACTAGGGGACCGCTTGTCAGCTGTGATTGACGCCGTTAACGATCGGAAGCTCCCTCTGGAGCTTCGTGGACAGCGCAACTCCGTCAGGTTCCGTCTTCTCGAATAAAACTTCTTATTTTTTTATTTTGGTGAATTTGAATTTTGGGATTTTTTATTTTTATTTTAAAAAAAAACATTTAATTCATTTTCTTGGTTTTGGTTGTATATATTTACAACTCCATTAATGAATTTTGCTATAATTTCTTATAAGGAAGGCTAAAAGTCCCCAAACTCTCTATGCTACTGTGTTCTTGTTTTTCTTCCAATTGAGCAAAATATATGTGTCTACATAACTATATTTTTGAGATCGTGTGTTTATGAATTGGGCAGCTCAGAAACTGATTAATCAATGTAGTTGAGCTAAGAATTTGGCATTCAATTGAATTATGCTTTGTGTTCCTTTGGAGAATTTGAATTT
Organism: Parasponia andersonii; assembly: GCA_002914805.1. Classification (NCBI taxonomy): domain Eukaryota; kingdom Viridiplantae; phylum Streptophyta; class Magnoliopsida; order Rosales; family Cannabaceae; genus Trema; species Trema andersonii. The sequence continues at coordinate 546,241 of JXTB01000174.1, forward strand.
TGGGATTTCAAAAAAAAAAAAAAAAAAAAAAAAAACCAGTCATGTTTTTCTTGGTTTTTATTTCACACACACACACACACACACACACACACACACACACACATACACATATGTATTATATGACCCCTTTGATGAATTTTTATATAATTTCTGATAAGAAAAGCTCAAAATCTTCAAATTCTCTATGCTACTCTGTTAGTGTTCCTTCTTTTAGTTGAGTTACATATATGAATTGGGCAGGTCAGAAACTGATATAATCAATGTGGTTGAGCAAAGAATATGGCATTCAATGGAGGAGGGTCAATTTGAGAATTTACCAGGAAAAGGGAAGCCTTTAAACCTGAGTGGTAATCCTCATGCCGACCCAGCTGAGGATACCTTGTATAGAATTCTTTCAAAGAATGGTTGTGCACCAGAGTGGGTTGAACTCAACAAGGAGATAAGGAATAAGATTTGCGGATGGAGATTAGCTTTGAAGAATGCTTGGACTGAAAATTGCAATGGAGGAGATAATAACTCCAATTGGGTTCAATCTTCCGAGGCTTTGAAGTTGCAGTTACGAGACATCAATAATATGGTCAGTCACACAACGTTTCGATACATACATTTTGGCTTCAAGCTTTGTGCATTCTGAAACACCTTATTGCTCTTACCATTCTAGACCTTAGATAGAAAAATGCTAAGGGCACTTGTGAGTCTCACAATTTTACACGTGAGTCTCACATCACTAAAACGTCTTAGGTGTCAGTGTCACACTGAGGCATCTATCAGTGCGTCACTACGGGCTCTTGCCACTAGTTCAAGAACTTAGTTTCTACCGGTAAAGTTTCTATTAGTGTACGATGGTAACTACTACGTACAGGTATTGTATCACTGGTACTACAGGTACTCTTGCCACTGGTTCAGAAATGTTTGTGTTGAATTTGCAGGTATTCCGGTATAACTTAATTGTTCCTTTCGGGCGCCAAATGTTTGGGCTGAAGTGGGAGAAGGAATTGGATCGCGTGGAAGAATAACTTCACTTCATTTTTGTATTGGAATTTAGAGCTAATGATGAGCTAGGCTAGTTTGTTGTGGCATTACTATAACAAGAAAATGCAGAAAGGAAATCTGTATTTTCTGTTCGTTTTATGCCCGTTTGTTTCGCCTATAGGAACAGCTTATGTAAAACGCTATATGTTGTATAAATGTTACTAAATATCATTTTAGCTAAATCTTATGTTTAGCTCCCGAACTTTAGACCTAATTACGTTTTAGCCTCTGACTTTTTAAATTGCCTATTGGAGGTTATTGGTGTATCCCATTTTGGCCCTTTCGTCACTAATCCGTTACAAACTGGACAGAAAAAATCTCAATTTCAATGCCGAACTATTACAAAATCTTTTTTTGGCCCTTTAATTATATTTGCTCCATGAATGTCTAAACCATGCCCCAGTCCGTAGTATATAATTCAACCGAAACAATATAATTATTTGGCAAAAATTGTGACACTAGTATACATCGCATAACACGACCGAGTAACATACAGACATGTAACAGATATTCTCACCCGGTCACCCCTAACCCCAACCCTCGGCCAACCGAGAAAAAAAAAAAAAGAGAGAGAGAGGAGGAAAAGGTTTATATTCATTCACCATTTTGAAACAAGAAAATCCCCAATTATCAAAAGTACATACAAGATAGTTTCAATTACAAACAGTTTAACCAACTGTATTCGTTCTAGCGGAAATGTGAATGAGTGCTCTCTTGTGGTAGGTGGTGCGGAGCTTTTTGTATTTCTGCACAAAAGTTCCAAATTCGATCTCCCTTTCAAGAAGCTGCTCGTGAAGCTTTTCAGATTCTTCATCTGCCTTGTTCATCGCTCCTGCAACCATGAAAACAAGGGTTCAGAAATCTTAGCAGAAACACTCAAAACTTGGATCATAACTAGCAAATAGTTTCATGTCTAATGTCAACCCAGAACTGGAGCTGGTAAAACTTTAGATTGCCATTCTATTACTGCATATACCGTTGAGCCTTTGGAAAAGGGAAGCAGGGGAACAGAGCCCTAACGTTTCTTCCTTTTGCCTCTCAAGCTCATTTAATTTCTCCTGAGCGGCCGCTAATTCAGTTGTTCTGATAATTCTGCACTGTGACCACAAAATGCAAGAAGGGGTTTCACCATCAGAAGTCAGAAACAACTCAGCAGAATTACTGGGAAAAGGCGGAACAAGAATAAACTTTACCTGGTTCCTAAGCTCCATGATGCGTGGTTCCTTTTCCAAGTTTTCTCCTGTTGAAAAAGTAATGTTATGATTTGTTTCCCTGGGCATAGTAGTAAGACAACTGAAGTGGGACGAAAAAATATTACAATTCCAAACAATAACTTACTTGCTAGCTGCAGAGTTTCCTTGCAGAGTTCATCTCTTAGCTGGTGACAGTTGATTTAACAAGAGAAAAAAAATAAGTCAAAACATAATGTACATTCAAACATCACTAAAAATAGAAAGCCAAATAAGCAAGCAACTTTACTGATGTCAAAAGTATCAGACACACGCAACTCACAATGGTGAAGTTCTACACCAAATTTTCCGAAGAACCGAGGCAGCAAAGCTAACTTACATTGTTTTGAATTTTGACCTGATCGAGGGACAACAAAAACTGATGGTACGCATCCTTGTCAGACAAAAGCTTCCGCAACTCATCAACACTAAAACAGTTCATAGAATAACAATGAATGAAAATTCAAAAATATTGATAAATTGACTGCATTCCAAGCATAACAAACTCAAAGGTCTTCAACATCACCGAATTCTTTGAAACATGGCTTTTATTTTCTATTACAGAGAAATAACTAGTACAAGTTCACATAACAAAAAAGGAAATGATTTAAAACACATATTAAAAAGGGTCTTCAAAATCGTAATCATACCTTTTATCCTTCAGAACCGCAATTATACCTGCTGCTTCAGTAGGTGAAACATGTGCTGGAGACTGCGGCCTTTCACTCGTTCTTTGCGAACCAAATCCACTAGAAGATGTGCTCCTAGGTGTTTCAGGGCGGGAAGAGCTCGGCGAGCTAACAACAGATGGAGGATACCACGACTGTGTAGAACTATCTGGTTGATGAGGCTGAGGCTGCTGCTCCTGCGATCCCCTGCACATAACCATAAGAAATTAATTAAAGAAGAACAACTTAGAAACGAATTGAAAACATAACAACTTAGAAACGAATTGAAAACATCACTATTATAATATATTTAGCGATTACGTCTTACTTTGATCATCTTACTATAATAAGAAATTTCAAACTGGAAGAACAATCACTAATCATTACTAAAGAGACAACCCAATCTTTCGACTTAGCGATTCGAATGCCTCTCTTATTACATTTTAATAGCAGAAAACAGAAATTTTGAACTCCCCGGTTCATAAATTGAGATTAATTTCGACCCCAATTCAAGTAACATGGATAAGAAACAGCATAACATAAGATTAATCACATGAAAATCTTTATTTAGAAAAAGAAAGAACTACTCTAACTTCTTGACCAAGATTAAGCTCGAAAGTTCGATTGAATAAATAAAATGATCAGATAATGGATTTAATTACTTGAAAATCCTAAACCCCAATTCGTTACGCGAAATCAGGTGGTCAGAGAACAATACAAGAACATCAAACAACACCATTAATACTCCCTGTATACTCGAAATTAAATGCTAAAATACGCGTAATAACACAAACAATTTAGAAAATTTTCTAAAAATTAATGTAGTAAAATGAATAAAATACCGATTCCAGAGTCAAAATTCAAGAATTCCATGGCTATGGGATCGTAAAATTTTCAAAATAAAACGAATAATTCAACAGTTGAATCAAACCCTAAGCCATAGAAAGAGGAGCGAGAAGAAGAGCGATACCAGAATCTGAACATGCTTGGAGAGATTCTGGATCGTCCGATCAGATGACTCCGTCAATGAATCGAGACCCTTGAAATCGAAGGAAGCTGACTCCGCGAAGCAAAGCGATGAAAAACAGGAGCGCAAAGACGAAGAAGCGGAATGAAAATGAGATTTTTGTTTTTTTTTTTTTAAACAAAACAAACAATTCAATAAATGAACGCTTTCTATGGATTCATTCTCCGGTTTGGTTGGTACAGTGAGAATGGTCACAGCTTCGTCTAAGTTTCAGTAGTACACGTGGCAGGTGTTTATTGAATATATATGTCCGGTGCGGTACGCGTAAGGAAGGACCCTGGCAAGTGCGAGGAAAAAGCCGCGCGGTAACATTTTCGATAATTTGCTTAGGATTTTGTGAATTATTTACTTGTTACTTTAAAAATAATATCATTTTATTGAATAGAAAATAAAACATATCAATATTATTCCAGGATAATATAAAAAAAATCCTGATTTTTAGCCATTTAGCAAAAAAAAAAAAAAACTTTTTTATTAACTTCAAACATGACCTTACAGAGACATATCTATTCAATTAGAGAAATTGACATACATAGTAACAGTTTGGACTAAATGATTTTTTAGAAGTGTTTTGAACATTAATGTTACACTTGTACGAAGTTACGCCAAAAATTCGCATAATTTGTAACCATTAATTAGTCATAAAATATCATAATTTTATGGTAATAAATTATAATTCTCGCGTAATATTACAAAACTACTAGAAATGTCAGTTTTCAAAATATTCTTAAAAAATTACTAGTCAGGTCCATATCCCATTCAATTAACCAAGAACCCAATGTAGACCAATCCAGCCCATTTTCATGGGGTTGAATTTTGAAACATAGAGGCCAGAGGACTCAAAAGTAGATTTCATTCTTTTGGGTTCAAAGACTTCGGTTGGATTTCTTGGGAAATGACCTAACTAGGAGTGTTTGGGGTAAACGGACTTTTCCAAGAGTATTTTGTAAAATGATTATTGTGGGACTGTTATATAATATTTATGATCCTAGAAAAATAATATATAACGTCATAAATAGAGTATTTTTAAGAAGTGGCATTTTTCAGATAAATTTTAAAAATAGCCATTTTTTACACCTACTTGGCAAATGGCCGATTTATAATTTTATTTTGATCATGACCTTTTTTTAAGTTGATATAATTTTTATAAAGTATATCAATTTTTCAAAAATTAATTAATTTTTTTTAAAAAAAAATTAATTAATTTTCAAGAAAATAGATCAATATATTTTAATATTATAAATATAAAAAGATCATTTTTCAAATAATTTTCAGAATTCGGTTATAACAATGTTTGAAAAATGGTCATTTTATAAACTAGGATCCAAAATTCGGCCATGTAACTAAAAAGTGACCCATTGCTATAAGAGTCATTCTGGCCCAAATTGCTCATAGTCAATATCCCGAATCTCTTCTAGCCCAAGAAAAAACAAACATAAAGGTACATTATTCTTTACGAATATTGAGTAGAAGCTGATAATGAGTAGGCTGGCTAACCGGGCGTGCCGGTGGTTTAGACGTAAATGACAATAATTGTTGGTTAAAAATTTACTCACTGTCCCAGAGCGGAGTTGTTTAATATTCCCCTATGTTTTGTATCTAATACATTTTATACGTTATCATTATCATAATCTAATCCAAGGTTAAGATATAATTAAAAAATGAAAATCACAGAGGTCCTAACCGTATTGAGGAAAACAATAACTATATCGTTCATTGTTAATTCCATAAGATATTCTTTCAAATCAATGTACATGTAATAATTTGTTAAACAAATGGTAGAATTGTAAAACTAAATAACAATAATAATAATAGGAAAACTTTATAATATATGGATTGACCATTTGACCATATGTAAATTGGACAACAGGTATAATTGGTCAGTTTGATTTGTCTATTTAACAAGAGGCATTATTCCTTCAATATATAGGACCACTTTTATTTGTTGATTTGCTACGAATTTGTGTGTATAGAGATGCTTAGGACCACTTGACTTGACCTTTTCGTCCACAAACAGACACATTGATACAGCAGCGGTTGCTAGCATTTTTGGGCTATAAATTGGTGTGGAAAGCTCCCTTTCTAAAGGGTAAAAAACAAGGTGGTGTTTTCTAATGTATGGAAACCGACAACACTGCCAATTTCTAAATTGAAAATAGACAATTTCTCATATCTGAAAGGGTGATAGTTTGCTTTCTCTACCTATAAGAACATGAATTATTCTCTTTTTGTTTTTATTAAGGGGGGGAAAAAAGAACTTCCTTCAATTATGGAGGAATTTGTCCGATTGAGTTGTAAAAAAATTTACGGACAAAAAAGAAGGGAAAAAAAAAAATCGACAACAATATAATACACTTCGTACTTCTGTTTTTCATTAAAATACGAGCAGGCACAAATTAAGAGCACTATGAAATATTTTTGACGAACGTTTATTAGAAATGCATGTTTCTCAATGTCATATCACTTTGTAATTAAGCGTTTGTTGACATAACCTAAATTACTATTATAGATTGGATTAATTGCAAAAATAATAACTACCTTGAACAGTGTTTTTTTGGGTAAATTTTTATCTTATTTTTTAGCTTGTACAAAATTATAAATTGATATTTAAAATTTGTGCAAATGTATACCATTCGGTACAAATTGACCCAAAAGACTACTTACTAAAAATGAAATTTGATTTAAAAATATCTTATTCTATTGATAAACACTTAAAATTAATAAAAATAAATAAATAAACAGTAACACAAATCGCCAAATATGTACAAAAAAAAATAGATATTTGTAGATATTTTAAATGTGGAGATTTATTTAGCACAAACCAATAAATATGATTAAACCTGTAGCAAAGTCATACTTCATTTTTTTGGGGAAAATATTAGCCCTTATAGCTAGGTTTTCTTAACAAATTTGAACATAATTTGATGAAAATAAATTATTAAGGATACTTAACTCCAACGCCCCCTTCGCATGAAAAGATTAGAGAAATCATAGAGGAGAAATATGCTACCCACAATAAATGCTTACAATGCAAATGCGAATGCAAAAGTTGGAATAATGAGTTCACTAGCCTTACCCAAATCCATCTTTTGAAATCTGACCTTTATTTTTTCCTTATTTTTCATTTTTTTTTTTCAAAAAATTGACATAGTGTGAAAAAAATCAAAATACTCTTACCGAACTCAATTGAACCCAACCGTGTGAACTAACTAGCCTAATCTAGTTCGATTGGGTCTAACTGGGTCCAACCTAATCGAGCTCAACTGGACCGATTTAATTCGACAGAAATTTTTGCCAGCTCGAGATTTTCAAGTTGGAAAATAATGATTTTAAACTTGAAATTGTCGTTAAGATGCTTAATTTTGATTAAACTTCACAACTCTAAAATACTTAAACTATAAACAAGATTTTAATATGCCCACACATCAAATCTCCATTTTTTAAAAAGAAAAATTTCAGATGATTTTTAAGTTTTGGAAAAATTGCATGATTGAAAATATAAAAATTCCACTAAATAGAAAGTATTAAACTAAATACCAGTTTTAAAAGGATATGAAACTAAAAGAATCTTATTTAAAGTCATATAACTTAAAGGTCCTGCAAAAAATTTATTATAGTTGCTATAACATAAGTTTCTACATAATGATTTTAAACTCGGATGGAAGAAGAAAACAAATTTCAAGACTCATTGAGACTTGCCCTATTTTAACCTTTTCAACACGATCCATTCAGTAAACCATTGTATACAAGATAAAGAATACTTGGTGGAAAAGATTAGGTATAGTAAGTAATCAAATATTTACTTATTATTCTTGCATAAGTGAAAAGTACGTACCATGGACCGCATCACTATTTATGTGCCCCCAAATGACATATATAATGTTGTTAATCTAATAAATCTTGGCTTCCACAGATAATATGGTGATTAGAATACAAGGAATAATACATAGCAGATTTAATCAATCATATATTAAGCTGGATATTAAGATAATTAAAGAGATCAGATTGTGATTTATAATTCACTTCTTCGCGTTGCCACCGCCGTGGCTCATACATAAAGGTACTGGACTATATTAATATACAACTATACATTACTTATTCCATATGTGAGAGAAAAATTATTCCAAAAATCCCTGACCCTGAGATCCAATTGCACCCTTTGCTTTTTGTTACTTCAAGAAACATGAAGGACCACGAAACTGAGCCAAAAGATCGATCAACTTAAAGAATAAAGTACGTGCAATTGTCATAACCAAAGTACATGAAAAGCAAAGCAGTTTTATTAATGACAGTTCTTTTTTTATTAAAAAAACAATGTGTTCAGCACATTGTTGTGCCAACTTTTTTTTTTCTTTTTTAATTAAAGAAAATGCATCGGTTTCACATAAATAGTATATAAACCATATCTTCCAAATAGTATAATCTTTTTTCGCATTTATATCCTCATGGGATAATGCTTTTCATGTTTAAAATTGCCTATTTTTTTGTTCTCTGTGCGTCTTTTTTTTTTTTGTACGGTATTATTTCTTTTCCGAAAACTTTCACATCTTTTATCTTGTTTCTCATGTTTTTTCATTAAAAAACAATTCTAATTTTTCAAAAGGCTGGTATAAAAGTTGTCTTTTTTTTTTTTTTCCGGGCATTGCTGGTGCCACCTGGCCTAAAGAAAACTTTACTGAGAGCTTTTAAGACATATAACTCATAATCAATAACCTAGTATAGATAGTAGTATTTAACCAATTACTTTCCCCATAATCTGCATTTCATTTTGAAAGAAATATTTGGGATCTGCTATCAGAATATTTTAATGATTTCACTTCTGGTTTTTTTTTTTTTTTAAAAAAGGAATAGTACTAAGAAACTAACTAATTTATTAGTGGCTAAAAAAGGGTGACGAAAGAAAGAATACATAAACCTCCTGATCAGTTGAATATGTCGTACGTATCCACTCAATAAATAAAAAAAGAAAGAAAAAAATATACATATATAGATATACGTACGTCATACTCCAATGTATGTTACATTTTTAATTTGTAAAGGAAAGACGAATAAAGAAACTGGATTAATTTACTTTTAACTTTATACCTAGTCTAGGACTTTTTCGCAACCAATAAAAACATAAATATGTAATAATTTTTTTTTTGGGCAATGAAATATGTAATAATTGATATGAGCGTGGAAATGCAATTCGACTGGTTGGTATTGATTCCGGAAAAAATAAACCATGTCATATTCGATTAATATTTTAGAAAAGAAAAAGCCAAAGGCTTTTTTCTTTTATCTGAAATCATAAGTCACTATTATAATGACTAAAAATTCTCCATTATTATGAAGTAATGAAATGTAAGGCCATTTATATGACAATATACTGAATATATAAATCGGTGATGTTTTTAAACATGTCACACATATTGCAATTATCTATTGAGTAAGACTCACGTGAGTTCTAATAGAAGGGATGAAATTAGTCATTCGCAGTTGACTATAAACATTAGTCTCTTCATATATGTACATATATAATTGTTGATAAAATAGCTACCAACGGAAGATCATTGGCATATTAATTAGTTTATCTTTTTTTTTAAAAAAATTTATTTTCTCTTTGTCAATACATTAATGGCTATACCTATACCGATAATGCTATAAATGTGTTTTTCAAAATAAATTATTGTCAGATGTGATATTTGACAAATTTCAACCGTTTATTAAAGTGAGATCTACGTAAGTTCTATTTTTAAAAGATGACTGCGATTAGTTGCACTAGTCTCTTCGTTTAACATTTGCCTAATAAATAGAATGAGAGAAGATCATTGGCATATTAATTAGTTGATTAGCTTTTTTTTTTTTCGTAATATGTTAATGTATTTGCCAATGTAAATTTGATGCTAAAAGTAATTTTAGAAAAATGATACTTTTAGATGTGTATTATATAATTTAAAAATACATTAGGCCACGCGGGAGTTCAACCATTCTTTGAAAGAAGGTGTGGTTCAAGTGATATTTTTGGTTCAAGTGACCTCCACTTCAATCTCATGCGTTGTGCATCTGATCATAACACTCGTATCCTCGTATCTATATTTGCCGAGCAAATAGCTAGGGATGGACAATCATTGGCTTATTAAATAGTTGATTATATTTTTGTAGCAATACATTAATGTCTCTGGCAATATAAATTTCATGCCAGAAGTATGTTTTGCGGTTCTTTAATTGCAGTGCTGGATTCCATTTCAATACAATTTAAGTAGTACTGCCGGCCAAAAAAATTTTGTAAAAAAAAAATGCTTTAAACTATTAAAATGTATTATATTTTAATAATTAATTCATTAACTCTGTCTCTTCTTTTTAAGTACTTAAAATAAAATCCCTTCCGACATGACATGCTGCCTAAAATTATGCATATGGAGCGTTTTATGACGAAGCTAAAACGTCAACTATATGGTTGTTATATCTTAAATACACCAATCAGATGATTGGCTAACAAGAGCTTTTTAGCTTCATTTATTTGTTATTATATATTTTTGTACTGTGGTTGTATTAGGGATATGAAGATAGAATATTATTTAACCTATTACTTTAATTTGCTTATGACGGAAAGTTAGTCTTTCCCTTTTTATTCTTGATTTTGTATTTTGAACGTCCATTTCTACTGAAAAATAAATAATTAACTAAAACATGTTTTCATAAAAATAATATCTAAAAATAACTTAATTAATATATAATCTAAAGTTTAGCTTGATTGATAATTATAATACTCCATAATTTAATTTCGAATTCATACCTCTTACGCAAGATGTTGCACGAAAAATAAAATTAAAAATAAAATTACCGAGGTACAAAAAAACACAATATCAAAACACAATTCCTGAAAATGATTTTTTTTAGAAATATTGATCAATTTCTCGCATTTGGGTCCCCAACTCGAAAGTTCTTATCATCTCACAAAAAGTTTACAAGTACCATTCATCGACAATTCTTCCCAAGTAACCAAACTAATAAAATGAAAACTAAATATTTTTCCTAAAAGGTAAAATGCCCATCTATTTTCACTTTTAAGTAACCAAAAATGTGGGTTCCATTCCAATTCTGGACCCATCGTAGTCAACGCCACGTGGCGAGCTTCCGGGACCCCGAATGATTTTGATGAATCGGAGCAAGTAATCGGCTCATGGCGTGGCCTAGTGGGCTATAACCTGGAGACTGGACGTAGAGACGCAAAAGAAAGATCCAAAAGAAAAGTAGCGTAAGCGGCAAACCCACCTATCTCTGTCTCAAAAAATACCCAATCTAACGGCTCGTACTCCTCCCCAGCCACCACATCCAATCACAGCCGTGTGATCCTCTATCCCCTTGGCTACATTTTATTGTTTTTACGAGTCTTGTTCCCAAGTCTAAGCGTTGTTTTCTTGTTGAATTCTAAGTTACAAGTCGTTTATTCCTCTCTCTCTCTTCTTCTTCTTCTTCTTCTCTCTCTCTCTCTCTCTCTCTCTCTTCCTGTCTCTGCAACTTTCTGTCCGTACAAATGGTGTATTGATCGATCAAAGCTATTAAATCTTTTTTTTTTTTCCTTCCTTCAGATTTATATACCCATTTTAATGCTTTAATATGGTAATGTAGTTCAAATTCTCTCTTTCTTTCTCTTTCTTCCGTTTTATTCTCCTTTTTTTTTCTTCGGGGGGNAAAATGCTGGTGCCGCCGTGGCTAGAGCCATTGCTAAAGACGGCGTTTTTCTCGGTCTGCCGGACCCACGGTGACGCCGCCAGAAGCGAATGCAACATGTACTGCTTGGATTGTAACGGCGGCCCTAACGGTAACGGCAATGGTAACGGTAACGGCGCCGCGGCCGCGTTCTGCTTCTACTGCCGCTCCTCACGGCACAAAGATCATCAAGTTATTCAGGTTGAAATCAAGAAAATGTTCCCACACTATTATTTTTGTAATTTTCAATTGTGTCCTCGAGTTTTGTGGGAATTTCGGAAATGGCCCCATTTGACTCTTTTTTTTTTTTTTTTTTTTTTTTTTTTTTTTAATATTGAAATTGCAGATTAGGCGATCTTCTTACCACGATGTGGTGAGGGTGTCTGAGATTCAGAAGGTGTTGGATATAAGTGGGGTTCAGACTTATGTGATCAACAGTGCGAGGGTTTTGTTCCTCAACGAGAGGCCTCAGCCAAAGTCCGGTAAGGGCGTTGCTCACATTTGTGAAATCTGTGGGAGAAGTCTATTGGACACATTTCGCTTCTGTTCATTGGGTTGTAAGGTTAGCATTTTCTTTTTTATTTTTTTTCCCCTCTTCTATTGTATGGTCATTATCCATTACTCATACATCATCATCACCATCACCACCACCACCACCACCCACGTATATATGATCTCTCTCTATAAACCCCATCACCAATTCACCATCAACGTCATTGTAACCCACCACCATTGATAAATATTGATCATCGCATATTATGTTTAACCATTTCATAGTTTTCAATGTTTTGGCATAATGGGTTTTTCTTGGATTGATTTAAAACATAACCATTGACCTCGGTGTAATTGGTTATATATGTTCCACCACTATGGAAAATTGTCATATATGTTTAACCATTTTAGTTTAATATATAATTTTTCCCTAATATTTGGCATAATGGGTAATGGGTTTTCTTGGATTGACTGAAGTGGAGTCTTATTATCAATCAGAATAAATTTGTCGTTTACGATCACACTTAAAAACATAATATTTATTTTAATTTTTTAATTTTTTAATTTTGGGTTGGTATTGATGATGTTATTGTATAACGTGGGATGTAGCTTGCGGGAATAAAGAGAAATGGTGATGCAAACTTTACTTTGGAGGCAAAGAATGAAGAAGAAATGGGGGGAAGAGAAGGGATATCGTCAAGGAGAGGGTTATTAAGGGAAGAAGAAGAGTTGCGTGAAGGCTCACAGCAAGACATTTATCCCGCCACGCCTTCTCCTCCACCTTCAAGTGCAAGAAGAAGAAAAGGCATACCTCATAGGGCTCCATTTGGGTCCTAAGTATTCATTCCTTTTGGAGCTTATTATAAAAAAAAGAACATATATTCCTTCTTTTTTCTCCAATACCAAAAGGCCAAAAAAAAAAAAAAGAGAAAAAAACCCTTACCCTCCACCATTTCGGTGTTTTTGTCCAGAAAAGCATGCCAAGGAACAAAAGGGTATGGAAGAAAGCTCTTCCTTTTAGGTTTTGGGTCCCAAAACAACAAATTCTCTCTTGTGAAAGATGGCAATAATGCATATTTGTTATTGATAATTGCAAGGTGTACATGTCATTAAGAAATTAAAAAGCAAGTATTTGTGGATTCCGTTTCATTTGTTTTCTAAGGGCCCACCAACCCACATGGGCGTTTACATAAAGGAACAATACAACTTTTCTTTTGTTTAATACTAGTAATGGAGCAAATCAACTTTCTATGAGAGACTCACCAATTTTCCTCAACTAAATGAATTATTTGGAGGATTCTTCTTCTTAATTTCGATATAATTTACTTCCATTTTGGCAATGAATTCCATGAGAAAATGAGAGTTGCAGTTGTACTTTTTAAATAATGGTGATAGCAATAATACAAGATTATATCTATGTTATTCTATTTTAAAAAAATGAGTCCATTTCCCATTTAAACCAAAGAAGCCAGAACAAGTGGGTAGAATTGATGTAGATTGATGGGTACTATTGGGGGGGGTCACATAATGCTTTTTCTGTAATTTAACTAAAGAAGTAGGTGTGTTATGTGTTACTATATTTAATAAAAGAGTGACCAATGCCCTTCTGTATAGTATTTTATTGTTTTGAAAATGAAGCACCTTTGAGGGAAATTAAAAGAAAAGAAAAAGGAAATAACCACAAAACTCATGGAAAAATCATAGATCAGTTGCTTGATATTTTGCAAGTTCTTGAAGAGATTAGCCATTCTTTTTTCCTTTGAAAAATGATAAATAGAAAGTTCCTACTGACTACCAATTAATGTATTGTAAGCGAGTTATCATATAGCTTCATATGAAGAAACAAATACAATAAGTTGATCTTTATACTCATTCATTCATTTAAAACTCCGGAATAGATAACAGTTAATTGGACATCTATTTCAAGAAACATCCTGATCTGTAAAGATTAAGTTATATGAGGTTAAATGTTTAGGGACAACTTGGGAAGGTTCTTACCACCTTGGGTATTTCTTTTTTGTTTTAATAAAAAAAATGTATTTTTTTCCTCTCTCATATGTAAGAAATAAAATTCTTAATTAGTAGGTAAACATAACATGATTGACTTAGACGTGAATGCGAAATATTTAAGAATGTGGACGTGCACAAAATTCTAACTAGGGAATTATGTTGCTATTTGTCTAAAAAACTCCTATTTGGTTTGCTATAAGTAAAACCCTTGTTTGGCATTGCTTATAAGAAGCAAACTTTGGCTACCATGTCCTGAAACTGTTTACCCCCTTATAAGCACGTTGTTTTTTCACATTAAAAAGAAAAGGGCTCGATAGAATCAAATATGTTTCCTTTTCCATTTTTTTTTTTGTTGAGTAAAAGAATACATGTATATAAACATGTTTGATAAATCTCAACCGTTTTCGTAAAACTCAAGGTCTCACTCTAATAGAAGATTAAAATTAATCTTTCATTTGAAGGTGTGCATTTCTTTTCCTATTAATAAGTTCTTCTATAATACACAATTTGGCACACAAGGTGAAAAGCTTCAACTTTTGCTTTATTCCTTCTTGATTAAGATGAAGTAGTTCCTGAATAATATTATTCTATCTGAACATATTGTTTATAGAAAAATAGTTACACTATTTAATTGGTCCACCTTGCTCATCATTATTGTCATCGTATGATTTGAAATTCAAAGAGATTTGAGCTAACTTTGCCAAACTTGAACTAGTAAGTCAACGCCGTATGATGCTTGCTTCTTTCCTATTCGCCCTATATGGTAATTTCCCTTAATCTGGTTTGCTACGGATTTGTGCTTTGATTACAAGTCATACCAAATGTCAATAAATGTCTAACAGTGACCTCGTCAAGTTTTGATGTTAGAAGCTTTGTTTATATTCTTGAGAAGCAATCATGCACATTTTTACTTGAGATGGCCTTTTTGTTAAATTCAATAGCATTTTCTTATTAAAATATCCTTTTTCTTTACTTATTACAGGAATTAACTATTTCTATTGATTCATAAGCTCTTGAGAAAGTCTTAATTTAGTGCTTAAATTTTAAAATTTCTTGAAAAAAAAAAAAGAAACTTATAAACTTATTCATTGTTAGTTACTGAGCAATGAACACACTGTCCGTTAAATTAATGCTATATTCACTGGCACAACAGTAAATAGTAACCATACAAGAATTAGTATTATTAGTAATGGTCCTCAGACCTGGGAAAATTTCTTCCTTTCAAATATTCTCTGCTAAATACTTAATAAAAAAGTCAACAATCGATGTGGAGAATAATTTTACAAGTTTAAGGATTAAAATAAGACAAAATTAAAATTTAAGGACCAGAACAATAATATTTGAAGAGTGTAGGGATGAACAAGATAATTAATCCTTATTTCTACTACATTCGTTGCGATGTTTAAATATTTACCCATACACCAATTTACAAATCTTACTACAAAAGTTTATTCTACTTGTAATTTACTTATTTGAAAACATAAAGATAAAATAAAAATAAATTTTTTAATGGAATGGTGGAGAATTAAACATTACTCCAATTTCTTTAGATTTAAAGTCATATTTATATTTACAGTCTTAATTTAATTAGGGGTGTCTCATGTGTGTGTATGAAGCGGGTATGGATCCAGTTTGGATTGGACCGAACCAATTAGAGTGTATCATAAACAGTGCAATGCAAATAGAAATGGATTTGAGTAGTAGTATTTCGTACTTCTTTGGGTAAAATGAATTTTCAAGGAGTATTGCAATCTTAGTGACACGTAGTTATTTTATATTAGCTACCAATGATTGGTCATATGAAAGTCATAAATTTATGGTAAAAATTATAGTAGTCACTAGTATTATAACCATCCAAAAAATGTCATTTTTTTAATAAATAGTGTTTAAAACTCACTTTCCCCAAATTACTAGTCCATTTCTCGTTTCAAATGGAGACCAACTCACATTTCGACAATGAGTAATAACGGTCAATGTCTCATGTCTGTTTTTTCTAAATGACGGATTAGCTTATACACTGGGTATGTCTGATGTCTTTGTTTCGATCCATATACTAAGTATATCAGTTCCATAGTTTTTTTGTTTTCTTTTAGGTACTGGGTATATAAGGTTCATTAACTGACATACCCGGTAGGAAATAGTATACATGTTTTTGCCTCGTTTAAAGGGACAAGGAGGCTTTGAGTATTCCCGCTACGAAAATCAAGTACTGGTTAAAAGAAGAAAGAATAAATAAGTTTAGACTAGCATACAATAGCAGGTTAATTCAATATGAATTTTGAATTTTGTCCCTCATTTGCTAAATAGGTATATAATTTAGGGGGACTTCTATAATACACCACTACTTTTTGGTTGTATCAATACACCATTTTTCTCACATTTAGATGTAAATTAAATGGTGAATAAAGCCGCAATTCTACGATTACTGAATTGTACCGCCCACTAGGGAATGATCTTCTATTAATGTAAAAAAAGAAAAATTTCTCCCTCTTCTTCGTTCTCCTTTGCTTCTTCTTCTTCTTCTTCTTCTTGCTCCTGTTGTTATCAGAGTGATTCCTCTTGCCATGAAAACTTCTTTCTTTGAGAACCGAGTTTTGTAGACCATTTATCCTGAATTTGTTCAAAAAAACTTTGGCTTGGGCTTCCTCTTCTTCTTATGCTTTGTGGTCTCAAATGCTACCTTGACTCGTTCGGGTTCTTGCTTCATTTTAATTTGAATAACGCGCTGAGAACAACAAACTCTGAAGTTTAAATCTCTAGAAGTAATAAAGGAGTGAGTTTAGGACTAGAGGAGAAGGTACATTGCTTGAGATTTGGTGAATTTGCATCAAGAAGTGGAGGGATATTAGAGGATTTCCAACATGATGTTCAAACATCTAAATTAATGAATCAAAATTAATGAACATGCTTGAATATTGATTTTAGGGAAAGAAATATTAAGATGCAGACTGATATTATACGATCTGTAACTTTTTTAAATACCAAAATTTAATAAAAATTAAATCCCCCAATAAAGAAAATATATTTTGAAAAAAAATAAAATAAAAGAGAAAGTTTGTGAACAAAGAAATTTGTTGTCAAAATTCTGTTGTGAAAAAGTCTTAACCTCCTCCAAAGATTTACTGTCAAAGTAAAATACCCAAATATTATTTATGGGCACCAACGATATGCCCTCAATATGTTTTTTCATTCTTCTATAAGATAGTCTCAAGAGATTCAGTAAAAAATAATTAAATAAATATATTTGCTACTTCAGTGTTGGCAATAGATTCGTGATTTTGACAGTGGAATTGATAATTTTTTCAGCCCATAAAACATATAGAGGAGAGAGAGCTAAAGGAAGAAGATGAATTGGTGATTTTTTTTTTTTCATGGCCATGTACTGTTTTTCTTTTTTTTTTTTTTTTTCTTTTCTGTTTTTTTTTTTTTAATCTTAATTGGGTAAAATCAAGTAAAGTGACCTTCACAATAAATTTTATGATCCGTAGTTCATATCTAATAAGAATTTTTAAAATGAGGTATATTGATACACCCGGAAAATGAGGGTGTATAGTAGAAATTTCCTATAATTCATAAGAAAGAATTTTTAATGAGTATTTTTGGTTAGGAGTGTTCTAAGGAAGAATTTTTAATGAGTATTTTTGGTTAGGAGTGTTCAAAAGAACCGACAAACTATGGAAACTACTCAATCTAGTCCAAACCGTTCAATCGGATTCTCTTCTTAAATGGTCGATTACGGATTAGAAAAAATGAAAATCAACTTTGTTGGTTTGGTCTTCAATTTAGGACAAATTCGGTCGAATTTAAACCGAACAAGTCAATAAGTTTGTATATAAATATATATATTTAAAAAATATGTATATTAATAGTTAAAAATTTAAGCTCATTCATTCTAATTGAGTAATGATTATTTTTAGCTTATTTAGGACTATGTCACTTAAGAATCTTATGATATTTTAGATTTTAAATCTTGTTATTGTAATGTATTTAAGATTAAAGACTTTAAGTTTGCTATTCAATTTTGATTAAATTGTAAGTTGTAATTAAAATTTAAGTTTACTAGAACTTTCGATTTGGTTGTACATTTTAACTATGTTATGGTTTCGTTTTATATTTGAACTTTAAAGTTTAAATGAAATATGATCATGATATAAACTTAGTTGATGTTGTTATAATTCAAATTTTGTAAATTTTTAAACCGTAGAAATCGTCCAAATCGGTATAAAAAATTTAGGTGCAGTTTGGCCGGTTTGAATCAACTAACTCAAATCATACGAATTGGTAAATTGGTTAAACTGCACATTTAAATTAGTTTCTGGATTAGTGATTTAGACCGTTCAAACTAACCATGAACACTCCTATTTTTGGCTTTGCTCTATGGACGAGGACTTTTAATCAATTTAAAAATGATTTATGCTAACATGTTAATCTATTTTTTTTTCCCATTTTAATTCTAATTCTTGTAAAGAAACCGATTTTTGTGAGTGTGAAATTGATGAAAAAAAAAATTCCATTTTAGTTTATCTCAAATTACAATCTTTTGTCTACATTTTGTTTTTTGTTACTTACGATTTTTAAATATTTATATGAATTAATATGAATGAAATGTTTTATGGAATTTAATTATTATTTTTCTCTTTTGAATAAGTCTAGAATCTTATTCTATTAGTTTTTTAAATTGTTTAAATTTTGAATTGGTTATAATGTAAATTTAATTTTTATATAGAATTTAATTTCAGACTTCTTAACATTTTTAGTTGATACTTTTAATTTAATTACATCTAATATGGGTTATTTTTTATTTTATTTTTATCTTTGCGGATTTGTTTCTGTAAATAATCAAGTTAGCATGTAAATTTTCATAGCATTAAATCTCAACAACTAAAATGAACTGTGGTCACTAATTAAATTACCACGTAACTACAATTTCATAGATTAGTTGACACTCGTCACATTGACCAATTTTAAGTCTTGTCACTACTCACTAGCTTGCAATTTAAAAATGTAAATTGCATGTTACACTATGATGTTTAAGATTTTAGTCTAATGTTACAAAGAATAGAATGTCACATAATTCAAATTGCCCCGAAAATTTTCACCAATTGAACATATATATTGTACGGTCTGAAAACCTATATGTTGGTCAATGCCAAAAAGAGAAAAATTAACCAAGTGGACGTGTTAGGTTGTATGAGTAAGATTAAGTGCGACCTCTTCCGAAAGAGTTAAGTGCGACCTCCATCGAATAAGTTAAGTACGATCTACTCTGAACGAGTTAAATGCGATTAGAATGAAAAGAAAACTAGACTAAGATTCGTCAAACTGGTAACCTACAAAGAAAGGGAAACAAAAGTGTCTCTTTAAAGATCGACCAGTCATCTCATTTAAGTTATTACTAGTTATATTGTTACTCAAATTATATCTGATTATACAGTTATCCATTCTCACAATTGGGAAATATTGAGTTATTCTTACCTATATAAAAGGAGTTCAATGCAGTTGTATAGGATCTTTAATCTTTTTTGGATCTGGGATCTTTTTAGATCTTTTGGCTACTTTTTAGACTCTTACTTCTTCTTTCCGGACAACACACTGTAATGTTGAGCTCTTAGAATTCCAGCATTGAAACTTAACAAAACTCTTGTAATTCTCCAGAAAATAGTAAAAAACAGTGGACGTAGGCTCATCTTTTTGGGGGCTGAACCACTATAAAATTCTTGTCTCTTTATTTGCTTTGATTGATTAACCATTTTCATACACAAGTCACATCTTGCAATTTTTCCAAATTTATTGTTGACAAAACCTCCGTCAATAATTGGCGCTAGAAGGAGGGCTATTCCAGTAGGAAAAATTGTCAATTCTGCTTCTTTCAATAATGGCAAACACCATAAATACTACTAGAAACACCGGAACTAGCCAAAACCAACTCCAAAGTGCTGCTGCTGCGTAAGTAGATCCTATTCAGGATCAACCTGCCACGACCACGCCAGAAAATATTGTCCAAAGACAGGATTGCATGGAAGCGGCACTGGTGAACCTTCAACAAATCACTAGTCAGATTAATGACTCTTTACGACGACTTGCTGAGGGACAGATGGTGACTCTGCCACTGCACAAATGTCCCAGAGAACATCCTGCTCAACAATCTGAGAAAGGAATTCAGATCCTGGAGACAGAGAATCGTGACCAGCTTAAAACCTGGCAGGAGCATTTTGGAGATCGCATCTCCAAGGGAAAAGGCAAGGTCGCAAACTTGCCTCTGGAATCTGGTATTGAAAGTTCGAGCACTGATCGTGATCATGGACAACCTTCCCGGAGAGCGACCATCAATCGTGATTATCTAGACAACGAGCAAAAACGTCAATCGAGGAGTGTCTTTAAAAGGATCACTAGGGAATCTCAACAGAATCCTACAGACCTGAGACAACATCTAGATCAGTGACGTAGTCAGGAACGATCCACATCGTATCACAACGACCGAAGTCGATCTCGTCGCACTATTTCATTGGAATCTCTAAGGTTACAGCAGACCCTACCTAACCAACCCACCTTCTATCGTGACAACGATCAGAGGCCACTCCTACCACTAGCAAAAGATAATATTCTCCCTCCGAATATCGATGTTCACAATTTGAGGATCGCATTAAATGCACTTACTGATTGGAATGTTGAGCTCGCTGATGGATATCGTCAATCACCATTTAGCGAGAATATTTGAGCTATTGCCTTACCTGTCAGATTCAAACTCCCCACCATAAACACTTTTGATGAGAAAACTGATCTGCAGGAATATATGGATCACTTCAATGACCTGATGGAACTTCATCGTGTCAATGATCTCGTACGTTGTAGATGTTTTACTCTAACTCTCACGGGAGCAGCGAAGAAGTGGTTCTGAAGACTTAAGTCTGACTCAATCTCGTCCTGGCATCAACTCCAGACTGCATTCTTGAGGCAATTCCAGGTTGTGAAGAATTTCGCTATTCCATTGGTTAGTCAGTAAGCTATTCGGCAAGGTCCGGAGGAAACTCTACGATTTTACCTAAACCGCTTTACCTCAGAAGTGGCAAATATCAACAACCCACCTAAAGGAGGAGTTTTAACTCTAATGATGGCTGGGGTGCGACTAGAAACTAAACTCCGGGAAAAGTTACTTGAGCAAGAATGCAGAACCCTTAAAGACTTCTATTGGAGAGTTGGTTAGTATCTAAGGGTGGAATCTTCATATAAGAATCTTCATAAGGTCACAAAGGAAGGAAGAAAGGATGCTGCTAAAGATTCGACCATAAACAACAATAATAATGAGAAGTCGAACAAAAGGAGTAGTGA
The DNA here is from genome assembly GCA_002914805.1 of Parasponia andersonii. Taxonomy (NCBI): domain Eukaryota; kingdom Viridiplantae; phylum Streptophyta; class Magnoliopsida; order Rosales; family Cannabaceae; genus Trema; species Trema andersonii. The sequence continues at coordinate 567,723 of JXTB01000174.1, forward strand.
ACAATTGACTAAGAAGCAGCCCAAACAAAAAAAGTAGGAGATTCCGAGAGCTCCCATGAGGTTCAACAACTATACTGAACTGAACGCACCCATAGATTATATCTATGCGGTCACAAACCAAAAGGAGCGATATTGTCAATCGGAACCAATGAAAAGAGATAGAGCGAGGCGCTACCCCAATAATTTCTGCTGGTATCACAATAACATTGGACTCGATACCAATAACTGCTTTGCCCTAAAAGATAAGAACGAAAGATTAATTAAAGAAGGATAGCTGTGGCAGTACACTAAACAGAATAATGAAAAGTGAGAAGAAAACCCACAATGACCTCCAGAAATTCAACGTGAGGTGCGAACTATTTTCGGAGGACCGCACGTTGGTAGAGGTTCCAAGAAAGCGTAGGATAGGTATGCACGAGAAGCCCGACAGCAACCATTAACTAATGTCATACATCTCAAGCAGCGACCACGAAACTTTCAACAGGTACTAGATATGGATATTACCTTCACAGAGCAAGATAGCAGTGAGGTCCATTACCCGCACAATGATGCATTGGTCATAAAGATCAATTGTGAAAGCATGCAGCTATGGCGAGTATTGGTCGATAATGGAAGCACCGTCAACATCTTGTACTATGATGCCTTCAAGAAGATATGTCTGAGTGAAAGCGACCTAAAGCCCACTGTCACTCCACTTTACGGATTTACTGGTAACAGCATAATGCCTAGGGGCATGATTGAGTTAATGGTCAACGTTGGAATTTATCCTAGGATTTCAACGATAATGACCTAATTCTTAGTTGTGGATTGTCCCTCTGTATTTAATGCTGTACTAGGATGACCAACACTGAGGGAACTTCAAGCAATTACTTCAATCTACCATCTCACTATGAAGTTCCCAACTCAACAAGGAGTAGACGAGGTGCGAGGCAACCAATATGACGCGAGGACTTGTTATAATAACTCAATAAAGCTCGCAACAAAAGATACAGCACCTCGCACAATAATGGTCTAGCTACAAAGTAAAGCATCAAAGAAAGCATCAGAAGCGTCAAGCGGAACGTCAATTGATAGGTCTTCAGTAAATCTTCATGTATATCTTCTTGTATTCGTCATTCGTCAATAAAGATATCTACTTATATTCGTCATTCGGTAATCGACATTTGTTTGTCATCATTCGCGGGGCATCTTGTAGTCGACATTCGGTGTTCGTCATTCGTCATCATCAATAAGGATGTCCCCTCATCGATTATTCAATTTGGTTCACTTTTTATGGTTTTATGGCAGTCTTCGAACACCATAAAACTCGGTGGGTAGTGGGATCAGAATATTATCTCCTACTTACCTCCTAAGGGACTATGCAAACATCCATTTAGAGGAGTTAGAATTTTAGATCGCTGAATTTCTAAAATTTCTTAAACTCTTAGGATTTTCTCCTCGCTTCATGCCATAGCATGTCATATTACGCAATTTCTCTCCTCGAATAACAAAGTAACTAAGCAAAACGTTCATTATTCGATGTGATATATTGCTATATTACATTTTGCCATGAAACTTTGGAAAACCAGTATTGAGTTCGCATCACTCATACTTACTGTTTTCTTAAGCAACCTAACCTATCCTAACACTTAAAACTCATTTTAAGTTTGTTAGATTCGAATCGCAATAGCTTACCGATCAATCACCTAGTGATTGACTACTTAGTTAAATTATCTTTATATTACAACGTAGTGTTTTGAATGTTTTGCAGGAATAAATATCTGATAAGAAAGCATTCATTAAAAAAGCTTGTACCTGTATGCAAGCATAGAAATACAAATAAAAAGGGGACCAAGCCCGCATTATTCTGAAGTTAAAAAAAAAAAGAATACAAAATTTTTATGCAGACATGCTCACTCTACCATCTCCAGTTTTGGTAGCTTCCACTTCCCTCCAACTCCGGATAAGCTTGACCACGTCTTTGCCAAGTATAGAAAAATTGAAGTCCAGATGCTTGCAGAAGATATTATATATAATGGTCGACGAGACGATGTCACTGGCTTTTTCTTCGAGCTCCTTGACTTCAGTAGCCTTGAACTCTTCAATAGCCTTGTGAGCCACCTCTGTTGTCGTGTCCTTCATACAATCCAGATACTCGAAGATAGTCTTCTCAAGCTCTTTAATTTTCTCCTCGAGCTTCTCCTTTTCAAACTTCTCTTTGGCCAGACCTTCGAGTAGCTACTGCCTCTCTAAATCAAAGCCTTTTCTCTTCTCCTCGCGAGCCTTCTCTGAGTCCTCGAATGCTTGGGATATCTCTTCGACTTTTTCAGCCTTTTCCAAATACTCAAGTACTGGATCATGCATCAAGACAGCAGCTACATCAGTCTGAAAATATAAACACATAAATACCAGGAAAAAATGCGTTGAAGAGGAAAAATAAAAGATGCTTATATTTGCCAACATCCTCGTCGCAGAACCGAAGGCAACCTTAGCTGATCGTCGCTTCATCCTTGCTTAGCCATCTTTAGAAGTGAAGTGATCAATGAAGGCCGCGCTCATACCTGCCTTCTCTGACAATTGGTTAAGGAGTGCAAAAATCTCCTCGTCTTTATCAACCTGGTTCAGTCCCGAAGAAGTGACAGTCTCCTTGGATGGATTAGGATGATTCGCAATTTGAGGCTGAGGAGGAGGCGAGCTTGTCAGGATATCCTTGAAGGCGAATTTTCATTTCTTTGAAATGTCGACCTTTTCTTTCCCTTTTGACATCGATGGAGGTATGCTCTCTGGTGTCTTGGACTTTGCTATTGACCCCAGAGTGGAAGGCGGTGCTCGTAGTCCACTGCCGATAACTATTTCTGTACAGATTTATGAGTCAGCATGTGAGGTGACATAATACGGTAATAAGAAAAAAGAAGAAAAATATAATTACCTTCTTGCTGTTGAGAAATTGGTGGTGATGCGACTTCTGGAAATGATGGTTTCGAGGTTTTAGGAGTAGCAGATGCTTTTCGCTTCCTAGGTTTGGAAGACAAGGTACTCTTTTTCTTTTGCTTCCTCGGCTTCTTCTTCTTCAAGCTCGAGGGTCTGGTTGAACGGATAGTGGAATCCTGGAAAGCGACTCCCCTTAGAAGCAGTCTGCAAGCGACTAAGTTCTTGGATGTCTTAAGCTTCTTCTAATTGAATTCTTCAATCGGAAGGTTGTTTATTTGGTACATCCTTACGAGCTGTTCTCTGGAGAGTCCTGATCGTTCTGTATTATCTGCGATGACATACGAGTACAATCAGAATAATATATTTATGAAGAGAAGGTAATAAGCTAAAAGTTACCTACCAGGGTTCTGTAAGAAGCCGTTATCCGTGTAATCAAAGTGGAAAAATAGATTTTTCCATTTACCCATATTGTTGCGGACCCCGTGGATAGTTTTTATGGCTTGGTTCGACCACTTGTTCACATAGAAGAAGCCGAAGTCTGATGTGTTTGATTTCACTTGGTAAAACTAAGCGAATTCTTCAAGAGTGGGGGTTTCTAAACCTAATTTATGGTAAAATATGTACATACATACCATATATCTATATGTATTTAGAGTTAGTTGGAAAGGGACGACTCTATAGTAATCGACGATTGATTTTATGTATGGATAAAGTGGAAGGTGGACACAACATTTGAGAACTGCTTCAGAGAATGAAGCAATTCCGCGAGGTAGTGTGTGTGTGGTCGATTGAACCCCATAGGAAGATGAAGAGGGATGTCGATCTTGTAGTTACATATGATCTTGCTAAGCTTGTTTATTGTGCAGCTCATCCTTATATTGGTACATGACCAATTTCCCTCCACATATTGATATCCCGTTGTGAATGCAGGAGCATCCCTGATATGCTGAGTCCACTGGTCTTGAAGGAGGTCGCCTATGCGAGGACTGTTTTACCTGACTCCGGTTATCTCTACTTCAGGCTCTGGCTCAAGATAATCTTCAAGATTTATGGAGCTAACACTGGAATTGGAAGATTCTCCTGAGAATGCATTCTCTTCCCTAAAATCCTTACTACTAGACATCTGAAAAGAAATACGGATGAGTTTAGTCCTATGAGAGCATCAAGGATCTTCGCTATATGCAAGCAATTTTGGGGGTTCATTCTAGGATTGTATTAACAAGTAGCTCATTGGATTTTTTTCTAATCGGTCTACGGATTCATACAAATTATTCGAGCAGTTCGTCAAAAAAATACATATAAATAAAGTTTTAGACCCTAAAAACCCATTTACGAGTTCGTCTCTTTCAATTATCTAAAAGAGAGTCTATTCTACAAACTAACGAAGAGGATCTGAAAAATTCTCATTTCAGTCTATCCGAGTGTGGGATGGGTTCTTATTAGAAATAAAATCTGTAAATGAGATTTTTTGAACAGACAAAGAACAATAAAAGAGAGGATATATACTAACCTTTCTTTGAAGATAGAGAGATTGAGATGTAGTCTGAAGGATTGCAGTGATAGCTTCGTTGGAGAAGAGGCTGAAAGTTATATGAGCTGAAGAACAAGATGACGCTGAAAGGATTGCTTTGTGAATGCTTTGGGTTTCGAGAGAGAGAGAGAAACAGATAGAGTTTTTTGTTTTTGAAGAGGAGGCGGATTAGTTTTCGATATATATATATATGTCTCAAGCATCGTTATATCACAACTATAGATCGAGGTATTTAATTTTCAGATCCAAAGGTCAAAGTTCACGCGGGATTTGATTTTCCGAAATAAAATCGGTATCTTTTCAAAATTTGAAACGACTTGATTTAAGACAACAGTTGGCATCATCGCTATCATTGTGTCTGCTCAAAGAATAGAAAAGTCTCCTTAAGTTTTGCTATTCTTCTTAGAAAAGATGACACATGGTTTCATCTATCAAAAAAAGGTACACTTGATCTTGAAAAGGTAAGATTTGAGATTTGGCGACTCTTCGAATATCTCAAGTCTAGGTCATAACATCACATTTTTTAAGTTCGCACTTATAATAGAAGGAAGCTCCATTTTGTCCTAAAGAACTAATGGAGCTGGTAGGCAATTATTGTACGGTTTAAAATCCTATACGTTGGTCAATGCCAAAAAGGAAAAAGTTAACCAAGTGGACGTGTCAGGTCGCATGAGTAAGATGAAGTGTGACCTCCTCTGAAAGAGTTAAGTGCAACCTCCACCGAATAAGTTGAGTACGACCTTCTCTGAACGAGTTAAATGCGACCAGAATGAAAATGAAACTAGAATAAGCTTTGTCAAACGGGTAACCTACAAAGAAAAGGGAACAAAAGTATCTCTTTAAAGATCAACCAGTTATCTCATTTAAGTTATTACCCAGTTATATTGTTACTCAAATTGTATTTTCTGATTATACAGTTACTCATTCTCATAATTGGGAAACATTGAGCTATACTCACCTATATAAAGGGAGTTCAATGTAGTTGTATAGGATCTTTAATCTTTTTTGGATCTGGGATCTTTTTGGATCTGGGATCTTTTTAGATCTTTTGGGAACTTTTTAGACTCTTACTTCTTCTTTCTGGATAACACACTGTAATTTTGAGCTCTTAGAATTTCAGCCTTGAAACTTAACAAAACTCTTATAATTCTCCAAAAAATAGTAAAAAACAGTGGATGTAGGCTCATCTTTTTTGGGCTGAATTACTATAAAATTCTTGTCTCTTTATTTACTTTGATTGATTAACTCTTTTCACATATAAGCCATATTTTGTAATTTTTCCAAATTTATTGTTGACAAAATCTCCGCCAACAATACGTATTTCATATCCTTTGAAAGGTAATCTTGTAAATAAAAAATAAAGACAAAAAAAAAAGCATTAACCATAATTTATTACTCAATCAAATAATTTCTAAGCATGCACAACAAAATTTATCAAAGATTAGTGGAATCTCCAATATCAAGCCGAGCTACTAGTGTTGCTCTGAACAAGTTGCAATTGCGAAAACGACCTAGTTAACATCGATGAAGATGTCTTATTATTAACATAAACGTCATTATTATCGACACTATTGTCGTCGTTTTGTCCCCGTAATATGTCAAGAACGACATGCGTTTGATCCACGGACAAGGACCTTTTCAACCCCGTAACCAAACGCCGGGGCTTCTCCTGGCCCATGGGCGAAACCAAGGGCACCACAAAACGACGTCGTTCGGCCCTCTCCTCGCACGTGACAGCCTCCTCCCACTCTACTGGTAAAGACACGTGCGAGGTCTCGATGGGGTAAACGAGCGAGCGGCAGACGGGGCAGGTGGTGTGAAACGACAACCATTTATCGACGCATTGCAAGTGAAACGCGTGACGACAATTGGGCAGGAGGCGGACCAGGACCTTCTCCTCCAGCTCCCCCAAGCAGACCGCGCACTCGCTCTGCTTGACCCGGAACAGTGCCCGACCCGGTTCGGCCGAGTACTGGAGAACCGGGATCGAGCTGAGGAGTTTCGGGTCCAACCCATTTTTGGACTTGGTGACGGGTCCCGAACCGTCGATGACTTCGCGGATCCGGGTTCGGGTCAGGAAGTACCGGACCACTATGACGTGGTATGCTAGGATGGCTATGGTAGTGGCGACTATGCCAGAGGCTGAGATCAGCAGAGGAATGAAGACAGAGCGTGAGAGATCCTGAGACGATGAAGAGCCCTCCATTAATGGAGATTCATCTAATTTTTTTTTATGAATATTTTGATTACTGGTTTTGTTTTTTGGGTTTTAATTTATAGAAGAGGGGACTAGAAATTCGAAGATGGGGAAGTTGGTTTTGGTTCCAATAAATTTGGGTCTGTGTTGAATTGAATTTTCTGGGTTTATGTGTTGTGTGGTTTAGCTTTGGGCAAGTGTAGTAAAGCTGGTCATTATAGATTAACTACATACGATGCAAAATCAGGATTTTAGTTCATATATTATGTTTACTTTTTTTTTTTTAATTTTATTTTTCTTCTCTCCATTGACAGAGTATGTAGATTTGGAAAATCCAAGCACCTACCATATATTAGTTTGTAGATTTTATGAGATTATGTGGATTTTTTTTCTTGGTAATATTATATGTGTATAATATATGTAGCGTTCAGCGTTAACTCTAATACATAATATAAAATGACATGGGTTTATTATTTAATATATGGGAGTGTGTTATGTGAACATTTGTACATATAAGGCTTTATCTAAAGAAACAAGGAACATGGCGTGGCACGGGGAAGCTTCATCATGTTGTCATGTGTGATTGCTTATAGTAATTGGACGGTGTCAACTGTGTATGTCCAAATCTACAAAGCCAAAATGTGTATTATAATAACAATTAATGAAGATAAAAATTAACTTTAATTTAGAAAATAAATAATGAGAAAAATGAATTAGTAAATACAGAGGGGAAAACTATATAAACCTTTTTAAGTACGGGTAAAATGTTTGATTTATTCATTTGGTCTTCAGAAATAATAAATTACATCTTTATATTAGTAAATTAATACAAATTTCACCATTATATTTACTTTTTCAAAATTATCCTTTCTTAGTTTCTATAATCAAACAAATAATAGGAGACAGAAACAAATGGTGGTCGATTGAAAGAGAAAAAAATAAGAAGAAAAAATAAAAGTTAATAGAAAATGTCATACATGTTTTTTATTTTTTGTTTTTATATCTTTTAGTTTATTAAGGTGTATGGGTAAGGGTACTTTGATCATTAAAAAATAAAAATTTCTCAACTATGATCAAATTAACTGGATGTGTGTAATTTATACCAATTTGATAATCCGATAAATATTTTTTATTATTTATGAAATCGATAAAATGAGCCTTTAGATTTAGATGATACTTTTATAATTTTCCCAAGGCAGAAGGATCTAGATTCCTCAATAGCAGAACGTGGTTGATAAATTTTTTTTCGCCATAGTCCAACTATTGTCTTTCTGTGTGCTAGAATTTTCTCTAAATAGTAGGACTCAAGTCCAATATTATAACCAAAAGGGAAGACTAAAAATCCAAAAGATGGTAGTATGTGTGGATTATATTCCTAGATCAATATGCTGTTTATTATTTATTGGTATTATTCTTATAAAGTAAGGTATGTGAAACACAGTTTTATGTGCTTTAAGCTGTCGAATCATATTACTCTAATCCATTATGTTATCTTAACATAAATCAATTCCTAAGTCTTTTAATTAGTACTGAAATCAGAAGAAGACAATTGGTCGTTAAGTGTAGGGATTCCTCCGGACAGGTGCACATGGAGTGGAGCTTGGAGCAAATTGTAAATGACACATTACATTATTATAGTCAAGAGGTTTGTCTACGTAAACCGGGGAGCGGTCACATGTGATCTTTAATTGAAGATTTTAATTTTAATTTTACTTAATTAATGATATTTGTTCGAAATATACTGAAAAGTATAGTGGGTGCATCCTTGAGTTTACATGTGAATCCCCTATATTAATAGGGGTGCTAAACATCACGTCTTTTCCTTAACACTGCTCTATTTTAGGCTATGTAAGAGAAAACCACTTTTGGCTATAACTAACCTTTTCTGGAAAAAAAAGGGCAAATATCACTCATCGAAATGTAAGTTTACAAATCTAACATAAAGGCCCAATAGATGATAATTGATTCCCCCAAATTAAAAGAGGAGCAAGGTTGACTTTGAAAATGAAAATAGTGGAAGCTATATAGGCAAAACAAACGAGGTGTCTAATAGCAGTGAGCGTTGGTTGGGTTTTCGGTTTTTGTGTGTTCGCGTTTGTGCATAAACCAAATACCAACCAGAGTGCCTTCGGTTTTATTGGTTTCAGTTTTCAGGATTCCCAGCCGATTTTAGGGGTGAAGATGCATTAAAAAAAGGGGTTTAAAAAGGGGTTTAAAGAGAACGATACTGTTGAACAAATCAACAATTACAGTTCACCAACTAGGTGCAATAGGAACAGTGAAAAGACAGTCGCAATAGGAATAGTAAAAAAGGAAGCTACAATAGGAATAGTAAAAAGAGCAGCCGCAATAGAAATAGTAAAAAAGGTAGCCGCAATAACAATTGTGAAAAGAGTAGCCGTAATAAAAATAGTAAAAGATGGTGTTCACACCACCTTTCAAGTTCTATAAATACGGAGGGTTTCATCATTTGTTTTGCATCCCATTCTAAATCCTCTTCCTTTCTAAGAGAGAATTCAAGTCTAGGAATTCTTCTTAGTATCCCACTTATTTTCTCCTAAATTATTTAGAGAGAGTGTTTTCTCCTATTTCAAGAGAGAGATGTTCATTTGTTCTCTCTTTATATTTAGAAAGAAGTGAGTTGTAATCTCCTTTTCATAATGAAATTCTTTACAACCTTATCCGTGGACGTAGCCTAAATTGGGTGAACCACGTTAATTTTTTTGTGTGCCTTATTTTTTTCATTTTATCCAAATTTTCTCAACTCTTATTTTAGTTGTGTGTTATCGCTTTTGCAAAGCCGATTTCCTAACAGTGGTATCAGAGCCATTAGTTGGAGTACTGTTCACATATACGGTATTGTTTACGTATACAATACTATTCACGAATACGGTACTGTTCACATACAGTGAAACGGTGGTAACTAAACAAATCGTGGTGAACAAAAATGGTGGCAAAATTCGATATTGAGAAGTTTAATGGGAACAATTTCTCTTTGTGAAAAATGAAGATAAAGGTAATATTGAGAAAAGATAATTACCTAACAGTAATTGGGGAAAAACCTGCTGAGATTGCTGATGATAAAAGGTGGGACGACATGGATAGTAATGCCGTCGCTAACTTATATCTGGCGCTAGCAGATAGAGTCCTGTCGAGCATTGAGGAGAAGAAGTCAACCAAAGAGATATGAGATACACTGATAAAGTTATACTAGGCCAAGTCGCTTCACAACAAAATTTTCTTAAAGATAAGGCTTTATACCTTTCGGATGACGGAATTAACAACGGTAACTGACCACATCAACACCCTCAATACTTAATTCTCACAGCTCACAACAATGGAGTATAAAATAGAGGATAATGAACGTGTAGAAATCTTACTTCAGAGTCTACCTAATTTGTATGATCAACTCATCATAAATGTGACCAGCAATGCTATAACTCTAGTTTTCAACGATCTTATAGCTGCTGTTCTCGAAGAAGAAAATCAGCGTAAGAATAAAGAAGACAGATTAGCAAGTTCACAGTAAGTAGAGGCTTTGACAATGAGAGAGAGATCAACGAAACGTGGCCCTAGTGAGAGTTAGAGTGATGGTAGATCAAAGTCAAGAAGTAAGAAGAATGTCAAGTGTTATCACTGTGGGAAGAAAATGGCACGTCAAAAGGGAGTGTTGGCAACTTAAGAAGAATGGAGATTCCAGAAGGAAGGACCCCGAGTCATCAAATGCTCAGGAGAATGTTGCAAATACTTCAGATGATGGAGAGATCCTTATTAGTGAAACAACAACAATTTCTAAGGACAGACGATAGCTCACTGATGTTTGGTTAGTGGATTCGGGAGCAACATGGCATATGACTTCTCACAGAGAATGGTTTCACACTTATGAACCTGTCTCTAAAGGATCTGTATTCATGGGTAACGATCATGCCTTAGAGATCACTGGGATTGGTACTATCAAGATAAAGATGTATGATGCCACTATTCGCACTATTCAAGAGGTGCGACATGTGAAAGGCCTGAAGAAAAATTTATTGTCTTTGGGACAATTAGATAATCTTGGTTGCAAAACTCGTGTCGAGAATAGGATCATGAAGATTATGAAGGGCATGCTTGTAATAATGAAGGCAGAGAAAATCACAGTGAATCTATACATGCTTAAAGGAGATACACTGATGGAAGCCGAGGCATCAGTTGCTTCAATAAATTCCGGAGAAGAATCAAATAATGTGGCATCGTAAGCTTGCCATATGTCGGAACGAGGCTTGAAGATTCTTTCTGAACGGAGGTTGCTTCCTGGTCTCACAAAGGTATCTTTACCCTTTTGTGAGTATTATGTCACAAGCAAACAACATAGATTAAAGTTTAGCACATCCAATTCTAAAAGTAAAAAAGTTCTAGACTTGGTTCACTCTAATATTTAGTAAGCACTGGTAATGCCCCAAGGAGGAGCTAGATACTTTGTATCTTTTATTGATGATCACTCCAGGAGATGTTGGGTGTATCCTATCAAGAGGAAGACAGATGTGTTTTCAGTCTTCAAAATATTCAAAGTACGGATAGAGCTTGAATCTGGAAAAAATATTAAGTGTTTAAGGATTGACAATGGAGGAGAATATACAAGCGATAAATTTGATAACTTCTGTCAACAAGAAGGTATCAAGAGGCAGTTCACAGTGGCGTACACTCCTCAACAAAATGGAGTGGCAGAGCGGATGAACAGAACCTTATTGGAAAGAACAAGAGCAAGGTTGAAAGCTGCAGGTCTACCCAAGACATTCTAGGCAGAAGCTGTCAAAACTGTCTGTTATGTGATTAATCGATCTCCATCAACAGCGATTGATCTGAAGACACCGATGGAGATGTGGACTGGTAAGCCAACTGATTATTCTCGCTTACATATGTTTAGATGTCCTGTGTACATAATGTACAACGCTCATGAAATCACAAAACTGGATTCAAAGTCTAGAAGGTGTGTACTCTTAGGATATGCTGATGGAGTCAACGGATATCGCTTATAGGATCCCACTACCCATAAGGTTGTTATCAGCAGAGATATGATATTTGTAGAGAATAAACTGCAAGAGAAGGGAGACGATAGCAAACTAGAAACTACTACAGTTTAGGTAGAAAAGAATACTGAAGATTCAAATTCTTCTGAAGTAGCACCAGAGTATGAAGTAGAAGAACCAGTTGAGGAAGAGGCTTCTGAAATTCGTCGGTCAACTCGTGAGAAAAGAACACCGGTATGACACTCGGATTATATCACTGAGAGCAATATTGCATACTGTCTTCTAACAGAGGATGGAGAGCCAACAACTTTCCATGAGGCTACCAAAAACCCGAATGTATCCCTTTGAATGACAGTAATGTAAGAAGAGATTGAAACCCTTCACAAGAACAAGACATGGGATCTTGTTTTGCTACCACAAAGAAGGAAGGCTATTGGTAACAAATGGGTCTACAAGATCAAGCGTGATAGCAATGATCAAGTGGAGCAGTATCGTGCGAGATTGGTGGTAAAAAGATATACTCAGAAAGAAGGTATTGACTTCAATGAGATATTTTCTCCTGTAGTTCGACTGACAACAGTTAGAGTAGTTATGGCGATGTGTGCTACGTTTGACCTATATCTAGAGTAGCTAGATGTGAAAACTGCTTTTCTTTATAGAAAACTTGAAGAAGAGATTTATATACTCTAACCAGAAGGTTTTACTGAAACAGGCAAGGAGAATTTAGCTTGCATGTTGAACAAATCTCTATACGGTCTCAAACAGGCACCGAGGTGTTGGTATAAGAGATTTGATTCCTTCATCATAAGCTTTGGGTACAACAGACTCAGTTCAGGCCACTGTACATACTTTAGGAGGTTTGACGAAAATAGTGACTTCATTATCTTATTATTGTACGTAGATGACATGTTGGTAGCAGGCCCCAACAAAGACAGAATCCAAGAATTGAAGGCATAGTTAGCTAGGGAATTTGATATGAAGGACTTAGGACCAACATACAAGATTCTAGGGATGCAAATTTACCGAGACAGAGGTAACAGGAAGATTCGGCTTTTTCAGAAGAATTATTTGAAGAAAATCTTGCGCCGCTTCAATATGCAAGATTGTAAGTCGATTTCTACCCCACTTCCTGTTAACTTCAAGTTATTCTCTGGGAAGTATCCTAGCAATGAAGCAGAGAGGATGAAGATATCTCGAGTACCGTATGCATCAGCAGTGGGAAGCCTAATATTTACTATGATATGTACAAGACCAGACATTGCACAAGCAGTTAGTCGATATATGACGAATCCTAGTGGAGAGCATTGGAATGCTGTGAAGAGAATTCTAAGATACATTAAAAGAACCTCAGATGTTGCATTATGTTACGGAGGATCAGAATTTATTATCAGAGGATATGCTGATTCAGATTTTGCGGGTGATCTTGACAAACGAAAATCTACTACAGGCTATGTGTTTACTCTTGCAAAAGGAGCTGTAAGCTGGGTTTCGAAACTACAAACTATTGTAGCTTTATCTACAACAGAAGCAGAATATATGGCAGCTACACAAGCTTGTAAAGAGGCTATTTGGATTCAAAGGTTATTGGAGGAGCTTGGGCACAAATAAGAAAATATTCCTCTATTTCATGACAGTTAAAGTGCCTTGCATATTGCAAGGAATCCAGCCTTTCATTCCAAGACAAAGCACAATAGCGTTCAATATCACTTTGTTCGAGAAGTAGTAGAATATAGAAGTGTGGACATGAAGAAGATTCACACAAAGGAGAACCTAGCAAATACTTTAACTAAACCAATCAATACTGACAAGTTCCAATGGTGTAGATCCTTATATGGCCTAGCAAAAATATAAGAAATATGAAGAATTGACGAGGGAAGAAAAGAGAGATTCATCAAGTGTGAAGACATGATTAAAATCAAGTCTTCAAGTGGGAGAATGTTGAATAAATCAACAATTGCAACTCACCAACCTGCCGCAATAGGAACAGTGAAAAGGCAGCCGCAATAGGAATAGTAAAAAAGGAAGCCGCAATAGGAATAGTAAAAATGGCAGCCACAATAGGAATAGTAAAAATGGTAGCCGCAATAGCAATAGTGAAAAGAGCAGTCGTAATAGCAATAGTAAAAGATGGTGTTCACACTACCTTTCAAGTTCTATAAATACGGAGAGTTTCATCACTTATTTTGCATCCAATTCTAAATCCTCTTCATTTCGAAGAGAGAATTCAAGTCTAGGAATTCCTCTTGGTGTCCCACTTATTTTCTTCTAAATTGTTTAGAGAGAGTGTTTTCTCCTATTTTAAGAGAGAGATGTTCATTTGTTCTCTCCTTATATTTAGAGAGAAGTAGGTTGTAATCTTCTTTTTTTAATGAAATTATTCACAGTCTTATCCGTAGATGTAGTCTAAATTAGATAAATCACGTTAATTCTTTTTTGTGCCTTATTTTTTTAATTTATTCAAATTTTCTCAACTTATATTTTAAGTGTGTGTTATCGATTCCCTTAGCCGATCTCTTAACATATACATACTTTTGGCGTGTTTTAGTTTTAAGTATTGGGAATGACTCATGAGCAAAGACAAATTTTATTGGTCATGTCAAAGACAAATTTGATTGGTCATGTCGATTTTACTATGGCCGTACCTGGTTGAGTTGTCAGTTATTTTGTTCACTTACACATAGTAACGAATCTAATATAATCTAATGTTCTCCACTATTTCTTAAATTGGGTTGAAAAGTCCAAGACCAACCCATCCAAGGTTAAAAAAAAAAAAAATCTTAGTTACATCACTTACATCGATTCAAACTAGAAAAATTGCACCTAACCAAAATCATGGGGCGATAATTGGCCCTTGATTCACCAAAAACAGAGCAGAAAGAAAGCCACACACTCATTGCTATTATACCAATTACCAAGTCATTTTCTGAGAGTCAGAACAATGCACTATTTTAAAACACCCAAACCTATAATTGTATACTATTCTGATTAAGAAGATCGAATAGAATCATCTCCTGATTTTGTCAGTAGTTCATGATCCAAGAAACTCAATAGAAATAAACATTAAGAAAAAAAAAAGACATCATGTCAGCATCCAACTCATGTGGGTCCTTATAGGAATCTTTTTCGTCCACACAAATAAGGATGACTTCATAACCACCACATATTTACTATCTTTCTCAAAAAGATACCACAGGAAGAGATTCGAGAAACCCATCTAAAAATTCCCAAAAGTTGAGAAAAGGAAAAAAAAAATGGTCTCTTCCATCTCCAAATGTCTCAGCTTCAATCACCATCTTCATCCCCACCCTTTGAGTCCCTCAACTACCACCAAAAACTCAAGGCCCTTTTCTCCTCCATTGTACACTACCCATCACTACAAATCGGTCAATCTCCCTAAACTCTCTTTCAAAAGATGCTCTCTTTCTACTCCCATGGCTTCAAGTTCAAACCAACCGGCGCCCACTATCAGTTCTCAATCAGACGGGTCGGACTTCGAACCCGACCCGACTCTCACCAGCGACGACCTCAAGCCAACGACAAGTTCCCAGAGGTCGTTTTCCGGGTGGGAAATGGCCAGTCTTTGGGTGGGACTTGTCGTTGGGGTTCCAGCCTATTACTTAGCCGGTAGCCTCGTTGACCTTGGAATGGCTTGGTGGCAAGGCATCGCCACGGTCGTTATAGCCAACATAATCCTCTTGGTCCCACTGATCTTAACGGGTCACCCGGGAACCCGTTACGGGATCTCGTTCCCGGTTTTGGCCCGGTCCGCTTTCGGGATCCGCGGGGCCCACATCCCAACTCTGCTGAGGGCCTTGGTGGGTTGTGGTTGGTACGGAATCGAGACTTGGATTGGTGGGGAGGCCATATTTCTCCTCTTGCCAAAAGTAGTCAAAACGACGTCGTTTGCTGAGTCTATACCTTGGCTTGGCACGTCTCCTCTTGAATTTGCCTGTTTTGTCGTTTTTTGGATTGCCCAATTGGGCATTGTGTGGAAAGGAATGGAGGGTATTAGAGCGCTTGAGAAGTACTCAGCTCCTATTCTTATTGGTCTCACTTCTTGTTTGCTCATTTGGGCTTATGTTAAAGCCGGTGGTTTTGGTCACATGCTATCATTATCTTCTAAGCTCTCTCTATCTGAGTTTTTGGCATTGTTTTTCCCTTCTCTCACTGCCAATATAAGCTTTTGGGCTCCTCTGGCTCTTAACATACCTGATTTTACTAAATATGCCAAGACCCAAAAAGACCAAATTGTGGGCCAGGCTGGACTTCCAATCTTTATGGGGCTTTTCACATTTGTGGGCTTAGCAGTCACTTCTTCAACTAAGGTCATTTTTGGGAAAGTCGTGTCCAACCCAATTCAGCTTTTAGGCCAAATTGGAGGTCTCACAACCATGGTGCTAGCCATTCTTGGAATTAGTCTAGCTACTATAACAACTAATATTGCAGCCAATGTGGTGGCTCCAGCTAATGCTCTTGTGAATCTTAGTCCTTCTAAGTTCACATTTAGAAGAGGAGCACTTTTAACGGCTTTGCTGGGGATTGCTTTTCAACCATGGAGGCTTCTTGGGTCGAGTGAGAGCTTTGTTTACACATGGTTAGTGGGCTACTCTGCTTTGCTGGGCCCAATTGGGGGCATAGTTTTGGCGGACTATTATCTTGTTAAGGGTACGGACTTGGCTATAAAGGACTTGTACTCACTAAGTCCAAATGGGGTTTACTACTATTCGGGAGGCTATAATTTGGTGGCTTTGACAGCTTTAGTGGTTGGGATTTTGCCGGTGATTCCAGGGTTCTTGCAAAAAGTTGGGATTGTTACCTCAGTTTCGGATGTTTTTGTGGTCATCTATAACAATGCTTGGTTTTTCAGCTTCTTCATGGCAGGTTATCTTTATTGGATTTTGTCAAGCCTGACGAGGTACAACAACAACAACATATCTGATCGAGCACAACAACCTCTTTTGTCCAATGAAAATTAAGTGCTTATATTATCATTACAACACAACATAGGATTACTTTTACGAAACATATGTTAAAAAAAAATAAAAATTGTCGTTGTAGTTATCATGTTTATAAATTGCCTAGTGCTACATGTATGTGTATAAATAGCCACGTCGTTTACCCAAGATTATACGATGACAAATTGTTCATATATGCTTATATCAAAACGTCCTTTCGTCCATAGATAAATGAAAATGACTTATTTCTCGCACGTTCCACCTTGTCGTCTGTCGTTAGCTTAAGCAATATGTACTCTTTTCATTTGCGTAGATAGCTAACAATCCGAGAAAACGACGTCTTTGCAACAACTAATCAAAAGGAAAAGGAACAAAACGACGTATGGAAATGTCGATTTTAGAATAACGACATGTCTTATAGTAAGTGCGACAAATGCATCGTAAAATAAACAAAATGTCGTCTAATTAAAAAACGTGACTATCGGTATGGCTGAACTACATGTCATTTGTGTAAGAATTTTTTTTACAATATAAATGGACATGAGATGCATGATTAATGATTACAGAATAGCCAATAAAGAAAGACAGTCATTGCTTTTCCTGACCAATTGGAGGGTCAAGACGTAGACATTACATCGTCTCTAACTTGATTTTTTATTTTATTTTATTTGCAATACCTTTTTTTTTTTTCTGGGTTATCTCACACTTGTTCAATCTACTATAGGACCATCTGATAACTATGATCACCTTCAAATCCGTTTACTTAAATTCAAATCCAAAACACATATTGCAGCAATTATTATTAGTATTTTCATATTGAATTACGTTTAACAAGGAGCATAAAAAGCCAAATAATAATGGGAAAAGTTTGTAGAAAAAATATCAGATTGGACAGAACACATCTTTTGGTAAACATACTTTAGGTTTTCGAACTTGATGATGACACACATACTTTTTTATATACAATACATAGTCGTATCAAGACTTTTAATATTAGGAGATCGGTTTTGTGAAAGTAATAATACAATTAAAATATGAGTTGAGAAAATTTGAGTAAAATGAAATAAATAAGGCACATAAAAGAATTAACGTGATTCACCCAATTTAGGCTACGTCTACGGACAAGACTGTGAAGAATTTCACTATAAAAAAGAGATTATAACTCACTTTTCTCTAAATACAAGGAGAGAACAAATGAATCTCTCTCTTTCTTGAAATAGGATAAACAATTTAGGAGAAAACGAGTGGGATACTAAGAGGAATTCCTACGCTTGAATTCTCTCTTAGAAAGGAAGAAGATTTAGAATGGGATGCAAAACAAGTGATGAAACCCTCCGTATTTATAGAACTTAAAAGGTGGTGTGAACACACCACCTTTTACTATTACGGCTGCTCTTTTCACTATTCATATTGCGGCTGCCCTTTTTACTATTCCTATTACGGCTTCCCTTTTTACTATTTCTATTGCGGCTGCCTTTTTACTGTTTTTATTGCAGCTGGTTAGTGAGCTGCAATTATTGATTTGTTTAACATCTAATACAACCCAATTACCTTGTCTCCTTTAAAGGAAACACACATGAACACGACAGGACATAGCATAAATTATACCACTGATCATTTCATTAAACAAATATGCTTTCTTTCACTTTATGTCGACGTTTTTCAGGGTGACTGTGTTGGGTTACTCGTGTAACCTAGTATGTGAGCCATAATTTTTTATAACAATTATATAATATTAGGATTGTCTAATTAAGTGGGGCCAATTAAGTGATCTAATTTTGGGCTCAGGAAATTACCTATTAAGTGTGGACTCTGTAATGTGTAGTTACCTAATCCTAGTCCAATAAGGATTGATGGGGTCTCTATTAGTGATTAGTATATAAAGACATAACTATAGGATTTTGGTCTCCAAGCCAAAATAGATCATGTACTCTTCTCCTCTACTTCTATCAATAGAGAAAGTACCCATTGAGCATACATAGAGTAATCTGGCTGTAGAAGACCTTCTACCTTTAGGCTCTAATCAGGTTATCGCTTCCGATTACGTGATCATATCCTTTGCTATCAAACTCAATGGATTCAGTTTAGTCACAGGTTTCTCTCAACAAATCTTTTCCTGACAATTTGGCATGATAGATTCTGGGATTATATTTGGTTTATTAATCCATTATGTAAATCCAATAAGTGGTATCAGAGCAGAGAATCATGTTAAATTGCTTAAGATAATCATGCATATCTCTATTTTGTGATATCTTTACCTATATGATTTTTTAGGTTTTAGATATAACATGTATGATTGATGAATTTTTTATGACTTTGTTGAGATATTCAGTGTTTGAAGGTTGAATTCTGAGTTTTGGGTTATAAAGTTTGCACATTAGGGCGAGCTGGCGCTGTAGTGCCACACTTAAGACGCGGTGGCACTGCGGCACCACCACCTGGGTTCAGAAATTTTTTTTTTAGGTCGTTTTTGACCTAATTGAGGTATACAGTCTCGATTTTGGGTAGAATTGAGTCGAAACGACTCAATTCAAGGAGTTCCAACTTAAAACTTAACCAATTAGTTTTGTTTTCTCAACCCAGTTTCAGTACGACCCACACTTTATATGTTGAAAACTCTATTTGGCTTTAAAGAGTTGATAAAAGTGTTTAAAACTCAGTCGGTCATCTATAAAGATTTGTGCATTGAAATTTTCACTTTAATATTCTGGACACTTTGGTTATTATTTTCTTTGCACTATTAGTTTAAATATTTTGAAATAGATGAGTTGAAACAACATGTTGCCAAAATAATCTCTATTGCGTAAATTTATTTATTTTGAAATATTTGAATGTTTGTGTATTTATTGTTCATGCGAATAATTACCGGCCCAAAGGAAGGTGATTATTTGGCCGAATAATGAATACACCTGCGACAATAGATATGTGATAGTTATTAAGTTTTCATGTGGACTATAAATCGGCCCAAAGGAAGATATATTGTCTGACAAGATTTACTGTCAATATTTGATTACTGTGCTGAAAAGTACCACTTACAAGTTGATAAGTCGGCCCAAAGGAAGACTTATTAATGTTGTTCCAGTTATCTTGTGATGGTAGCCCGCCTTACATATTTGTGTCATGCTATTATATCTTATTTGTATGCTTAGTTTATGACATGTTATTAATATGAGATGTTATTTTTGCTTTTGTTCTCTGTTCAGTTTCTGCTTCAAGTATATATGCTAATTTGAATTCAATTCCTGTGCTTAACAGCACAAACTTCAAGAAGTGGAAAGAGCACGTTATGATTGTGCTCGGTTGCATGGATCTGGACCTTGCACTTAGGAAAGAACAGCCTGCTGCTCTTACAAATGAAAGTTCTGATATGGATGTTAAGAACTTTGAGCAGTGGGAACGTTCTAATCGCATGAGTCTCATGATCATGAAACATTCCATACCTGAGACCATTAGGGGCATTGTGCTAGAGGTTGATAATGCTAAGGCATTCCTTGATGCAATTGCAGAGCGTTTCCAAAAGAATGAAAAAGCGGAAACTAGTACCATGCTGAGCAATTTACTTGCTATGCATTATAAAGGTAAAGGGAACATCAGGGAGTATATCACGGAGATGTCTAATCTGGCTTCAAAACTAAAGGCACTTAAGTTAGAGCTATCAGATGACTTGCTCGTGCAATTAATACTACTATCTCTTCCGCCACAATTCAGTCACTTTAAAGTGAGCTACAATACCCAGAAAGAAAAATGGATTCTTAATGAGCTCATATCTCAGTGTGTGCAAGAAGATGATAGATCGAAGCGAGATAAAACAGAGAGTGCTCACTTAGCAACGACCTTTCAAGAAAAGAAAAGAAAAAGGACTAAGGATAAAAGAGCTGCATCTGGGACTTCACATACTAAAGTGCAAAAGAAATAAGATGAGGAATCAGCTTGTTTCTTCTACAAGAAGGCATGTCATGTGAAGAAATAATGTCCCAAGTACGCCGCATGGCGTATTAAGAAGGGTTAGCTTTTCAATTTTATCTGTTCTGAGGTTAATTTTGCTTCTGTACCCAGTAATACTTGGTGGGTAGATACCGGTGCCACTACTCACATAAGTATGTCTATCCAGGGTTATCTGAGGAGTCGTCTACCAAGTGATGCTGAAAGATACATCTATGTAGACAACGGTGATACAGCTACAATGTAGGCAATAGGTCTATTTAGGTTGCAATTAGGTTCTGGTCCATTTTTAGATTTGAATGAGACATTTGTTGTACCGTCATTTAGACGGAATTTAATTTCTATTTCAGTTTTGGACAAATCAGGTTATTCTTGATCATTTGGAAATAATAAATTTAGTTTTTTTTTTTTTTCAAAATTCCAATATTCTTGCAACTGATAGTTTAATTGATAACCTATATAAGTCGACACTGTTACCTCAATTAATGAAACTTTGCATGTCGAGAAATGTGGTAGAAAATACAAAACCACAGAGAATTCCTCTATGTCATGGCACAAGCGATTAGGATACATCTCTAAACAGAGAATACAACATCTTGTGTCAGATAAAATTCTTGACCCACTTGACCTCATAGACTTCACAATTTGTGTTGAGTGCATTAAAGGCAAACAGACAAATATACATAAATTAGGTGCCAATAGGAGTTCCGGTGTCTTAGAACTAATACAAACTGATATCTGCGGTCCATTTCCTACGGCTTCATAAAATGGCCAACAGTATTTCATCACGTTCATAGACGATTACTCTCGCTATGGGTACCTATATTTAATTCATAAGAAGTCACAATCCCTAGACGTATTTAAAGCTTTCAAAGCCGAAGTTGAAAATCAACTCGACAAGAAAATTAAAGCTATTAAATCCGATCGTGGTGGTGAATACTATCGTAGGTATGATGGATCCGGTGAATAACGTCCAGGACCCTTTGCCCAGTACCTAGAGGAATGTGGAATCGTCCCACAATACACAATGCCGGGAAAACTTAGCGTGAATGGTGTTGCTGAGCGATGAAACCGAACACTTAAGGACATGGTAAGGAGTATGATCAATCATTCCTCCTTACCTGAATCACTCTGGGGAGAAGCACTTAAGACTACAGTTTATATACTCAACAAAGTATCCAGCAAATCAATAGCTAAAACCCCATATGAACTATAGACAAGCAAGAGGCCTAGTATTAGACACTTACATATTTGGGGTTGTCCAGCTGAGGCAAAGCCATACAGGCCACATGAGAATAAACTGGACTCAAGAACACTAAGCTGCTATTTTGTTGGCTATGCTGAAAGATCCAGAGGTTTCAAATTCTATGATCCCTCTAACAGGTCCTTTTTTGAGACGGGTAATACGAGATTCCTTGAGGATGTTGAGTTTGGGGAGGAAGATAAGTTGAGGGATATTGTCTTTGAGGAAGAATTTATTTTTCTTCCTACAGTTGCTATTGAAGGTAATCAGGCTCCTTTACCTGACACTATTCAAGTAGCAAATCCAGAAATTCAAGACAATATTCCACAACTCCTTATCCCACATGAGGAAGTTACTCCTGAAGAGCAACCTCAAGAGGTAGTGCCACTAAGGAGATCTACTAGGGAAAGGAGAAATGCGATTTCGGATGATTATATCATCTATCTCCTAGAACATGAGTTTGATATAGGAGTGAAAAATGATCCAATCAATTTCACTCAAGTCAAACAAAGTTCAAAATCCCAACAGTGGATTGATGCTATGAAGGATGAGATGAAATCCATGAAAGACAACGATGTTTGGGAACTCGTAAAATTACCAGTAGGAAATAAACCTATATGGATATAAATGGATTTTTAAAATCAAAAGGGATTCTAAAGGTAATATCGAGATATATAAGGCTCGTCTAGTTGCCAAGAATTTCACTTAAAAAGAAGGCATTGATTATAAGGAGATTTTCTCTCCAGTTTCTTCTAAAGATTCTTTTAGAATAATTATGGCACTACTAGCTCATTATGATCTGGAGCTACATCAGATGGATGTAAAGTCTGCGATTCTCAATGGTGATATTGAAGAAATGATTTATAAGATACAGCCAGAAAACTTTGTAACCGGAGATCCAAAGTCTATAGTCTGTAAACTAAAGAAATCCATCTATAGTCTCAAACAAACATCCCGTCAATGGTATCATAAGTTCCATCAAGTTATTTCCTCGTTCGGTTTTGAGGAAAATTCGGTAGATGGATGTATTTATCACAAGTTCAGTGGGAGCAAATATATCTTCCTGGTTTTGTATGTCGATGATATACTTTTGGCAAGCAATAATATAGGCTTATTACACGAAACCAAGACATTTCTATCAAACAAATTTGAGATGAAAGATCTTGGGGATGCCTTTTTTGTATTAGGGATTAAAAAACACCGAGATCACTCTCAGGGTATACTTGGGTTATCACAAAAGAGTTATATCGAAAAGGTGCTTGATAGATTTGGCATGAGTAAATGTGCCCCAGGAGATACCCCATTGCTAAGGGTGATAAATTCAGTCTCATTCAGTACCCCAAGAATGAGTTTGAAGCTAAAGAAATGCAGAAGATTCCTTATGCATCTGCAGTAGAGAGTCTGATGTATGCTCAGGTGTGTACGCGTCCAGATATAGCATACATAGTTAGAGTGTTAGGCAGATATTTAAGCAACGGTGGTATGGATCACTGGACAGCAGCAAAGAGGGTTTGACATTATTTACAGAGAATAAAAGATTACATGCTCACTTATCAGAAATCTGATCATTTAGAGATCGTGGGGTATTCTGACTCCGAATATGCTAGATGCCTAGATAGTAAGAGATCCACTTCAGGTATATTTACCTACTTACCAGAGGAGCTGTATCATGGAAGAGTGTTAAGCAGATGCTCACAGCTTCATCCACTATAGAGGCAGAGTTTATAGCTTGTCATGAGGCATCGAATCAAGGAATATGGCTACAGAATTTTATCACCGGGCTGTGAATTATCGTTGGCATTGATAAGCCATTGAAGATTTATTGTGATAATAGAGCCGCTGTTTTATATTCCAATCACAACAGAAGCTCGTCAAAGTCTAAGCATATAGACATTAAGTTTCTAGTTGTTAAGGAAAGAGTTCAGAGTAATTTAGTATCTATAGAACATATTGGAACTAACTTCATGTTGGCGGATCCGCTCACCAAAGGTTTAACGCCTAAGGTGTTTCATGAGCATACTGCTCATATGGGTGTTGTACTATTTAAAGATTTTCAGGATTAGTGGGAGTTAGATTTTACGAGTTCTCTTGTGACAGACACATTTATTATTTGATATCAATTAAGTGATGGTTTTTTTTTATACTCTGAATTTATATTTAATTTTCTTTCTATCTGCTAATTTGTATTAAGTTACGGTTTTGCATAAAGAGAAAGATTAAGGTTGATTCGTTGGAATCATAAAGAAGGACAAATGGAAATAGGCATGTAAGATCACTTTTTGTGTAATTTCCATGCCACACATCCATACTTGATCTGTGTCATTGCTTGTATTGATTGGGTAATCATTGATGGGTTTAGTTGCCTACCTAAGTGCAATGAAGGCCACTTTGATTTCATATTGATATACAAAATGGTGCAGATTGTCTTAAGGAATAATTTCTTAACAGACAGCAATAAAGTGTATACTCAAGTTTTCATTATATAATTGTCTAAGGAAAAACTTATGTAGCCCAAGTGGGAGATTGTTGGGTTACTCATGTAATCTAGTATATGGGCCATAGTTTTTTTTTATAATAATTATATAATATTAGGGCTGTCTAATTAAGTGGGGCCAATTAAGTGATCTAATTTTGGGCTCAGGAAATTACCTATTAAGTGTGGACTTTGTAATGTGTAGTTACCTAATCCTAGTCCAATAAGGATTGATGGGATCTCTATTGGTGACTAGTATATAAAGACATAACTATAGAGTTTTGGTCCCTAAGCCAAAATAGATCATGTGCTCTTCTCCTCTACCTCCATCAATAGAGAGAGTACCTATTGAGCATACATAGAGTATTCTGGCTGTAGAAGACCTTCTACCCTCAGGCTCTGATCAGTTAATCGCTTCTGCTTACGTGATCGCATCCTTTGCTGTCAAACTCAATGAATTCAGGTTAGTCACGGGTTTCTCTCAACAAATCTTTTCCTGACAATTTGGCATGATAGATTCTGGGATTATATATGATTTATTAATCCATTATGTAAATCCAATAGACTCAACTACCGACTCAGCAGAGATCGATGAACAAATAATAGTATGAACAAATCAAAGTCATTTGGAAGTTCTTCATTGACTTCTCTCTTTACCCTTGCAATGTACTAAATAATTCTGAAAACTACCTCAATAATTAACACATGAATGTTCATACTATTCATACTCAACTATATATATATATCCGTATATGTATCATGAAGATCAGATGCTACAGTTAGTCAAGTCAACTGAACTAGACTCTTCACATAACCAAAACCATGCAACCACGCTATAACACCTCTTCTGTGAAGACTCCTAACCTTATTGCTAAGTAGGTTATAGGCGAAGAGCCTTAACGAACCATCTCTAGGTATTAAGCCTAAATTTCACTACTACTGCTACTACTACAACAACAACAATATAAGCCAAAAAAATAGGTATTAAGCCTAAATTTCACTTCTACTGCTATTACTACTACAATATAAGGCAAAAAACAATATAAGCCAAAAAAAGTAGGTATTAAGCCTAAATTTCACTTCTACTGCTATTACTACTACAATATAAGGCAAAAAAAAAGTAGGTATTAAGCCTAAAATATAAGACAAAAAAGTTGGTATTAAGCCTAAAATATAAGGCAAAAAAGTAGTAGTAGCAGCAGTGAAATTTAGGCTTAATATCTACTTTTTAGCCTTATATTGTTGCAGTAGTAGTAACAGTAGTAATGAAATTTAGGCTTAGTACCTACTTTTTTGCCTTATATTTCACTTCTTCTACTACTACTACAATATAAGGCAAAAAATTAAGTATTAAGCCTAAAATATTGATACCAGTTAGAATTTTGGAAACAAAAAATTATGAAATCTTTATTTAAAATATAAAAATCAAAAGAAAGTTTAGTAGCATTTAAACCAAGAAAAGATTACTGTATGTCTTGAAAATACTTGAATATTATATTATATATATATATATAAATATATATATGGAGTAGAAGAGTATTATTAAGATGAGAACTAGATGTGATTAGTAGAGTTAAAAAGGAGTATTAAAAACAAGCCATATATACAAATAGGATCAACTCTAAAAAAATACTATCGAATTTAAGTGTTCTGCAATTTAAAGTCTGAAGTTTGGGCTCAAAATAATATTCTGAGATTAAGAATTTATGAAAATTAATACCATAGACAGAATTTTTTTACCAATTTTAATAACCAAAAAAATAATAATATCCTCCATTAAAACTAGATTAATCCTTATTATTCTTCTTAATTTTGACGATATTATTGTATTTTATCAGTTAAAATTATTCAAAAAGTCAACTCTTGATATTAATTTTTAGAAATTCTTAATCTCAGGGTATTATTTTGCAAAGCCCAAACTCTAAGGTTTAAATTACAGAACTCTAAAACCTCGTAATATTTCTTTTGTAGTTATCCCTATACAAATGTAATAATATATGTAAAGTTTAAAACATGTAGTTGAAACATATAATTATATATTGAGTACAAAGTATTGCATTAAAATAAGTAGTAAAACTGTTACACAAAATATTATAAAATAAGTTCGTAAAATTCTTGAAAAGCTAAAATTTGTTAATTTCCATTCTCTTCAAACTCTGAAATTTTCGTGAAGTTTCTCCGAAATGTTATAAAATTTACACTACAAATTTTTGATTTCGATGTTTTTATCGTAATTTTTTTAGATATTCTTTTTATGGGCTTCTTTCAAAATTCGGCCCAAAGTAATAAAAATTGAAAAATTCAAGAGGGGTTAATTTTTTTGAAAATTTTAGATTGATTTATAAAAATATCAATTTTTAATTATTTTTAAAAAAGTAATATTTTACTTAATATTTAAAAAAATAATATATTTTTTTTTTCAAAATTGATATTTTTTAATTGTACTCGATATAACTAATTAGGTTGTTTGAGATAACCAATCGATATAACTAATTAGGTTGTTTGAGATAACCAATCTAATTACTTAAGGTAAACAATCAAATTAAAAACCTTGAAGTTTACTTATCAAATTTCCTGATATGATTCAACTCTTGTCTTTCACTAACTCAAGGTGAATTGGAATTGTTCTTCTGAATCATGTGGAGTGTTCGGGGTGATCGGAACAAGCAACTCTTCCAATCCAAAACAAGACCTGCCATATCAACACCAGCTTGGGTCATTAATCTTATCGTGAAGCAAACCAAGTTGAGAACTTAGCGAAGACACACCTACATGCCAACAAACGAGATCAAAAACGGACTCGACCTCCCACCAGCCGTTTCAAATTAAATGTGGATGCAACTCTTAATAAATCTTAAAATATTGTTGGTATTGGAGCGATAATTGGAGACTCTATGGGACAAGATTTGGCAGCTATTTCCAAGAAACTTTCTGGGAAATTTCTGCTTTAAATAGCTAAAACAAACGCCTTGGCTACCAGCCTTCATTGGGCTCGAGATCTTCATGTTCAACCACACGAGATTGAATGAGACGCTTTGACAGTGGTGCAGGGAATACAAAGCTCTAATTTACCCCGTTTGGAATTTGGAGACTCACTATCTGATGGGTCTCATTTGTTATTATTATTTTTTTCCTGTGAGTAACTCTTAACTATGTTTATTATTCTGCTAATATGGCCGCACATGGTTTAGCTACTCATCCCCTTAGGATAGATAGCGATTGTATTTGGTTGAGGGATAATCCTCCTCCTGTTATGAATTTCTAAACATGAAGTTTTTTTTTTTTCATGCAAATACATTTAAATTGTAGAAATTCCAAACTTTAGGTTAATTTTGTTGGAAGATCAACTTTGCAGAAGTGATAATACACAACTAAAATACGAGTTAAAAAAATTTTAGATAGCATGAAAAAGATAAGGCACACAAAAGATTTAACGTAATTCACCCAATTTAAGCTACGTCTACGAATAAGGCTGAGAAGAATTTTACTATGACAAGGAGATTACAGCCAATTTCTCTCTAAATACAAGGAGAGAATAAAAGAACATCTCTCTCTTAAGATAGGAGAAAACACACTCTCTAAATAATTTAGGAGAAAATAACTGGGGTACTAAAAGAAATTCCTAGGGTTGAATTCTCTCTTAGAAACAAAGAGGATTTAGAATGTGATGTAAAACAAGTGATAAAGCCTCCGTATTTATAGAACTTGAGATGTCGTATGAACAAATGAGAATACCACATTTTTACTATTGCTATTACGGTTGACCTTTTTACTGTTATTATTATGACTGACCTTTTTATTATTCTTATTGAACCTGAACTTTTTACTATTTCTATTGGGGCTGGTTGGTGAGCTTTTATTTTTGTTCCTATAATTAAACAACAATTTCAATAATGTGGTTGATAGTGATATAATTGTTGATTTGATCAGCATTTTTCCACTTGAAAATTTGATTTTAATTATATCTACACTTAATAAATCTTGCTTTTTCTTTGCTTGTTAATTCTTCATGTTGCTTACGTATCTGTTAGACTATATGAGAATCTATACCATTGGAACTTATCAGTATTGATTAGTTTAGTTAAAACATTTGCTAGGTTCTCCTTGGTATGAATCTTCTTCATATCCTCACTTCCATCTTTTACTACTTCTCGAACAAAGTGATATTGAACACTTATATGTTTTGTTCTTGAATGAAAGGTTGGATTCCTTACAATGTACAAGGCACTTTGACTGCCACAAAACAGAGGAATTCTTTCTTATTTGTGTCTGAGATCTTCCAATAATCTTTGAATCCAAATAGTCTCCTTGCAAGCTTATGTAGCCACCATGTATTCTGCTTCTGTTGTAGATAAAGGCACGACAGTTTGCAGTTTCGAAACCCAGCTTATAGCTCAT
This sequence comes from Parasponia andersonii, assembly GCA_002914805.1. Classification (NCBI taxonomy): domain Eukaryota; kingdom Viridiplantae; phylum Streptophyta; class Magnoliopsida; order Rosales; family Cannabaceae; genus Trema; species Trema andersonii. The sequence continues at coordinate 596,381 of JXTB01000174.1, forward strand.
TCTGCAAGAGTAAACACATAGCCTGTAGTAGATTTTTATTTGTCAAGATCACCTACAAAATCTGAATTAATATAATGCAGTCTCTGAGATTTCTTTAATGTATCTCAGAATCCTCTTTACAATATTCTAATGCTCTCTACCAGGATTCGCCATGTATCAACTAACTACTCTCATTGCTTGTGCAATATTTGGTCTTGTACATATCATAGCGAATATTAGGCTTCTTATCACTAATGCATACGGTATTCGAGATATCCCTAACCTCTTTGCTTCATTACTAGAATACATCCCGAAAGATAGCTTGAAGTTAACATGAAGTAGAATAGAAATTAGCTTACAATCTTGCATATTGAAGCATCGCAAGATTTTCTTCAAATAATTTTTCTGAGAAAGTCAAATCTTCCTGTTACCTTTGTCTCAGTGAATTTGTATCCCTAGAATCTTGTTTGCTAGTTCAAATTCCTTCATATCAAATTCTTTAGACAACTGTGCCTTCAATTCTTAGACTCTAGCTTTGTTGGGACTCGCTACTAACATGTAATCCACGTACAACAATAAGATAATGAAATTACTATCTTTATCAAACCTTCTGAAGTATGTACAATAGTATGAATTAAGTATATTATGCCCAAGACTTATAATGAAAAAATTAAATCTCTTATACCAACACCTCAGTGCCTGTTTAAGACTGTATAGAGATTTGTTCAACTTGCAAACCAAGTTCTCCTTACTTGTTTCAGTAAAACCTTTTAGTTGGAGCATGTAAATTTCTTCTTCAAGTTCTCCATGAAAAAAAATAGTTTTCACATCTAATTACTCTAGATATAGGTCAAACGTAGCACACATTGCTAGAACTACTCTAATTATTATGAGTCGAACCATAAGTGAAAATATCTCGTCGAAATCAATACTTTCATTATAAGCATATCCTTTTACTATCAATCTCACATGATACTACTCTACTTGATCATTACTGTCTCGCTTGGTCTTGTAGACCTATTTGTTACCAATGGCTTCCTTCCTTGTAGTAGTGAAACAAGATCCCATGTCTTGTTTTTGTGAAGGGCTTCAATCTATTCTTGTATTGTTGTCATCCGCATGGATACATCTAGGCTGTTGGTAGCCTTGTGGAAAGTTGTTGGCTCTCTATCCTCTGTTAAAAGACAGTATGCAATGTTACTCTCAGTAACATAAACTGAGTACCATGCCGGTGGTCTTTTCTCACGAGTTGACCGACGAATTTTAGAAGCCTCTTTCTTGACTGGTTCTTCTACTCTGTGCTTTGGTATTGCTTCAGAAAAATCCGAATCTTCAACATTTTTTTCTACCTATAATGTAGTAGTTTCTAGATTGTTGTCGTCTCTATTCTCTTATAGTTTATTTTCTGCAAATATCACATCTCTGTTGATGACAACCTTATGGGTAGTGGGATCCAATAAGTAATCCCCCTTGACTCCATTAGCATATCCTAAGAATACATATTTTCTAGACTTTGAATTTAGTTTTGTGATTTCTTGAGTATTGTATATCACATACACAGGACTTCTAAACATATGTAAGTGAGAATAATCAGCTAGCTTACAAGTCTACATCTCTATCAGTGTTTTCAGATCAATCACTACTAATGGAGATCGATTGATTATATAATAGGCGGTTTTGACTGCTTCAGCTCAAAATATCTTGGGTAGACCTGCAGCTCTCAATATTGTTGTTGTTTTTTCCAATAAGGTTCTGTTCATCTACTCTACCACTCTATTTTGTTAAGAAGTATACACTGTTATGAAATCTTCTTGATACCTTTTTATTGACAGAAGTTATCAAATTCATCTCTTGTATATTCTCCTCTATTGTCTGTCCTCAAATACTTGATATGCTCTCCAGATTCAGGCTCTATGCACGCTTTGAATATTTTTAAGACTAAAAATATATATGTCTTCCTCTTGATAGTATACACCCAACATCTTCAAGAGTGATCATTAATAAAAGATAAAAGGTATCTATCTCCTCCTAAGAACATCACCAGTGTTGCCAAACTTCAGAATAAACCAAGTCTAGAATTTTTTTACTTCTAGAGCTGAATGTGCTAAACTTTAATATATATTGCTGGCTTATGATACAATGCTCACAAAGGGTAAAGATATCTTTATTAGACCAAGAAATAACCTTTGTTCAGAGAGAATCTTCAAGCCTTGTTTTGATATATGGCCGAGCTTACGAGGCCACATCTTCATAAATTTTTCTCCGAAATTTGTTGAAGCAATTGATACCTCCACTTCTATCAATGTATCTTCTTTAAGCATGTACAGATTCACTACAATCTTCTCTGCCTTCATTATTATAAGTATGCCCTTTATGATCTTCATGATCTCATTCTTGACATAAGTTTTGCAACTAAGGTTATCTAATTATCCCAAAGACAATAGATTTTTCTTCAAGCCCTTTATATGTCACACCTCTTGAATAGTACGAATAGTGCTATTGTATATTTTTCATCTTGATGGTACTAATTCCAGCAATTTCTAAGGTATGATCGTTACCCATGAATACAGATTTTCTAGAGACAAGTTCATATATGTGAAGTCATTCTCTGTGAGAAGTCATGTGTTATGTTGCTCCTAAATCCACTAATTAAATATCAGTGAACTGCCTTCTATCTTTAGAATTCGTTGCTGCTTTGTTGTACAAGATTTCTCCATCATCTGAAGTACTTACAACATCCCCCTGAGTATTTGATAACTCGGGGTCCTTCTCTCTAGAATCTCTATTCTTCTTGAGCTGTTAACATTCCCTTTTGACATGTCCTTTATTACTATAAACTTGCCAATCTGTCTTTCTTGTTCTTATGCCGATTTTCTTCTTTAAAATAGCAGCTATAAAATCATTGAAAACTAGAGTTGTAGTATTTTTAGTCACATTTATGATGAATTGATTGTACGAATTAGGTAGATTATGAAGTAAGATTTCTGCATATTCATTATCTTCTATTTTATACTCCATTACTATGAGCTACAAAAATAGAGTGTTTAGGATGTTGATGTGATCGATCACCGTTGTTGATTTCACTATCTGAAGGGTGTAAAGCCTTCTCTTCAAGAAAATTTTGTTTTGAAATGACTTGGCTTGATATAATTTTGTCAGTGAATCCCATATTTCCTTTGCTGACTTTTTCTTTTCAATACTCGACAAAACTCCATCTATTAGCGTTGATGTAAGTTAGCGACAACATTTCTATCTTATCCTATCTTTTATCATCAGTTTTCTCAGAAGGTCTTTCTCTAATTCCTGCTAGACAATTATCTTTTCTTAAGATACCTTTATCTTCATTTTCCATATAGAGAAATTACTCTCATTGAACTTCTCAATATCGAATTTTGCCACCATTTTTGTTCACCACGATTTGTCCAGTTACCACCGTTTCACTATATGTGAACAATATCGTATACGTGAATAGTACTGTATACGTAAATAGTACTTTAACTAATAGCTCTTGTACCACTGTTGGGAGATCGGCTCTGCGGAAGTGATAACGCACAGTCAAAATACGAGTTGAGAAAATTTGGATAAAATGAAAAAGATAAGCCACACAAAAGATTTAACGTGATTCGCCCAATTTAGGCTACATTCATGGACAAGGCTGAGAAGGATTTTACTAAAAAAAAGTATTACAACTCATTTTTCTCTAAATACAAGGAAAGAACAAAAGAACATCTCTCTCTTGAAATAGAAGAAAACATTCTCTCTAAACAATTTAGGAGAAAATAACTGGGACACTAAAAGAAATTTCTAAGCTTGAATTTTCTCTTAAAAAAAAATGTGATTTAAAATGGGATGCAAAACAAGTGATGAAACCTCCATATTTATAGAACTTGAGATGTAGTATGAACAAATAAGAATACCACATTTTTACTATTACTATTACGATTGATTTTTTTACTGTTACTATTACGATTGACCTTTTTAATGTTTTTATTTTACTTTTCTATTGCAACTGGTTGGTAAACATTTTTTTTATTCCTATAATGTGAACATCAATTTTAATAACGTGGTTAGTGGTACTACAATTGTTACGTTGTTCAACGAACTCTTCGTAGAAAGGTAAACTGAAGCCATTTGTTCATCTTTAGTGTTCTTTTCACAAGTGCCATAATTCTTACTAGCTAGTGGTTAACTCGACCATTGGAATTTGGGGGCAATGTGGCTAGGTCTGGATTAGGCTCGCATTGATAATCAAGCCCCTGTCAGTGGGGTACATTCTGTTTGTCTTGGCCATCAGCGATATTCAAATAGGTTATATGTTCAAGATGTTTGGTATGAGTCATTAAAAACTAATAACAGTTATATATGAAAGGACACATTAAAAATTATTAACAGTTATATATGAAAGGACACATTTATATTTTCAACACAACGTACTTCTTTTTTTCTTTTTTC